>JBBMOC010000007.1:6338944-6478749 GCA_037975185.1 Centropyge bicolor | reverse complement strand
TTATTTACTGACTCTATGGTGACCCCCCCCCCCCCCCCCCCCCCCCCTTCTCTGTCCCTCACTAACCCCCTAACTGTCCCTGCGCCTGTCTCATTCCTGATGGGGTGGACTCAAGACACAGCCCATTAGAACCCGCCTCCTTGAAAGCAACACTGATGTGACCGTTTCCTTGATTGAGAGAAAGGAAGAGGGAAGCACGGCTGTGTCCTGTGTCACAGTGGGTCTTTGTCTCATCACCCCTGGCTGAATTAACTGGATTTATTTAATTGATGGCGGTATGACAACAACGACGCAGGCTGACCGGCTTGTCTACAGACGATCAGGAATTTCCAGGATGTGTGGGGCGAATTGGGATTGTATTGTCAGTTTACCAATATTTTGGAACCAGCGACAATCAAGGTGCCACAGAGCTTTAAAACAATTTAGTGTTCAACCATGGCGTCATTGAAACAGCACTGGTAAAGGGCCAGTTAGTTTTGGCCTCAAGAGTGGAAATGTAATCATAAAACTGATACATCATACATTCTTATTTGAATGAGAGTTTTATACTGGGCTCTGTACTTGAAACAGCTGAATCCATGAATAAGTATGAAGCTCAGTTTACTAGAGCACGTCTAGAGCTTTTCTATTTTTAAAAGTCTGGCACTGTCATCAGATCACCATGGTGATGTATTGCAAAAAAACAAAAGTTTGTCGAAAAATTTTCAAGTAAACTTTATTTGAGCGGAAGAAAAATGTGAATCATTCTTTATAATAAGTAAATTTGTTTGATGTTTAACTCTATAGTTCATCTGATTTCATCAAGTTGTCCTATAATTAATTTGTTTGAGCCTTTGTAGAATGGTGAAAGTTGGGGCTGGATACTATCAAGTCTATACATTTGTGTTGCCCTGCATGAACATTTCTTGTACTGAGAATAAGTCTTCTAAGTCTATTGGTTTTAAGACCTTAAAAATTGATTCTCTAGAGAAGTTGTATTTAGTATGTTTAATATGTAAAAAGTTTGTGTACACTAGAACTCCATTGAAAGAATATTAATTGGCAACTGTTTTGATTGGTAATTGATTAATTGTTTCAGTCATTTTTCAATCAAAAAGTCAAACATTTGCCGGTTCCAGCTTCTTAAATGTAAAGATATGCTGATTTTTCTGGGTCACTTTGGACTCTGGGGAATTGTGACAAGCAGCTTTCACAATGTTTTGGCATTTCATAGAAAAACGATTAATCGATTAGTTGTAAGGACAATCTGCAGATCAATCGATAGTGAAAATAATTGTTAGTTGCAGCCATAGTGTATACTCCAAAAACTAGGGTATTGAAAAAGGTAGATTTAATTAGCACTAATTAAGAAAAAATTAAATAATACGCTGCCCTAATTAAATTTTTTGTTTGTACCATGCTCTCCAAAAATGTGAATATTTGTAGAAGCTCTTGATGTTGCATCAACAGAAGTGGGTGAAAGACAAATATTTAAGGCTGTCATATAACATGTAGATCACCAACCCTTCAGTGCTGCCAGAGAGAAGAGCACCGAGCTCATCTTTATGTTATATTACTGCTACGTACTGCATGCTCATCTTTTGCTGTGTATGCACTTTTGTTGATTTACTCACTTCAGAAGCTTCAGTAAATATTTTTCTTCTTTGAAAGCAAGGTACTTCCAGCTGTCTTTGCGCTGTTTTCTTTGGGTCTGTGTGCGAGCCCTGTGTTCCCACTGTATTTGACATGGATACCCAATGAAGGATTCCATTACAATTTGCTATGATTTGAGGAATGAAGGTTTTTGTCGCTCCACTTTCCTGCAGGGACTTACTGGTGGCTTCTCTCTTGTACACAAAATTTCATTGGCAAACACTTGTAGTATTTACATGGAAAGTAATCTCATACAGAGCACATTCCTGGAAGGGCTTATGTGGAAACTTTAGCTGAACAGTTAAAGGAACATTCATTGTGCCTCCAAATAAATAGAAACTTTCTAAAGAATCTCCTTACAATCTTTTATTACAAGGATTTGGACCCTAGTGTACTGGCTGACTGAGCAATTGGTCTGGCACGTATAGCTGGTTTTGATATTTAAAACTATATGAGGTTGTTGCGTATGTTGATTGGCGGTGGGTGTTTGTACACTGAACTTAGAGCCACATGACCCAAGAGATAAGGTTTCAGAGTTGGCTGGGGGCTGGCATGCACTTTTACAGGCCTCACCTCTGTTGACAGTCGAAGTGCAGTCCAGTGTGTTTGACTTTGAAATTACTGTGTGAAGTCAATGTTTCTGAGCAACATCACAATCATTATCCATTGTTTTGTTTGCTTGCCCCCTCCCCAACTGTTAAGTGATTGCATCAGTCAATTCATTAGGTTTGGCTGTGGTGTTTGTCAGCAGTCTATAAGCTACATGCTGGTGGAATTCATAGATTGCCAAAGTAAATACTGCTGCTTCAATAAACGCTACCTTTCGGCCTCTCGCTGCTCGGGGTCCACTGTTTTGGTGTAGAGCGGGCCGAGCTGTCTCTGTGTGAAGTCTGCATTTGTTTTCTGAAAATGAACTTCCTCAACAGGCAGGAGGTGTTTCCTTCCCTCCCGATCCTCTGTTTGAAACTGTGAGGTGAATACTGAGCACTTCTGAAACATGACTAGAGCAAAAACAACTGCTCCTTTGTATGAGCTGAGTGTGGGGCCAATTGTAATGCTTTGTGCAATGCTTTTTCTTTTGCGTTCACCTCGGCCAGCGAGTGGATCGTTTTAATCCATTGAGCAGTTTTATTAGCGAATGTATCTTTTATACGTGCTTTAGCAGTAGCCTGATTAGCCTTCACGTTAATGGATGCTTTATTTGTTATGACATAATTTGACCCTCCCGTAAAATAAAAGACTGCCACTTGGCTACCTCGCTCTGGAAAAGCCTCTCTGTCTCTCTGTCTCTGTCTCTCTCTCTCTCTCTCTCTCTCTCTCTCTGCCAGTCTCTCCTGCTCTCACTCAGCCCCCCTTTGTCTCATTCACATTTTTAGAGCTCCAGCCAGACTGGGCAGTCACCTAAATATCAGTTAGGGTTTCAAATAACAGCTCTTGCCAAGGGGCTTTGCGACACACCTTTGTGTATCTATTACAGAGGTGTAACTGGTTTGTGTCAACTGGTTTATTTCTTGTGAAGAGGGTGTGGCTGTGTGTGAACTGAAGGCAGTTATGTATGTAATCTTTTTTGTTTTTGTTTTCCTGTACATTCATTTAAATGAAACTGTAAATTGCATGCACATTTTAAAACAAGCAAAAAAATCTTTTTGATGCATGGAATGGTTTTTATAAAGTATGCCTTAATGGCACTTAGTCAGTAGTGCCATGACACCCAGGTTGGCTGTGGCCTTTCCCACTGCTCTTTGTCAGACAGGTTTGTGGAGAACAGCAGCAGACTGCTGGCCTCAGCATTTTCCGCCTGTATTGATCTCCCCACATTAGCTCTCTCTTCATGCACAGACATGAGCACAATTGCTTCCCTTACAACATTGGCTGCCCTGGCAACTGAGTCCTGATCATGAGATTCGCTCCCAGAAAACATCTCAAACCAGCACCTCTTCATTATGACGCCGCCGTCATCTCCTTTACATTCCCCCGTACATATTTGACACATCAACGGCTTGATTTGCCACTTAAAGCTATCTCCATATGTCTTTGTGTATTTTTGAATAGGCTAAGTGCTTAACAGGATAAAAGAGCAGTTTGAAAGGGGGGAAAAATGTGCCTTGGCACCTGCTGTTAGTGCCTGCCTGTTTGCACATGAATATGATGAGGCTGGCGGTGTGCGGGGCTATTTTAACTTGCAGATGAGCCATCAGGTCAGCACCATTGCAGCTTTGGTGTATTTTCAAGGATGAGCTGCAGTCAACAGGCCAGCGCAGCTTATTAGCTCCCTCTCCCCTCTCCACTCTTTACACACTAGTGTCCCATTATTCATTGCATTCCCGGCCGCCTCTCTTTGATGCCTTTTCATAAGAGCAATGATAACTGCGATCATTGCAACAGCAGTGGTAATTGACCAGCTGCAGTCACGGAAAAACACTTCCTGTGTTTGGCTGGATGCGAGGCAGCTTTCTGCGTCGTCCACCCCGCCTCTGTTGATATTCAAATGACGGTCTTCTGGAGGAGCTACTCAAAAGAGGATAAGCGCTCCTTGGCACCCAAGGGCCCAGCTGAGAGGTCAGGGCTGTGAAGATGGACTGAGGTGAAGCTCTCATGTGCTTAAAGGTTAATCAGTGGTCTGACACTTTGCCTGGGCCATGACTCCTTCTCATCTCCTCCTCCTGCCACAAAACTGAATCAGGTTTACAGGCGGTCATTTATGGCCCCTTGAAGAAGAAAGGACAACCATGTGGAGTGTTTACTGTTGACCCTGGATCCAGAAACCACACCTTTAATCAAACAAAGACCCATTTATGGTCTGTTTTTTCAACACCTGTTGTTAACTTGTGGTTTGCTATGACCTTAGTGTTTGTCATCTGGCTGTATTAGCCAGCACAGTCATGGATCCAGACATGACTTATACTCACAAAAACAGCCTGAAGTAGGGCTAGTAGTAGCCTGGGATCCTTGTCAAATGGCATCTTTTTTCTTTCTCTCTGCCATCAACACAAGTGCATAAATGCTTTGCGAAAATCTGCCCCTAATTGAGCCATAACATTTTCAAAAGCATGTTAATATTTGGCTTGTGCACAGGGCTAGCTTAATTCTGAAGTGATTCTTGGACGAAGAAAATATTTTGCCCTCCAAAACTGCAGGCTTGTCTGTCTGCACCAGTCCCTGTTCTATTTGTAAATTCATTCAGAGTAGGAACCTGTCATGTCGAGGGATATCTTTTTGTGTTTTGGTGTCTTGAGCAGTGATTTTCTTTTAACACAAATGGGCAGTTCTTTCGCTGCCTGACGTATCTGATTGCTCTACTTTGCTGAGAGCTGTGATTCATCCTGGACTGAGGATAACTTACATAGCCTACCTCACTGCCACTGAGTGT
This sequence comes from Centropyge bicolor, assembly GCA_037975185.1. Lineage (NCBI taxonomy): Eukaryota > Metazoa > Chordata > Actinopteri > Pomacanthidae > Centropyge > Centropyge bicolor. The sequence continues at coordinate 6,473,747 of JBBMOC010000007.1, read as the reverse complement.
CAGCTCTCTCTCTCTCTCTCTCTCTCTCTCTCTCTCTCTCTCTCTCCCTCTCTCCCCCCCCAGTATCTTACTCTCTCTTTTGCTCTTGCTCTGTCCCCATAAAATAATTTTTCTATCGTTAAGTCTCTTCCTATGTTCACTCTGCCTGTCCGTTTGCCTTTGGCCTGGAAAGCTCTTTGACTTACTTCCATTTTTTTAGTGATCAAAATCACAGAAGTGCGTGTGATACACAAAAAAATGTCAATGGTGCTGACAAATGAAAACACAGACAATAGAGGATTGATTGGCAGAATGCAGGACAAAATGAAGCTAGAATGACCTCATCTATAGCGCAAACAGGATGTTAAGACAGAAACTTAAACAGATACCACACACACGTCCTTAGATGTAGAAGTCACTCTAAACCAAAACAGGATCTGTCTGCTATTTTTTTTCCCCTGCACTGAGAGCTGAGTGGTCATTTTGTAAATGCACTAATTCCTCCTTCCCCCTCCTGTCTTCACTGTCTGGCTTTGACCAACTCTTTTGTGTGTGTGTGTATATGTGGATGTGTATTACTCATGTTGTGGGGACATAAACCTGTTTACACAGGCACACTGGGGAACTCGCCTTGCTTATGAGGACAAAACACAAATTTGAGGGTGAATTCTTGAGACTGGGTTAGACGAGTAGTGGTTAGGGTAAGTCTTGTGATGTCATGAATGTAAATAAATGTGTCTTTTGAAGTGATGGAAACATGACTTTGTGTGGGTATGTGTGTGCACATACACTCCCTCTGCTGTCTCACCCCCTGTGCAAACACTCTTGAGTTTGACCCAATTCTTATCTTATCGCGGTAATGAAAAGATATTCCTATCCTCCACTATGTGCATGCCTTTACCTCTCCAACCTCCCAACCCTTGCTCCTATCTGGGTTCGGATCCAAAACATCCCATCAAGACCAAGACCCCAAACTTGGTCATTTGGTATCTGTGGCAGAGCGAGCTAGCACTTTCTTATTGTATCTATATGTCTTCTTTGTGGGATTTCTGCCCTTAATTGAAGGGAGGACAGGGCTGTCATGGTGACACTCAGGATACATAAAGCTTGTTGTGAGCTGAGCCAGAGAGGGATCTCCCTCTGCTGTCAACCAGTGTGCAAGACCATGGCTTGGTTTTTCAGGTTTATTGAACATGTATTTTCAAATAGTACTTATTTACTTATTTAGTGTCCTGAGACATCTTTCTGTGTCTGTAATTAAAATCACATCTCACTACATTAGGTTTAACTAAAAACTGACAGGATCATTGCTGTTGCACAGGTTGACATGCCAACAATTCTTCCTCTGAGCCCATGTAAAAAAGTATCATTGTCTCATTAATAAGGCTACTTGGGTAGAATTGGTTAATGATACAGGGCTCCTCCTGGTAATATTGAATTTCCTAGTGCTGTTATAACTGACAACTTGCGGGTCTGTAGCCTCTTTACACTACTTAATCTGGCATGTGACAAAATGAGACTTGATCCTGGCTGAATGCAGATCAGTCTGCAAGAGCCATCCACTCTGTGAGACGGTGGCCTTCCACTCACTCCTGCAGCTCTGGATGGCCTAATGCTCATTCAAATATAACGAGCAGCTGTTTCTTGTCTGAAACAAGGTGGGCGTCGAGGAGTTGAGCCTTAAGTTGGTTCAGTTTCTTGAGAGGACCTCCTCGATGGTCCTCGGCTGGAGTCAAGAGGGAGGGGCGGAGGGAGCTGAGAGCCTCTCCGTCCTCGCCTGGCGTGGAGGAGAGGGACAGTGAGAGGGCCATGGTGTGCAATAGAGGCAGACAGGCACAGCTACAGGGGGTGTGCCCACAGGGGAAACTTAAGAAAACAAGGTCAACGCTTGGAGGAGCACATCATTCCATTATGTCGCATCCAGTTATTTCATACAGCCAACTTTGTTTTGAAATCAGCTCACCATCGAAAACTGTGATTTTTTTTTTTTGACCATATGTGTAAGCTTTTTATCATTAACAACCTCTTTTCTCCTCTCTCGCCAGACCTCTTTGATTTAATGGGTCCAATCATTGGGATGTCACCAGATAAGAAAACGGAAATTCCGGGTATGCAAGAGGAGCGGACAGGGCTCAGAGGTGTTTGTGGTGTAGGAACACTGCCTGAGGCGGAGTGTGCATCCAGTCCGCTGGCCACCAGCGTGGATCGTACTGGAGGCACAGAGGATGAGGAGCTCACCAACCTCAACTGGCTGCACGAGAACCTGCTTCAGAACTTCACTCTGGGAGGTCCGGAAGCTCAGCCCAGCGGCAGCCCCCTCTTTGACATAGAGGGAGACTATGGGCCCAACCAAGGCCCGTCGTCCTCCTCCTCATCTTCGTCACACAGCAGAGGCAGGGAGCGGGACTCGTTGAAGTCTAAGCCCCCTTTCTCCTTTTCCCTCCTCATCTACATGGCCATTGAGCAGTCTCCCAGCAAATCTTTGCCTGTTAAAGAAATCTACGGCTGGATTCTTGAGCACTTCCCTTATTTCTCCAACGCACCCACCGGCTGGAAGAACTCAGTTCGTCACAACTTGTCCCTGAACAAATGCTTCCGCAAGGTCGAAAGGAGTTTGGGAAAGGTAAGCTGGCAAACTGTCTCCTAACTTTCACGCACAGATTTAAAGCTTAGGGAACTGCACTGCTTAACTTATGCTTCTTGAAACTCTTGTCATGGCATCATTGTTTGATGATGTAAAAATAAAATATAAATGGGTCAGATTGTTTCTGCTTTCTTTAGTAAGACAAAGTCAGTTAATAGTAAAGCTGCAACGATTAGCTGAGCTTAAGAAAATTTTGAACGTCGATTAATTGTTTCAGTCATTTCTCAAGGGAAGATGTCAAAAATTAGCTCATTCCCGCTTCTTAAATGTAAAGATTTTGTTGCTTTTTTTGTCATTTATGATAGTAAATGAAGAGTTTGGGTATTTGTTGGACAAAAGAAGCAATTTGAAGACATCACTTTGGGCGCTGGGAAATTCTGATTAGCATTTTTCACAAATTCAAAGACTTTTAATCAATTAATAGTGGAAATAATAGGCAGATTAATTGATAATGAAAATAATTCATAGTTGTAGCTCTAGTTAACAGCGATCTGCAGTGTGAAGCTGCAGCGTGGCTCATGTGACAGTGTCCGGGGCTGTAACACAGCCGCAGGGACCTCTGACTCTGCTGCGATAAGGGTGGAATCCAGTCAAGGTCGCAGATACTCCTTCAGAGGAAATGCAAACACAGCACACTAAGATAGAACTTAATCTCCCGGACCACTACAAGGTAGTGCAACTGTTTGGACCGGGGGGGGGGGCATCCCACAGTTGGAAACCTCAACCTCACACCACGAGAATGGTGCAAAGGTGACCTAAAGTGCAGAGATGAGTTTGTAGGAAGAATCCTTGCCAGCTTGGTCCTGGCAGAGATGTGTGTCACTTGTGCTCATTTGTGCTTGTGTTCCTGTAAAGAAAGAAAAAAAAAATAGAGAAGTTGACCTTCTCATATGTGTGTGCTTGTGACAAAAGAATAAGCACACTCTGCGTTTCCCACTCAAACTGCTTGTAAACTGAATGGGAAATGAGTAAAACGATTATTGAGAAATAGTGAATTTGCTTCTTAATGGTTGTGACTTCCGTGTAGCTTTCCAACTCTTTGTGTTGAGAAATGTGGTGAGGAACAGAAAATGGGCTTGAGAGAGTAGCTGTTTGAAAACATTACTGACCTCAAAGCCCCTCATAATATATTTTCTGATCTCATGTATTTCTGTGTAACATTAAATAGTGATGACCTTATAAGCACTCAGCTTATCTGCTTCATAAAGGCTGTGAAGGTGTGGTTTGATCAGAATTGAATGGCAGTGGCTTGGTAACATAAACAACCCCAAAGCTGTCATTAGAAAAAGAAAATCCTGAAATCTCTCATGTGAAACAACCAAACCTGAACTTTGAAACAAAATGTAGGACACCAGCATTAATGGTACAAAGCCAATGAAGAAACTTGGCTTGCAATAGAGTTTAAATGCTGAACATACTATAAATACAATAATACATTATAAGCTTTTTTGTTTCCCTTCAGTATATTTATCATTTGTCGCACAAGTTTTAGAGAAAGGCAGGGAGGTTTCTCAGAATCCAGAGAGACCTGTGTCAGATTTGTGTTGCTTGTGTGCTGCTGTATGTTGATCCAGGGAGTGACACTGTGGTAGCCATATTGAGCTGCAGTATGAGTTCAGGCTTGTGACCGGCAGAGCCCGTTGCGCCAGGGCTGCGCCTGGCTAAGACCTCGTATTTTCCCACCGTGAGGAGGGGATGGCGGTTAGCACTCAGCGAGTAGCAACATGGTGAGGCGCAGGCCGCTCAGCATGCAGGTGCACAGCGCGAGCCCTTCGTCTGCTGAGAGACCAGCACCAGTTTCACATGACACTGGCTGGTGGTTTCCGTTGCCATGGAGACATTTCCTTCTTCCTGCATCAGGGCTGGTTGGTAATCTGAGTCAAGGTTATCCTCCTCCCTCCCTCGCTCGCTCCCTCCCTCCCTCACACTCTTCTCCTCCCAGACTGGGCAATACGCCGCCATCAGATAACGTGACAGTTAACACACTCCTGCACACATCACCAACAGACAAATTCACTCCTCATGCAGGGCTGTGGAGCAGTTATTTCCTCCTTTTGTTCAAGCTGTTGAGGAATTTTCACTTGTGCGTTTGCTATTTTCCACTGCTTTGTTTTTGATGAAGTGCTCCTCCAAGAACTATTGCTTTAAAGTTTTTGCCATTTGTGCAAAATGATACTTGCTCTAATGACATCTGACACATCACCATGGTGCTGTCAGTGCAGTCTACTGTGTATTCTGTCAGCTCAGAATTTTCTGTAATTTTCTGAATCGAAGCCTTTGGACAAATAATTCCGTGCATCATTTTGATGGATTAAAAATAGAGTATCGACAAATAGGCCACAAATAGATTAGATTTTGTCTTTTTTTGAGCATGTCTTGTATAAAAGGTGCTATGAAGCTTATTGTAGAGCATAATCCTGCTGCTGGTTTTATACCACTGACTGACACTCAAGGAAGTCCATCATTGCACTCATGAAGGCAGTGGAAGAGATTACAAGCAGGCAACCATGAATATAAACAATGCATGATGTAAAGTAATAGAAAATGCTTTTTAGCAAATGTTGAAGTGCAAAGGAAGGAACTGCTTTCAACATCTTTCAACAACTTTTGTTTGTTTACAAGAAAACTCAACAGGGTACCTTTAACTTTGTTAGTCTAGATAAATTTAGTCTAGATAAACATATGGTAGTTCTGTAACACATTTGTTTAATGGTCAGGAATCAGGACTCAATTTACTATAAATCAAAAACTCAGTTTGTTGCCAGATTTCTTACTTCAGGTTTTTTCTTAGTGTAGAAGTTTGACTGTCCCTGCTCTTTCCTTCAGGCCAATGGAAAAGGTTCTCTCTGGTGTGTTGACCCAGAGTACCGCCCCAACCTGATCCAAGCCCTTAAGAAGCAGCACTTCCCTGCCGCACATGCCTTCTGCACACCACCCGCCTCCCCACCCAGGTAAGCTTTCATCAGCCGCTGTCTGAATGTTGTGAGTTTGTGTCGGCTTTGATGTTGCAGGAAATCGCTTTTCAAACCAGAATAAGCTCATCAGCTCTGTCGCTGTCAAATCAGTTTTACCATAATTCATTTATCTACTGGACATGGCGTTGTTAGCCAAGCATATCTTTACAAGTTTTTATTTTATTTTGGAGGTGTGTTTTTCTATTCATTTGATAGTCACTCCCTTTAAATAACTGAAAGTTTCGATGGACTTGTTTTTACATCTCCTTTGCAAACCTGACCCGTCATGTCTTTTGTTTACTTTCTGCAGTGCCTCCTCACCCCCTCGCCATCTCTTTCTGCAAGGCTGCTCATTCAAAGGTGAGACCGCAGCAAACTCCCATTTTAAGTTTGGATTTGTATAATAAAAGCTGCCTGCCAAGCAAGAATCTGCAGATGTATAGAAATTCCAGTCCATGCAGTTCTTTGAGTTTGTGTTTGTGCAGTATTTTGATTGTGTTGCACATTTCAGTCCCAGAACATTCAGCATCACTGTGCTTTTATCTTCAACTCTTGGTTTGATTTGTTGCTTTCAAGTCATTGATGCCTCATGTAGACCATAATGTCGAGCGCTCCCAGTCAATGTCTCAGCCTCCTCTCCCCCCCACCTCTGCCTCTTGGATTTGTAACCTTGACGACAAGCAGAGGTTCTGCTGGTGCAGAGTGTCGAGCACTCAGTCTCACTGTAATCATTAATAATTTAGAGCCCCAGAAGTGAGCTGTGAGCCTTTTAGACACTTTTTGTCAGGTCTGAAAAGATCGGATGCACTCTCAGTATCAGTGGCTGGATTATCCTCTGGTTTGTTTCGGCAAACCTTCTGCAAATCCAATCCATTCAGTAGGCATTGATTGGGTCACTGTGTCTCTTGTTTAAAACAACTGGAAGAGCCCAGTCCTCCCAGTCCTCGCAGAGATGCCATGCGACCATGCTTTCACACCTTAGGACTGACCATCATGCATGTTCTCTCCTCTTCCAGAGTCTGACATTGATGCTGCCACTGCCATGATGCTCTTAAACTCTGCCCCCGGGCACCACGTTGACCCATGTAAGAGAATCCACAAGCAGCCATACTTTTCACCTATTCTTTCAACTCTTTGTCTCCTACCCCTGACATACCACCCTGTCACTGCTTAAATCTTCTTTTATTTTGTGTGCTTCAATGTGTGATTTGTGTGTTTCACCTGTAACCAAAATGTTGGTTCTTGCGCAGAAAAGATTTCAAGAAAGTTACTTGTACCTGACTGCATGCAATTTTCCTGCAGACTTTCTTTAAAGGTGTGGTTTAACATTTGGGAAATACTGGAGGAATTAGCCGGTCAGCTAAGCTTAGCACAGACTAAAAACAGTGGAAAACTGTTTACCTGGATCCGTTCAAAGATACTACAATCCACCTATCAGCACCTCTGATGCTCACTAATGGACATTTATTTGTTAAATCCATGCAAAACCTCAAATGTAATAATGACAGTTATTTGCTGGAAAATTTTTTTGGCTTGGGAAACTCCAGAATGTTGCCGGTCCTTCTCACCTAACTGTCTGTCAGACTGCCAAACTGTCTGCAAGCGTATTTCCCAAAATGTTGGAATATACCTTTAATATATAATCACTTCTAAAATGTTTTTGTTGAGAATTTTAAAAAATGTTGTTGTGGAAAATCAAACTTACTGGCTGCTATTGCTTATATTTGACATTAGATTATAATTTATTTTGCCTGTACTTAATTTGATTCCACGTCTGTGACTGCCCTCTAAGGATCATTTTAGTGTGATTGGGTTTTGCTAATATTTGTACTTTCCTAATTCCGTGTAGCTTGCTGGCACCAAGATATTTTTAAATCAGGTTTTCCCTCTTGGGCGGAGACAACTCTTAGTTCTGCTTTATTCGTGTAAACAAAGCAAGCTAAAGCGACAGTCTGTGGTTTACTGTATCTGATTTCTGCTTTTTCTTCTTCAAAACCCAAAACAATGGCTAGTTTACTTCTATTTACTAGCTATTGTTTGTTATTGTTTGTTATTTTTTAACCAACCATGACTGTAACATGAAGTATGTTGAGCATTTGCAATACTTCAACAAGTCCCTTTAGCATTGGATGTACATTTATAAGTCTTTCCATTTTCTGATCTCCTAAGGCAATTCTGACAGCCCACTGGACCTCTCCCGACCCGACTCAGTCCTGGTGAGCAGCGATCCAAAGCAGGACCACAACTACAGCAGCGTAGCCCTGCAGCGCTGCTCCTCCCGCTCTTCCTCCTCGTCTCTTTCCTCCCTGGACGAAGGAGGCTGTGACGGCAGGCAGTCCCGCCGCGCCGGAAGCGAGGGCTTCCACAGTGACGAGGACTCCGACCTTTGGGACGAGAGGGGCGTCCACCAGACTTCTCGTCGTCCGCCCGCCATCAAGTGGCCCGTCGGTAAGAGGCCACGACGCGAGGTCAAGCCAGAGCTGGATGAGGAGCTGAAGGAAGCTGCCGGCTCCTTGCTGCACCTCGCTGGTATACGCAGCTGCATGGAGGGCTCCAAACGCACTGTCAAGAGCACAAAACTTAACAGGAAATGAAGATTTTTCTTTTCTTTTGCCCCCCATCAGACTCCGGACCCTGTGAACCCTAACCTCTGACCCCTGATCGTGTGTCCCAGTGTGCCTCCTTCTCCTTATCTGATCGTTCATTGGCCATTTCGAGCCTCTTTTTTTTGTTTGGGAAAATCCCTGTTCAACAAAACAAATGGCAATAGTATCGTTCACACAGGAGAACAAAGCCATATAGAGACTTTTGTAACTTCGGGGGTGACTGCTGGGGGTGGGTGTTTGGGCTATGGAGAACCATCAAGAAACCTATCCAAAATGACCTGCCTGCTTCTGTTGGATTAGAAGATTGTGATTCAAGAGTTTTCCTCTGAAAGACAAAATGGGAAAAGCTGAAGGTTTTATAACTCAAAGCGTTGCATGCTTCCTCCTCAAACCTGTATCCTCTTCCAAGTGAATCTATTTATGAAGCGAATGAGTGCATGTTTGTAACAGACAAAATCTAACCTCCTGGTGTTATCGGTTTCTCTTTTTTTTGTGCTAAAGAAAAAAAAAAGCCACTGTTTTGAAAGGAATTCTTGCTCTACGAACCCTCTTGTAAGAGACATGCAATAATTAATCCACAACCTTAACTTTTTGACATTATTTCATGGTGGCATTTTTCCGAGTCGAGTATGCTAGTTAAACTTTACAATTAAGAGAATGAATGGAGTTGTACTACGATCTTGTTATGCGATAAACTTTATTACACAGGAGCTCTGGCTCTGTTTCAGGATTAGCAAGATGTGGAAATAGTATTACTCTGCCACTGCCAAATTTAGTTGCAAAGTTAGCTATACTACTTCGCTCAGTTTTGTGCGGCCATTACTGTGCTGAACAATTGTAAGCTGTTTTCTTTTTTCTTTTTTTCTTTTTTTTTTTTGCAAATCCACTGCTCGTCCTGTCGACCCCTTTCATTCATTCATCAGTGTGTTTTTGACATTTACTGTGCAGACACAGGACATATATTCACATGTTTGGTGACAGCCTATGCAAAGTGAACATCTGGCTACGTATGCCAGATGTTTACTGTGTGTTCATAGGTTATTGTGTGTTAATAGGTGTATGTGAGTGGGCGCGTGCAGTTGTACTTGCTACATAGTGAGGACCGCTACAAGTCTTTAACTAACAGGGTGAGAAAATTTTTTTGGAAAGTCACAACTTCAAAGGGCTGTTTAAAGGTTAAGACTTGGTTTTAAGAGTGAGATTAGAACTAGGTTTAGGTTAGAGTTAGACATTTAGTTGTGGTGGTTAAGGACAGAGGCTAGAGAATGCATTACGTCAATGAGGGTCCTCACAACTGTAGAAGTACAAGAGTGTGTGTGTGTATCATAGTGCATGTCGACTTAAGCCTGAGATGACGGTCGTGACAGAAAAGAGTTTGAAACATTCACACACTTTTCTTCGACAGACAGAGTAGTCCTACTGCTCTAATGAATGTGATTGGTGTAATGACAGATCTCCTCGCTACAGCTGTATTGTAGGACTGCTTAGTACTCTGCTCGCTCCTGGTCCCTTTTGAATGCAGAGCTGGTTTATAGTCAGAAACGGGAGCGAGCAGTAAATTGACACAGCTCTTGCTCCGCTATTCAAGTTTGCAGTTTGATTATACCTCCATGTGTTCTCCTTGTGTTTTGAACCATTTACTTCAGAAAATTTCGAAAAGCATACAGCTAAATCTCTGTTGGCTGATCCTGTGGCGAAGTGAGTTCACAACTTGAGGGAAAGCGCGTCTGTTTTGGATTCAAATGAACAAGAGAGCGGAGCATATTCAGGTGAAAAGAGCAAGATGGGAACAATACTTTCGTGGCCAGAGAGAACTGAACTCTGTACGTGCAGACACTTGCAGGTGAGATGTTGAAGACCTGTGCTGCTCTCATGTTGTGCCCTCAGTTCTGTCTGGCCGCCAGCGTTGCGTCCTCGCTCTTCCCCCTAGAACAAAATAAGGAAGTGCGCGCTCTCTTCTCACGCTGTGAAATGAAGTGTTTATTGTCAGTTGATTGCATGCAGTTCACAGAGGGGAAGTTGCGAGCCACATTTCTCGTTTGAGCTGTTTAAAACGGCTGCACACTCACAGCGTACAATACAAGGTAGCATGGAAGCGCACAAGTTAACAAACTGAAAATTATAGGTTTTTTTTCCCCCACAGTACTGGATCACATCGTGTCATCGTGACTGTTAGCATAGCATGCATGGTCAGTGCCAAACATTTTTCTCGTGCCACTGATGTAAAACTGCAAATGGCCACGGTTACTATAGTCCCCTGCTGCCACAACGTAGACAATGCCCTACTTTTCTGAATCATCCCGACAGGAAATGGGAGAGGACTCGTCAGTACAGTGACTTAACCAATCTTTTGGTTTATTTTTGTCGCTTTAGAGTGGGAACTGTTCTCAGCAGAGTAAGCTGCAGTTCTCAGAAGTAATACTTGCATACACTGGTCTTGTTTAGCTGTGAAAAAAAGAACAAATTATTGTTCATTAATCATCACCTTATTTATGACTTTAATTTATGGGATTATTGAATTCTATCAAACACCGGTCATTTGAAACGAATGACTAGGCACATTTTATTTTTCTCCCGCTGTGAAGTCCTCTTAATAAGTATTTTGTTTTTCTCCTTGTTTTATTTTACAGCAATACACCTTTTTTCTTTCACTATGTTATAGTGATTAAGTATTTTGCCAATGTCTATTGTCTTTAGAGCGGGTGTTTTATTTTTATTTTTCAATTTAACCATGACTGCCAGGTTTTTCTTGATGTTTTATTTTTGCTTTGTGTTAGACTGGATAGAAATTAATTAACATTGATCCTGAAACCTTTTGTTGCCAAAACTGATGTACAGCTGGGGTGTAAAGTGTAAGATTGACACATTCCCCATGTACTGTAGAATTTCTTTAAAGAAGATTGAATCATTTTTACATTTGTCTCATATTTATGTTTAGATATTATGACTAAGTAGTCACAAATTGAAGATTAGCTCTCGATCTCATCGCAGATTAGAATCTGTAAAGAAACAAATTACTGCCACTCATAACTCATGCTTCCAGGTGTTATGGGATGTTGAAATGTTTGAATATCTCAGATCAGATTAAGAAAGTCCCCCAGACTGCTGCTGTGTAGTTTCAGACCTACATTTAAGTATACGGACAAATGCAGAGAAATGATGCAGAGACTCGTAGAGGAAAGTCTCACTCATTCTTTCTGTAGCACTTGCAAAAGAAATATTATATTGGTCTCAAAGCGACACTGAGTCGGTGAGTTGATCTGCAGATGAATTACCTAAACCGTTTGGGCTCCGACTCAAAAAAACTCAAAATCCAGTCGCTTCATTGCTCGACAGCTGTTATTGAATATTGATTATGTGATTCTCAAAATTCTGTTGCAGTTCCTATGGGTATGATGAACATTTTGTTGCATTTGACAAAGCTGCCAACCCAGTATCAGTTATTGTCACTTGTCTGCCATGTCTACTGAACCGACACACCTTTTGGTTTTTGTATGCTAACCTCTGTTGATAAAATGTTTATAAGATTTATTTTCGCCAAAGATATGCAATTGCATTATATATGGTATTACAAAATATTAATAAAAACCTGTTCTTGTTATCCCTGTGAGCATCTTTTTACTTGACTCTGAGCTGCAGCTCAGCTTCACCATTTTATCACTGCAAATAAGACTTGACACGTTTCTTGCCCTCCAAACTCTCCTCCACAACACAAGAATGCCGTCACTTTACATTAGTAGTCTACACTAGCCAGATATTTGATCAACATTGCCACCTGCTGTGAAGCCCACATGATTAAAATTCTAGCTAATAATAGTCCATTCTTTAGAATAGCTGCCTGTCCATGTGGCTGCTTTCTCAGTTTTCACATTGCTGTGTTACAGCTGGCAAATAATTTCCCACCGAGTCCAGCAGTTCAGAGCTGTTTTGACTGCACAAGCTGTGCTCAGCACTACGTGTGGCGGCTCCACCACGCTCTCCCTTTATTTCTTCTGCATGTCTTTTGAATGCACCAACATGGCAGGCTGCCAGAAACGCACCTCACATTAATGTAAATTCCAGGGCTGTGCCAGTGATGGATGCATCATCAGATGTCCTTACGACACTCTTCGCTGTAAGTTAATTAGTCATGGAGGACTGTGGGATGAACACAGTGTGACCCTGAACAAGGGCTTGTCTGACTAGCCTCAGGCCCATTGGCACAGCTCTATTGTTCAATAGAGTCCTGTGTGTGGACTGGAAGAGGGGGGCTTCTCCCTCCTGACTGCCTCAGTTCAGCTGGAAATCAGAGCATCACCCCCCCACTCTCACACACACATAGCCCTAGCAACCACGCCACGCCGACAGTTGCTAGGCAACCAGACAATGCTGGAGCCACTGGCTGTGGTGTGTGTGCCTGTGTGTGTGTGTGTGTGTGTTAGAGAGTTTGTGTTTTGCCTGTATGCATTTAAGATCAGGAGTAGTGAAACAGCAGCGGAGGAAATGCTTTTCTTTGGTGCAGCACATTCAAGCAGACCCCTTTCTGTTCTTGCATGTTAAAACTTTAACAGCTGACAGAAGAAGAACCCCGGCGTTGTGATTTCTTTAAAGAAACAGTAATACAGTGTGGTGAAAATATGAAGAGATTATTATGGATTAGGTGAAATTAATCGTGTAGGATTTAAGCAGCGATGGCTGCATTAGCAACGTGCCATTTCACTTCCAGTCTAAACGAGGTCATGTGCGTTTTAAAGGGAAATCACAGAGACTGTCCTTCAGTGCCACAGCACGCTTGTGATTTCTGACCTTGTTTTTGTTAATGCAACCCAGACCACACTCAAACTCAGCAGTAAATAATTTAGCAGTGACATCACAGCACCTAATTGTACATGGCATTAGGTCTAGTTAAAAGAAGAGGAAGGGATGTAATGATGATAATATCTGATTTCTTTTTCTACCAATATCATATAATGCCATATTCAGCTCAAACGAATAAGATAAGAAAAGAAAAAAAAAAGATAAGCCTTTTTTTTTTTTTTTTTTTTGCAATGCATAGCAGCCAAGACGATAGAACAGTTAAATAGTAATGAACAATATAAACAAGCTAAAAAACACAACCAACTTAACGACAAAAGCATAACCTCCTTGGTGGAGGTAAAAATATACACAGGATTTTTTTTACAGAAAAATGTATGACTGTGTAAATAAGTGCAATATATGACAGTATATTAAGGATAAATGTGTTCTCTTCAGAGTGTCATATTATTTTTATTATATAATTGGAACATTATTACTAATCTATTCATTGATAGCAATGTGCAGTTTAATCTATAAAAATCAATCATATTTTATTTTTTGACCAAGTATATTTGCTCTCAGGTAAACACAAAATGTGTCTTAATACGAGTTTCATATTATTTTATACAACTTTTCTATTTTGCTATGTAACTGTAATATTATTACTGATTCACTAACTCTGATTAAATACTAATATGTACTGTGATTTCATTATCACATTGTATTTGTCAACATATCCATTTATGAGCATTGGTTTGTTCAGTGGTAGAATTCTCGCCTGCCACGCGGGAGGCACGGGTTCGATTCCCGGCCAATGCAACTTTACCCAATTTCCCTTCTGGGGATCAATAAAGAATCTTATCTTTCCTTAATTTACAACTAATACTGCTCTATGTGATTTCTCGACCTTCACACGCTAGATGGCGCCCTGCTCACACAGTCTCACTACTTTTCCGTCTCCTGAACTCTGACCTCTGTGTCTCTGTCTGTCAGTGTAAATGGTCTCTGCTCGGATCTCCTGCGAGGAGGATTGTGCGGGTTAGGAAATGAAAGTATTCCTTCCCGTGGATAGATTGACATGTCTCTGTCGCTAGCTTAGCACATTGCTACACTGACTCTTTCATAGGATTCGCGGACACAGCTGGTTTCACGGCTGCTGTCACATAACTTGACCTACATGTGTCGCTCTGTTTCGGGATTTGTTTTGCTACATAGCTAGCCAGCTAGCTAGCAGGCTTTCGCCGCTAATCGTGCTAACTTAAAAAAAAGCGTTTCTGTCAGGTCGGAATAACATCCGGCTTTAGAAATTAGCTTAAATCAGATGACAAGCAACTAGTTCTTTCTCTGGAGCTCATTACTGATCTTCTGTCACAATGTTTTCCAGCTCAGTTTCACCAAATAACGGAATAAACGGTCTTCAAGTTGTTAGTAATAACAGAGAGCTAGCTAATCTGAGCTAGCCAGGTCATAGCTCACCGTGTCTGTCGTCTATATCAAGCAGGTGACCGAGTGAAGAAGGGTCTTGGACAAGCTAACTGGACAACCACCAGATAGCCGGGCTAGCTAGGAGACCTTATCATCAGCTGTTAGCAGCAGGATAACGTCTCTAGCGACCATGGCTAACGTTACAGACCTTCAAACAAAATACAGCAAGCTGGCACAGGAGTACTCCAAGGTAAAACATCGCAATTTATTGCTGATAAAGTAAAGGTAGTTGTCATTGTAAATACATAGTTACTGACATGCTAGAACACAGAAGCACCCAATGTGTTATTAGCGTTAGCCACCTGCTAGTATGGTACTATTCTGTAATCAATGACAAATGCTTCTCAAACATATTTATACGTGTACATTAGTAAAATTTACAGAACTGAATTTTATATTTGAACATGACCTCATTTCAGTGCAGAGACAAACTCTTACACTTGTCTGAAACTACTTGTTAAAATACTGCAGTAAATTCAACCAACGACAAAATATATTAATATAGTTTTATAAAAGTGTTGATTCAACTTCAGGGAACTTTATGATCATTTTAGAGGTTCATTTGATTAGTGTTTGTTAGACATGTGTTTTGTCTACTCCCTTCCACAGAAGGCAGATAACATTAAAATAGTGATTTTGATAAGGGAACCTGAAAGTGTCCATTATGGCTGGCATGAAGGCAGGATTTATTTAAATGCAGAAGTGAGTGAGTGTACATTGATATGATATTTAAATTATAATACTGCACAAGACCAGATTTTTCACAAGATTTTGGTTATTCAGTTCACTGCATTAGTTAACTTTGTATAATAATTTTACAAGTGTGTCATAGCTGGGAATAATGAACTTTCACATTTTCAGTAAATTTAAGTAAAGGTTAATTCGTCAACAAGTGACAGTAAAGTTTCTGTGGCTGTGTGTTTTCTCTTGTGAGCTGTGTGCGCTCTTTGTTTCTGTGTCAGCTGACAGCACGGGGAGTGTGTTCTGCTTCCTGTTAGGCAAGCACTATATCCTGCTGAGGAAGTGCTGACTCTGTAACTGTCACACACGCTGCCATTGTGCTTAATTATCTGTTTGTTTGAAGGCCACTAGCCATACAGTAAAGAACACTGAGTTTTACATATTTTGGTGACTTTTCTGTATTACACAGGATGAAAAAACAACAACCTCACAAAAGTATATTGCAGAGATTTTCTGTGTAAAGACAGATGTGAAGTCAGCTTAAGATACTGCTTACATATCACATTATTCTTTATTTGAAAACTGCCTTTGCATCTAAATCCTGACAACTGATAAGGTTTTGTGTCTCAACATTTTTTGTCACAGCTCCGTGCCCAGAACCAGGTGCTGAAGAAGGCAGTTGTGGATGAACAGGCCAACTCTGTCTCCCTAAAGGTAAAGTCATGTATAAAAGAGGAAGAATAATTATGATCTAATATACAATTTCATGTCCTATACAGACTACATAATTAATTTCCTTTGTGTGGGGGTTTATAGGAGGACCCGTAAAACATTGTTATGCTCGACATATGTTTGTCATTCTCCTTATCAGGATCAGATGAAGCAGAGGGACCAGAGCCTGAGGAAGCAGGAGCAGGAGATGGACAGTCTCAGCTTCAGGAACCAACAGCTGGCCAAGAGGGTGGAGCTGCTGCAAGAGGAGCTAGCTGTTTGTGAAGCCAAGAGCAAAAAGGGGAAGGTGATCATGAGGGGTGATCAAGGGAGTGGCTACATAGTTGGGTAGAGGGAATAGGATGTATTGTGTGTGCTTTATGGATTTATGAATGAAATACAAACTCAATAATGAGTTTAATTAATCACTAATGTTTGTAGAGTCCAAAGATCATGATTAACAGCCCTTATTTTATCTCCAGAGTAAAGTAGACTCTCCCTCTCAGCATGGCCTGGAGACCCAGAGTGTTTTTGATGAGGACCTACAGAAAAAGATTGAAGAGAATGAGCGGCTTCATATCCAAGTGAGTGGCCATGTCATGTATTTATGGTTTGTCATTGTTTTGTATATACAGTTAATGTACTGTGGAGGCCATGCGTGTGACGGCTCTGTTATCTGCTGTCTACTCATTAGTTCTACGAGGCAGATGAGCAACACAGGAGGCAGGAGGCTGAGCTGAAGGCACGACTGCAGGAACTGGAGAAAGATTCCGAGCAGCACCAGGCTGTCGTGGACGGACTCACCACTAAGTACATGGATACAATCGAGCGGCTACAGAGTGACAAAGCGCGTTTAGAGGTGAGGATAAGGAGGAGGAGGATGTAGTATATGATGTCATTGTCAGTTTTAATAACGTTTATTAAAATGTCTGCCCATTTTCTTTCTTTTTGAAGGTGAAAGCACAGACTTTGGAGAGGGAAGCAAAAGAGTGCAGAATGCGAACAGAAGAGTGGTACAGCTTCCTTTTTTGTTTACAGTTTGCAAATAATTAAATCAACCAGTGGGGTGTCACAAAGCTGAAGGAGTAATTTTCATATACAGCTAAATGCTTTAGAGAGAAATACATATACAGTACATGCTACAAAATATTACAGCAGAGTGCAGGTCAATTCTTAATTTGGTAGAAATAGGTTATGATTTATTTACATGCACTGTAACTCCATTTAGAAGTACAATTTGTATTGAGACCCTTTTTGACATAAACCTTTGAAATATTAGCTTTTGTCTACTGTAGATGTGATTGTCAAACTGTACAAGTAAAATGTACAATTTCATTTATTTCACTTTGTTTCGCCCTCTCTCTGCAGTCAACAGCAGTTGAGGCGGTGCCAGTCAGAGCTGAACAGGCAGGTGAAACAAAGCAGCAGTGTTATCCAGGAGAAAGTGCCCTTCAATGACACCAGTGAGTATCTGGCGCTGAGCCATGTGGACAAAGACGATCTGCTACAGAGCAGACGTCTACTTGAGAACATTTGTCTCTGTCACAGATACCATAACAACCTTCTGCCCAGGAGTAAATAGTGTAATGCTACACCAAACTGTAATATTGCACGCAGGGAGGCATGAGGCTAAAGCATTTAAGCTATGTTTGTTGAGTCAATAATGTTCAATGCTGTTGCTGAGGTTCTGCACTGGTTTAATTGTTTCTCTCTCCTACCCTGCAGAACTTAGTGACTACAACAGCCTAAACGTGCCACCACACAATCGAAGACACCAGGTGGGTGAGAAAGTCCATTTTTAATGGGTTTATTCTGCACATGGACTTTAATGATCTAAATGGAATACCTGTGTCATTTAGCCTTATTCACTGTTGCCTAAATTACATTTAAATTTCACCAGAAATTATAACACTTATTCTTTGTTTTTATTATACAAAATTTGTAGTTTCTTAAACCCACACTTTATCATTTACACATATGGTCAACAAGTGGTCAATAAAATATCAGAAAATATAGTGGAATGTGCTTTGTACCTTCTCCTTCAGCCCAAAGTCCACAACCTAAAATCATTCAAATTATGAATATAAAATCATTTAAGAAAAAAAAAACCCAAAGCAAATCTGTACAATTTAGAAGCTGTAACTTGAGAACCGTTATTTTTGCTTAATGATGATTTAATAATTATGACTCAGTGATCAAAATAGTTGCCCACTATTATTCTTTTGATTGACTTAGCAGTTAATCTTTTGGCAGAAATATGTCTCATGTGTCACAGTTCATACAGCTGAATTGTTTTCAGACATATGACGAAACCATTGAGAGTGTGTCTATTGTGTGTGTGTGTGTGTGTGGTTGTAGCTTAAAGCCCGGGACGTGGCAGGTCAGGCCCTGAGCTTTATTCAAGACCTTGTGGCAGCTCTGTTAAACCTCCACTCCTACACAGAACAGAGAGTGCACATCTATCCACGGGACTCCTCCATTGAGCCCATCTCCCCTCTGAACCAGAAGGTGAATAAATAAATACACACTGCCTGCTATATTACACATGTCAGTAATGCGACAATATCTGTGATTTTAAATTTTATATGTGTGGTATTCAGTGCAGAAAGTTAAAGGCATCACTCTCTCTTTACCTAGTTTTCTCAGTATCTACATGAGAACGCAGCCTATGTGCGCCCCCTGGAGGACAGCTTTCTGCAGTTACACCAAAGCATCACAGAGGACACGGTCACAGTACTGGTGAGTGTTTTTTTTTTTTAACAGGGAAATTGTGTGGGCTTGTTCATGATGCCGGCTTTAATCAACCACTCACTGTGTTTTTTCTTTCCTGAACTGAAGGAGACTGTGGTCAAGCTGAAGAGCTTCGCTGATAATTTCTCCTCATACACCCACTTTCTGCAAAAGATCCTTCCCTATCAGCTGAAAAGGTCAGCGCTCTATGTGAGTGTGTGTCTGATAGAGAAATGGAGTGGAGGATGCTGTATTGATGACTATCTTCTCTTCTCCACTCAGTCTGGAAGAAGAGTGTGAAGCACCTCTTTGTACTGCTGCCCTTACTGCGAAAAACCAGGAGCTGCAGAGTGACATGAAGAGAGTAACATCTGTGTTTGAGAAACTACAGAACTACATTAACATTTTGGCCTTACCTAGTAAGTTAACATAGGCAGAAATACCATATGTTACAGCTGAATTGTTTTAGAGAGAGGCCTGAAATTTTTGCTTCTTATACTGATTGTAAAGAATTGGATTTTGATGTTGCCTGTTTCTATGGAAAGAGTGTGCTGTGAAGTGATACCATACTCTTGTTATACAAATGTGTCTAACGTGTCTCAGGTGTCAGTCAGGATGGCATGCCACAGACCAGCACCTCAGCTGTCTTCACCCAGCTGGCTGCCTGCCTACACAGCCTTCACGACGCCATTAAAGGTGAGCAGCACCATGAGCCTTTTTATGACCCGCAGCCATTTACAGCCAACGTGACGCAGCATGACGACTTTCTCACGTAACCACCTAAAAGTCAGACGCTTTTCTGTTTTCGCAGCAATACCTACTAGCTCAGATTTTTAAAGAGTAAATACCCAGAAGCTTCAGCATAGTGTCTTTCACATTGCAATATCAAATGGAAGTGTAATTTAGTGCTCTCTGGCAGAGAAGAGTTACTGTTGTACTGCTGGTGCATTTAACTGAGAGGAAATGTGTTAATGTAATGACTTTTCTCTGCTTGCTCTGGTTCCTCTGGGGACTGTGATTGTTGTCAAATATAAACTAAAACACCTGCAGTTTCACAAAATGAAATAATGCAAAAATCTGTCACACATCCTTTATGTACTAATCAGTATGGGAGTGTTGCCAAATAGCTGCCTTTCGATTGCAAAAGATGATAAAAAAAATCACATCTATCTGGTGAAGCTGAAGACTCAATGCCAATAGATACTATAATTTTTTTTCCTGCGATGTTCTGTTCCCTTTCTGTGTGTCCAGAGATGTCAAAGCACTACAACCAGAAGGCAGGCTTAGAGCAGGAGCTCCCCACCGTCACCCAGAAGCTCTGTACCACCTCAGAGTGCCTGCTGGGATCTTTGGGCTCTCTGACCAGCAGCACTGGCAAGGTATGACCAACAGGGGGCAGGCATCAGCCAGGTTTATATATCCAATATCATATGTTCAAACGGCATGTGGTATTAGCTATCTGTACTGCATAAAAGCTTAATTGTGAATAGCAGTGAGATTTCACTGCAACTGGATCACTTTGGTAATTTGCCACTAATGTGACAGCACAGAACGGCAGGACTCAGGTGGGCAGCGGTTAAATGTTCAAAGATGCTGTCCAAATCACAGTTTGTACAGCTGCTCCCCAGTCAGAGCAAAGGGATAAATGATTTCTCTTTGTGAATGAAGCGAACCGTTGGCTGAGATGTGTCTGCTGATGGGAGGCCCAGTCCGGTGGGTTGCAGCATTGAATAACATGCTGGCACATGATGTGTGGAGTGAGCTGCATTTTGAGTGTGATCATCTCTGCAGGCAAAAGGCTCAATTGCTCAGACATTTATCATCCTGGACACTTGGTGGTGTAATCATCTCTCTGCCGTAAACACACTGGTTAATTTGAGGCCAAACAGAATGCTGAGTATCTGCATTCAGGAATGTAGGTATTAATTAGTGTTTCTTTTGCTAAGGAGGCTGCAAAGGACTTTATTTGTGTGAATGATATGAGACTTAAGGTCACATGTTTCGTTGCAGATTGCCACTTTCTTCAGCAACAACTTGGACTTCTTCACATCCTCAGGCTACAGTCCAAGAGGCAGCACAGCAGCCCTCAACCCCTTGCAAGCAGAGAGTATGCTGGCCAACAAAAAGAAAGCAGCTGCCTATATCCATGCTATCAGAAAGGTTAGTGTGTGCTAAAATCTCCAGCCCCCAGACTTTTGCAGATACACAATGTCTGACAACGCCTTTTAAAATCACCTCTTAAAACATTGTTATGGAATGAATATTTAATATGTTTCATCTTTTTTTTTTTTTATCTCTCCACTTTTGCTATTTTATGTTTACATCTACTTTTATCAGTTTTGTATTGCCCCTTTTGTTTTATGATCCAATTTTTAGTTCTACTTTGCTTTTATTTGTTTTCCTGTTTTCCATGATATTGATACTTTCTCAAGAATAGTGCCATACAAATCAAGATCATAATAAAATAAGATAAGAACCCCCACCTCCTGCCATGACAACCCTGCCCTTGAACACTCACCTCAAATATTACATGCATGTATTTTACGAACAAATGACCTTTGTCCCACTATTCCTCCTGTTTTGTGTCTTCATTCAGCCCAGGCCACAGTCTGTTCCATACAGAGAAGCCCTGTCAAACCGTCGTATACTCACCAGCTCCACTGAGAGCAGAGAGGGTCTCACTCAGCAGGTATGACGCTCAACTCAGAAACTCTTCCTGTAAACCATTTCTGTTGGTTTACCATTGATTGACTTCGATTTTGCTAATCGTTTTTTAAAGGGGTCACATCTGGCCAAGAGCAACAAGCAGGCACTCAGTGATGTGTGGACAACGTTAACCATGTATGAGTCAGCCAGCTTCGGTTCCCCTAAACACAAGAGTATAATAACACAGAGATAAAGTCAAAAATGGTTCCACATGTTTATTGTGGCTTCGTGTTCTTAGGTCACATAAAGATTAAAGAACAAACTGAAACCTTGGTGAAACTGGAAACAGCACAACAACAGCATCAGTGGTTTCTGAGAAAATAGGAGGATATGGAAAAGTTTGTAATAAAAGTAGAGAAATTATTTAACAAGTGCAGAAATCTCAGTCTTACAATAATACAACAGAGTTATGTGATATTTCAGAGGATCTGCACACGGTTGCTGTGGGACAGGGTGTGAAAAGCTTGGCCACTGAGCCTGTGTATATTCTCTCCTAAGCAAGTTTAAAAAGCCTATTTTTCTCTTTTTTTTCATTGTAAATGTGTCCTTTGGTCCATATCAACCTGCTTAAATTTGTCACTTCAGCACCAAGTTTACTTTTACAAGTACAAAGTCATAAAATTAATGTGTAAACATAAAGCTCACTGGGCTTTTGCCATTTGAGGCTGGAAGGAGCAATTTAAAGACTTCGACAGACAGAATCAGTTCCACATTTTATATTGACCCATTGATTTTTTTTTTTTTTTTTAGGTATATTTTTCTTAACTTCCTTAGGTATGTGTGTGTACATATCCACTGCATGTATATACATCTTGGTTTCTGTGTCACTTTAATTCCTTAATTCCTAAAAAAAACAAAAATTGTATTATTACAAGCTGTTTTGTTTTGCACATAGTTTCCCTATTTCTTTCTAAATACTGCTGTCCTTTCACTTCCCGCCAACCTTTGCTCAGCCGTCTGTCCACAAGCTCACTGTCCATTCCTCTCCTCTACTCATTGGCCTCCTGCAGGTGCAGCAGAGCCAGGAGAAGATCGCCCGGCTGGAGCAGGAGAAGGAACACTGGCTTCTAGAGGCCCAGCTGGGGAAGGTGCGGTTGGAAAAGGAGAACCAGCGCATTACGGATCTGGAAGCGCAGCTCGCTGCAGCTCTAGGGGGAAGTCCAAGCACGCAAGCAGCTGCGGCCAGCACACTTGCACAGAGCCACGAGGAGGCAGAGACAGAGCTGAAAGCTGCAGGGAAAGAGACGACACTGTGCACCAGCCTGGTACCGTCCCTCTATTGGCCGCTGTGCTTGTTAGTTTTCGCTTGCAGAGGAAATTTTCTGCCCGTGGCACTGGTGTCTGATTTGCTTCAACAAAGGGAGTATTATCGTTCTTTTCTTGTAGCTCTCACGCTAAGCAAGTTTTTGCTTAATAAAACTCAGACTTGCAATGTGCTGATGTAGCAGAAAAGAAGAATACTGTTGTTTATGCAAGTCTGTGCAGAGTTCACGGTGCAGTCATGATCCAGAGCAGTTCCTCTCTGTACTACTTGTGTTTATCTTTTGCATGGCTTGTTTGTCCTAGCAGTGTCAGAGGCCTGTCTGTGCTTGAAGTGGATTTTATAACATCTGATCTATGATTGGAGTTTCCTAACATTGTTGTCTTGTCACCAGGTTGGCATGCTGTGCACAACACCTACAGTTGAACATGTGAGGTCACCTATACTTAAACACTTAACATATTTCAAGGAAAAGTTCATATATAAAGAATGAATAAGTAATTTTTAAAAAATTCATAATACTTCCAAGAAGGGGAAAAAACCTAATCTGGCTGGATGTTGTGTCTGTGCTTGCAGGTGGGAGACGAGGAGTCGAGGGAGCAGCTGATAAAGACTCACTACATGGCCAGAGTAGGAGAGCTCACCACCCAGCTCCAGATTTCAGACAGCAAAGCTGTGCACTTTCACTCTGAGGTGAAGCCCTTACTAGAATGATTATCTCAGTAACTGCTTCTTCTAGCAATGAAGTGACCTTTTCCCAGCACACAGCCTCTCTAACATTGCATGTCATCTGGGAAGAGATATGGAAACTCTTAGTGCAGAACAGTCACTTGACCTGTTCCCTCATGTGTTCCTTCCTATAATCATTCCACAACTATTTTTGTCTGCTTCTTTAATTTGCTTGAGAACAGAGAGTGTAGAAACTGAACCAGAAGTTAACCTTGTTTCTCTGTTCTTTCCTCTTTGTACTTTGGAAAATGGTTCTCGAGTCCCATTATTACAGAAAGCTGCTTTTTTTTTTTTTCACTGAGAAAGTGACACCTTGTATTTTTAGCGTTATGGCGAGGCTTGATCTGAATGCAGATATTTGTCTAAGTGACATTCTGTCACATTGTAACTAACTGGCGTGTCAGTCATCCTCGTTTTGTACCGTAGCAGCAGGGATGCACCCGATGTTGAGTCAGTGTCTCAGGTATTAAACTGTCACTTTTTCAAACTGTGTATTTACCTTTGGCGCTGTCCTCAAATATACCCATTACTCAAAGAAATATCTCCCTTTATTGCAGCTTTTGAAAAAGATCAGTGAAGTGCATGAGACGTGCATGAAACCCGCCCGGGGACCGCAGTTGTTTACTTTTCTTTTTTCTTCTTTCTAGTGTCGAGCTTTGGCCAAGAGATTAGCCATTGCAGAAAAATCACGGGAGGCTCTGAGCGAGGAGGTCAGACTGGCTAATCAGAACATCACGCGCTTGCAGGTAAATTACCAAAGAGCTTCCTGTCTAAGTATAGACTTTAGCCTTCTTCTCAAATCAGAAGTCATTCGCATTGTAACTGTGGTGTCTGTCACACAGGATGAGCTGGCTACGACTAAGAGGAGCTATGAAGATCAGCTCAGCATGATGAGCGACCACCTGTGTAGTATGAATGAGACTTTGAGCAAGCAGAGAGAGGAGATCGACACGCTCAAACTGGGCAGCAAGGTACAACACTTCGACAGATTTCTGACGTGTCTAATCTTTTTTATTCATCTTCTTGTCAAAATTATTGCCTTTTGAAATTTTTGCTTCCCTCACAGGTTTGTTTTCAGCTGTCACATCCTGTCAGTCTCTGTAGAAATAAATGTAAAAAGCTCTATCACGACAGAGGAGTGGCTCAAATCCAGTGGCTTCAGGGAGTGTGAAGGTTTGCTGGTGAAATGGGACGTTGTAAAGTTCCTGTCAGTTATGAGGTGAACTGGGAGGTCGTCGGTCGTGTTGTGGTTGCTGCCGGGCCTGATGGGATAAGCACCTGCTGGAACCATCTGAATAAGTCATTAAGTTAAAGCCGCAGAAACAGAGAGGCCTGTTTTAAGCGTGCATGTTCCTGCGTGTTTGCACACAGATGGCTCCATGTTGGAAAATTGCAGGACAGAACATGTTTGCAAGTTTTAAGGTGGTGATTTTCCCTTGAAGGCCAATGACAAGCCTCAGCACGTTTTTAGATTCTAAAACAGAATGAGAAAAATGAACCTGAGCCATCTTGACTTACCACAAAAGAACACTACTTTTCATTTATTACCAATCCTAAATGTGACTTTGCAGAACTGAGCTTGTATGTTTTCTGTTTCTTTTAGGGAAATGCCAAAAAGAACAAAGGACGCTAGAGCTGCCCTGAAATCTCTGGCTCCATTTGGCACCACAAAGGGCACCTTCAGAGAAGATCTGGTCTGTGGAGCCTCCCAGCAGCGTCCTGGTACCAACAGCACCACTGTCACCAAACCACAGGACCGGCTAGCCTCAGACTCATCCACTGTCAGGCAGTGACACTATGAAAGTGGCAAATGAACTGTACGGAGGCTTGAACATGTTTTTTCCCCTTTTCCTTGTCACAGCACCAGTTATAACAAAACATGATTTGCTAAAAAATCCTTCTGAAACAGTACCGGAAGCTGCTGCTTGACCTTTTGGCTGAAGCAGGGTGGGAGAGAAGCAGCTTTTCCCCAAAAGGGACAGAGGAAGATAAGAAACACTTGGTTGTGCTCACTGAAGTCATGACTTGAAGACCAAACCCTGTTGATCAGTGTGTGTATTTTTCCTGCTTAATGTACGTGTGAGAGCAAATGAAACTGTGCATTCTTACTGCTTATCTGTGGGAGCAGGCCAACGAAGTAAATGTTGGTGTGGCTGTATGTTTGCAGAGTGCTGTCTCATTGTGTGAGTGTGGCACCAGGCTTTACAACATGTGAGTATTGTTTTACACTTAATTTTTGTTGTTTTTTAGATTAAAAAAATGTGAGATTATTTGTGCAAGTGTTTGCAAGGGCCTGTATGTCTATATACAGCATAATGACCCCTTATAACACATGCATACATCACAA
The DNA here is from genome assembly GCA_037975185.1 of Centropyge bicolor. Lineage (NCBI taxonomy): Eukaryota > Metazoa > Chordata > Actinopteri > Pomacanthidae > Centropyge > Centropyge bicolor. The sequence continues at coordinate 6,448,138 of JBBMOC010000007.1, read as the reverse complement.
GCTTCTGTAAAGAAGGGCTTTAAAACCTGAGTGAACAACACACTTGAATTCATTCCTCATTTTGGAAACTTTTCAGTCGTCTGGGAGAGGAGAAATGAAGAGAGAACGTCTGCTCTGAAGCACTGATTAACTGTGTTTACCTAGACGAAAAGGGTAGGATGGACAAGTCGGAGCTCGTGAAATGGTGTCAGTCTGTCTCTGTGAAGTTACTCTGTAACAGTAGTTGTTTTTTTTTATCACCAAAGTAAGTGTGGATGTGCACTCAGAAGCCTGATGTGGCCCAACGGTCTCTAAATCCATGTTGTAATATGTATGGGCAAAAAGGGGTTAATGCGAACATACACTCATTTGAAATCATGATATAATTGTACTGTATAATTTCTAAAGAAAAAAAAATTATATATATACAGGCATTTATTCAGAGGTTACAAATCGTTTATTTTCCACAAATTGTGGGAAACTGGATCTGCAGCTAGATTATTTTGTGTATTGGGAAGTGTCATAGAGGGGTTGGCCCAAACTGTAACTGGTGCTTAGACAAGCTGATTCATGAGTCATGGCAGAGTGCAGTTGAAGTTTACAGTAAAATAGAACCTTTTTGGCTTGTAATGACATGAGGTAAATGAAGAGAAGCCCAGCAGTGGTTATGAGCAGTTCATTCAAACCTCCTGTTTGCCAGTCTACACCTGCCAGCAAACCTTTGATCACAAAGATTTGCCAACGCCCCCTTTTGCTGATTAAAAAAAAAAAGAACTTGTATTCTCACAATGTAACCTGTTCAAAAGCACATATAAATGTGAAATGAAACAAAATAAAAACAGCTTGTTCAACATTTAAATGCTTTATGTATTTAGATTGATCTGGTTATCAATGATCCTTAAACTTCTCTGACTTGTCTATTCGTGCTGCATTTCTGGGAGTTGGAGGAGACTGGGATTTTAAATTGCCTAGGATTTGAGAAGAAAAAAAACTGTAACACACCCTAACCACTGGGAAATGAGGCAGCACCATTTAACTGGACATATGAGAACTGGAAGATTACTGTTTGATGCCGTCACTTTGTTTTGGAAGGAAAAACATGTGTCATTGTAGTTGAATTCATGATGCTTTCAGGTACTCTTCGTACACTGCCTCAGAGGTCAAAGTAGAAAGAACCACCACTTTTTCATGCATTTAAGAGCTTCTGAGAGTAATCGTGGAAAAACAGACCTTATAGCAGAACTCATTTTTGGCAGCCACATGTGTATGTTCCTATATTAATGCAGCCACTGTTGCTCCATGGCTGTAAAATTAACATAAGTACATATACAAAACATGCACAGAGGTGGAAAAGTTGCAACACTTGGGCCTATAAAATCTAAGCATATGCACATTGTTTATTTACATGTTGTGTCCTTGTAGTTCAACTCGTGATGCTTTCAAATACTCTTTATACACCGCTTCAGAGGTCACAGTAGGAAGAAACACTGCTTGTTTGTGCATTCAAGAGCTTTTGACCCGTAATCTTGAAAAACAGACTTTATGGCAAAACATTGTTGTGGTTTTTTTTATTAATTCAAGAAGCACAGAGGAAAAGTGGCTGCAAAACTAAACTAATATAGCACATATAAGAAGTGTAGAGGAAAGTGGCCTAACAAAATGTTCTGCTTCTAATATAAGGCAAAATGTTGACAGGACAGTCTGAGGTAGTTTCTTACAAATAACATCAATCAACAAAATGAGAGGACAAACAGGTGGAAACTCTACAACTACTTGATATGTAATTGTGACCCCTTTTGCAGCTGCTGTGATTCAGCCATATATTCAAGTCAATCCTTTGCTAAATCTGCAAATTTGCACCACTGCCATTAGACCAAAGTTGTCATTAGATCTTACATACAGACCTGCTTATCATTTGAGTTACATGTGATGTTTATAGTTGTAGTTGCTCTGTTTTTGACACACAGCCCATAAACACAGAGCAAAGTGATTCAATTCAGCTTTCATGTGTCAAATAAATTAGATCAAGTCCACATTGTGTATGTAAAATCATGAGATTATGACCATTAGGCCTATTATCTCAAATACGTACCCTGGAGGTGTGTGTTTGATGTGTACACACTCTCGGCTTGTTGTGATTGCGACGTGTCCTGCGGTCGTGAACGCAGCACCGCTCTGTTCACTCCTGCCGTGCTGCGTTGGAGGACAGTCGGTCTGAACTCGGGAAGAGTAGCGCTTCGCTGGTAAAAACTCCCAGGATTTACACTCACTGCCATTTTGAGGAAAACCGGCCGACATCAGCGTTCAGACGCCTCCATTAAACACAAGCCATGACTCGAAATAGCGAACTACCTCTGTGAATATGTGAGTATTTCTTGCTCTTGTGTGCTTTTGAGGGAGCTGGGATACTTCAGGTCCCGTTTGAAAACACTTTAAAAACTCCTCATATTTTACGTGGACTCAGTTTGTTGGCCCAGTTATGAGTGAATGGCGCATGTCGATACGTGTGCAAAGTAAAGTGCGACAAAAGTAGCGCAGAGTGACAACTTTACGCATCAAAACAAAGGCGGAGATGTGGACCCTGAAGTGGGCCTCAGAGTCCGGGACCCGGGCCTGGATCTGTTGTGGGTGACAGCAGCGTGCTGGGACTGTTTCAAAATGAAGCTGTTTACACCGGCAACCTGTGAGCTAGTCCGGCTTTCCATGAGCCGAAAAACAAAAGAGAAACAGGGTTTTAAAATGTGTTTCAACCAGGATTTGACTTACTTGCACATGTTAGTTAGATGACTTTGATTTTGAATTTGCGTTTTTATGAGCTATGTTTGGTTTAAGCGAGCACATTTTTCCATGAAACTTATGACGGATGGGTCAAAAGTGGAGAAGTTATAAAGTGTGTCAACAAGCCCAGATTTTTCTGTGCAAATCAATAATCAATAGAGTATATAGGTTAATTAAAGTTGAAAAACATGTTTAACATTCAAGGCAAGATGAAGCTTTTAAAACTTCTGAATGTTTTGAATTGAGCATTTGTTTGTTTTATTACTCACAAATGCAACTTTTCATTTGTAAATAGAAGCATGTGTTTCAAAAGTTCAATGATCCTTTTCAAATATCCTTCTACTTTCAAATATCCTATATGGGACCTACTGCTTTTAGCAAGAGAGGAAAAGAGCCATGAAGTCAGTAAACAAGCTGTAATTTCTGTTCAAATGTCAATACAGGCACATAGGTTAACTGAAGTTGACTTAACATTAGTTAATGTTTGACTACAGGCCAAATAGGATGAAGCATTGAAAGTATTAATTTTATTGGAAAGACAATTTGTGTGTTTTATTGCTTCAAAATCCAGCTTTTACTTTGAAGCATGTCCTCATCATCTTTATTAGTAGCTCATCTCTACATGTCTGAGATCAAAATGAATCACCAGTCCTTACTTTTAACAAGAGAGGAGAAGGGTTATAAAGTCAGTAAACCAGCCCTGTAATGTCTGCTACAAATCAGTGCTGGTATAGAGGATGACAATAGTTGATTAACGTTAGTAAATATTTGACAATCAAAAGCTGCAGAGCATGTCTGATTGTGTTGAATTGAGCAGTTGTAAATTCAACCTTTCCTTTGTAAATGAAGCCTGTTTGTACTTCTATCAAAAGTTACAGTCTTTCTTCAAATACACTTCTATGACATGTTTGTTTTCCATGATTTTATTATTAGTTTATCCCTAAAATGCCTGAGATCAAAATGAATCACTAGAGCTGCCACTTGACTAAACTATATGCAGAGCAATGGTGGAAAAGTTTTTGAAGCATTCGTTCCTGCTTGTTTTCTTTTCCAGCCATGGTTTTTTGAGCTAAAACAACTCTCTCTCTATAGCTGCTGGGAGCCCAGGAATTCAAGTATATAAGCTACTTAACATAACATTCATTTATTCAGCGTGCTGAGGTTGCGAGGAGACAAAAGCTACAACTTTGTGTCCTGCTTTGTTTGACGGCACAGCAGATCTCACTTTGCAGACAGTGTTGCTCCTGGAAATGGGTCATCACATTTTCAGCTCTGCACTAGATTACATAGAGGCTGCGGTCACAACAGTAGTACTCTGCCGTCAAATTAAACGGGGTAGTGTCTTAGTTTGTGTGTTTATATTCTCTTGTTGGGAAAATGATCTACTCTACAGTGCGAGTTCACAGGAAATATCTGGAGAATCCAGCAGGAGCTTGGCTTGTTTAGTCAGGAAGCGTCTGTCAAAGTTCAAATGTGCCTTTTTTTTATTCAGCAGTTTTATTCTTAGACACTTGCACTCAGTCATCATGTGTCAAACTGTTGAAAATGGCTTCCTCACACTAGTCAGCACAGTATCTATATTAGATATGTTGCAGAACAAATATTTCTCATGAAAATTGAGGTAAATGTTCTTTGCAATCACTGCAGTAAAAAGAGGTCACATTGGGTCGAGTGCTGAGAAGTAACTCAATTTGTTGTCTCATATCCCTGTTTGTTAGTATCAGCTTGTGATTGCGCTTCCTCTCTTTGGATTGAAATTTTGATGTTTGCAATATTTCTTTATGAGACACGTGATGTTCACATGATAAATAACTTTGCAGTTTTTGCAGCTGTGATTTGATGTATTTTGGATGCTGACTGGTTTCTTTTAAAGCTGCGTAAATGCCTCTGTTTGGCAACATAGTCTGACTCAGTTTGACCCAGTAATTATGATGAAGTAACTTCAGACTTTAAGCAATTGTCCGTGAGGTGTGTGCGCCATTTTTGCCTACCTTTTTGCAAGTGTAGTAATTTCTGTAAGTCTGGTAATAATCAGTTATGATGAATCTGAGATGCTGTCTGAGATTAGCCTTTGTCTTAATTGCAGTGCTGTAATTTAACTGGGCCTGAACCTTTGCAATATTTGTAAGAGAGGCTCGAACAGAGTTGGGATTAAAATGCTTGTCTTTGCATTTCTTTATAGTTTTGTGACCTCGTGAGACGTCTTCGCATCCCAAGTCTTGGGATAATTCTAACAATAAAAAATAAGACTAAACTCGTAAAAGTAATTCCTCAGACTTTTTATACGTTCATAAAGTACCTAATTACTGTAGTAAGACTATCTTAATCTCCAGGCTGCTTTTTTTTCACGGTTTTGTTTCACTTGACCCTGATAAAAAACCATAGAGCTGAAGTTTCTGACCTGTAAATCTTGTGCATTTTTGATATTTGTTAAAATGACATTAAGATAATATTTGTTGTCAGTTCACACGAATAGGGCAGGCTGGTATTTCCTGTGTGCAAAGCTGCTTGTCCCAGAGGAATGTGTGGAATGTATTCTTTTGTCCTCTGTAGATTTAGCAGAGTCTCATTTCTGTAATGCCTGCCGGAGAGCCCAGGAAGAGACGGCAGACTGGAAATGAGTTTGAAAGACTGTCAGTAACCCCCGTGGAGAACTCATCCCTCCCTGTGCACGTCCCTTTGAACCAAAGCTGAGGGATTCTATGAGTCTGAGAGTCAGAGATGAACTCGTGGAAACGTCTGCGCGCCTTCGCAAACATCCTCTCATTAGAAAGATGTTCTCCAGCGTTTGACTGAGGACATGTCAATCCACTACCCTGAATCAGACCCCTCCACACTTCCCTGTTTATTTATAGCGAGAGGAACTTGCCACTGGATGTCTCCTTCATGCAAGTCATGGCTGTGATCTTGAAGGGAGGAGGAAGGCTGTAATTGAGGCTCTCTGCTTTCAATTATTGTTTTCAAGATTTTTTTTTACGGCGAGATGAGGCTTCAACATTTTGAAAGTGGCTTCTCTGCGGCCTCCAAGCTGGATGCTGCTGCGAGCAGAGCTGCCAGCACATCAAAAGACAGATTGATTGACTAGCAGGAAAATTAAATGCATGGCCGTTAGAAGATTACAACATGTTTCCTCTCTCTGCCCATCAGATAATTAGCCTGAATATCATTGCTGTTTAGCAACATTCCAGCTCTCTTTCAACACTTAATATCTAAATTGAAATATGTTCTGCAGATGTGATATCAGAGAGGATAAAGTATTCATCTCCCAGATTTCTTTACTCATTTAACCAGGTTTGTTCCTCTCGAGCTGCTGTGCCACATTATACCTGGTTTTCACAGTTGACTTCACGCTGGTTAATGAGGCAGGATCTTTGCCTCTATGGCTAACTTTTCTCACGCATTTTAGAGCAGGCTTGCTATGAAATATTTAGACCATGCTTATATCAAAGCATAGTATATCTAAAGTACAGCATTTTACCTCATCAATTTGCATTACAAAACCTTTGTACTTCTCAAAACTTTTAAACCTACACTGCTTTTAAAACCAGAAACATTTCTTTTTCTCTGAACCTTTTCCTTTATTTTCCCTGCTTTTTCAAACACTCCTCTGCTCCCGTAGGAGCTTCTCAAAATGCATCTGCTTTATATATGAGATATATTATATCACAGCTCATTGAGGAAACCCAAAATTGTCAGAATTTAGGGACAAAGATTTTTCACCTCTTATGTAGATTTGATTTAGATTAAGTTTTCCAGAGACTTCTGCTTACGACGACTCTTTGTTTTCAAAAGTTTGAATGGGAGAATACAGTTTGTCGTGCGTATCTTAATGTGTCGAATTACAATAAGAATAGAAGCACTGTGTTATTGTCCTCGCCCATGTATCAAGACACCAACAGAAGTACTCTTCACTTCAAGCCTACAGTATGAACACAGTTTAGAATAAAGGCCACAGTGCTGTATCCTGATTTGCACTTCTTGTTAAATGAACTCAATCGAGAAAAGGAACACAAGACTAAAGACTGCGTGCTGATGTTTAGCAGGTATAATGTTAACACCATATTGACATGCTAATATTTGGTAAATGGAGCTCAACCCAAAGTACAGCTGAGACTGATGGGAATGTCATCTGGACAGTACTGGATAAATTAAACATTGTAAACATAGTTGTTGAGATATTTCAGTCTGGACAAGCTAAAATCACCTCGATATCACTATGTATGACAGTCCTTTGACTTGTCATAATTAATGGAAACGAGCAATAAAAGCAGGTTTGCTAGCACACAATCTGAATGTATCATTTAAAATTACAGTGCATGAAGAAACACAGCACTGTGTTATTGGTCCTGCCCATTAATCATTGTATCAAAAGGAACACTCCCCTCCAGTACAAATTACTGTTAAAGTTAATGCCAGGTGAATAAAGGCTACAGTGCTTGAAGAAATGATCCAAGTAAGGAAAAGGGAAAAATACATCACCTGGCATTTTACTGAACTTCTCACATAGGACAGACACATACATAAAGGTTAGTTGATGCTCCTCTGATCGTGTACTTTTATGACAGTTCAGTTACTAAATGTCTGTATGAAGGGTTCTCCAAAAGCTTAGAAATCATCAAAAGCTCTAATCTGTGGTGTCACAGAGAGAAAATCTTCTTCTGCTTCTCTGCCTTCAGTGTGGTGTTAACATATATAAACATGTTCCAGGTTTTCAAGGTCAGTTTCTCATGAAGTTTTAATGGAGTACCTTAAGGAAAATATGTTTTATTAATATTCCCCGGAGCTCTCTCTCTATTCTTTCTACTGACTGAGATAAATGGACTTGTTCAAGTTCTCAAACTGGTCTGTTAGAGAGTGTGCAGTGTGTGCTGCCTCTGGAATATCTTGAGATTTGGCTCTTAATGCAAACCTTTTTCACTGTTTCTTAATCTTCTTCTTTGCTTTCTTGCAGAGGAGGCGGCCTCTGACGTGGGGGACAGTTAACCCAACAAAAGAGGAATTCTTGTTTGAACCAGTCATCAGTCCTCTTTAGCCATGTGTTCCACTAATCACTCAAACTGGGTCACATTTGAAGATGACAACACACCGCTCTCATCACCTCAGAAGCCCCTACAGTCTCCAGGGCTTATCAAAGCATCAGTGCCGCGTCCTAATGGTCTGAAATTAGTGCTTCCTCCGATCAGAGACACTTCCTGGAGCTTCAGTAGTTCCCTGGAATCCCCTCAAAGCCACTCGAGTCTTAGTGGAAGTTCCTGTGTACCGTGTAACACACCCTTTTGCACTCCTGTGAGTGGGGCTCCTAGCAGTGCGTCCCCATTTCACTCCAAGACTTGGGAAAAGAACGACTTCTTCCGGAGTTTCTCCAGCACACCTAGCACCTCTGGTCCCTCTCCTGCACCAGAGGCACCGAATCAAACCTCAGATGGACCAAGCCCTTTCCCTTCTTTCCAGGGGAACTCAGGACACTATAACCCCTTCTGGGATGGATCTAGATACAGTGCAGATGTGGACAGCTCCTCCTCAGACTCAGAATCTGACAATAGCCTTCCACGTTTCTTTATTCGGACCAAAGACGGCAGCGAGCCTCCACGTGACCAACTCCAGAGCTCCTTCTCCTACGTTTGCCACCAATTGGAAGGACTACGAACAGACACGGACCACGAAACAGAGACAGAAAACAATGCAGAGAGGCGACTAAGTTGCAAAGATGAGGTGTTAAGCGAGGGCTCGTCTCAGTTCGTTCCTCGGGGTCTGTTTCGTAGCCAGAAGAGAGACGGCTGGCCTGTCATGCTCAGGATTCCAGAAAAGAAGAACCGCATGTCCTCTCGTCAGTGGGGTCCCATCTATCTCCGCTTGTTGCCGGGAGGCGTGCTGCAGATGTACTATGAGAAAGGGCTGGAGAAGCCATACAAGGAGTTCCAGCTTCTCCCTCAGTGTAGAATCTCGGATCTTAAACTGGAAACCTATGGCGAACCCCGCAAAGTCCTGACGCTCAAGGTGGAACATTTTTCGTACACGGAAAAGAAACGCTATCACCCGAAGTTGGAGGTTAGTCATGAGGCAGAGGTAGAGCAGCTGCTGAAGTTTGGCTCCACAGTGCATGACGACATGGAGGACCTGGTAGTCTCCATGGAAGAGGAAATCTTCAAACTGTGCGTGCCCCACCAGCAGAGGCGGCACTACGAGGAGCAGGAGCTGTCGTTGCAGATCACTGATCACATCTGGGTACAACTGGATAAGTATGGAGGAGTCATGGAGCGGACGGCCTTCACCCAGATTCACTGTCTGGCTTTTCTCAATGGACTAGGGGATTGTTTTCTCGCCCTTAACGATCTCGGGCTGTTGCGCTTTAACTCCAGCTACGGGTCTGAGGAGGGCAGTGAACTCTGGATGGAGATTGCCGACTCCCATTTTCACAGATGTGTGAATGAGACAGAGTTTCAGAGGTCCCGGCTCATTAAGTTCTCGCCTCCTGACGCCTGCAGGGTGGAGCTGATGCGGTACAAGACCACACTTTTGGGTTGCACAGAAATTCCCTTCTCGATCAAAGCTGTGGTCACAGTTCAGGGTGCCTATGTGGAGCTCCAGGCCTTTCTCAACATGTCAGCCACCTTCCTTTGCTCCATGGGCGTGTCTGACACATACCCCCTGTGTGAGAATGTAGTGATCCGTGTACCGGTGCCGGGCGACTGGGTCAAAGTGACACAGACGGTGGCCTTACTGCGACAGAGGTCACTGAAGGCCCGTATGAACAGAAATGCCTGCTTGGGCTATGTCAGCGCTGCAGACTCGCAGCCTGTCATGCAGGTGACAATCGGCACAGTCAAGTACGAGAATGTATATTCAGCCATCGTGTGGAGGATCGACAGACTGCCCGCTAAGAATACGGGTAACACATTTCTGAGAGATTCAAATGCAGCCCTGCATGACAACTTAACATATAATTTTGTCATTAGTTGCTTGGCCTTGGCCTCTTGTGCATGTGTGCAGTATGTTTGCCACTCAGTGGTGTAACACTCTAACTACAAGCGACCTTTGTTTTCTCCTCTGCAGCAGTGGATCATCCGCATTCATTTTCTTGCAAGCTAGAGCTGGGATCTGATCAGGAGATCCCAAGTGACTGGTACCCTTTTGTCACGATGGAATGTGAAATTATGGGCGCAGTTGTGTCACAGACCAGGGTGAAGTCACTGGGAACAACGAACGACATCCAGCCGCAGAAGCATGTGACCAGTTGGACACGCTATCATTGTCAGGTAGGATGTCTCATAATGCATGCACCAACCTTAACTTAGATTGGGTAAACATCTTTATTTACGAATTAAACTAACCTTTTTTTTAATTATTTTTTTTTTTTTTAGGTGGAAGTAGAGAAGAAATGGATTGAAACCGAGTCACAGAGGCAATCCGGCTGTATGACACAGTGATTACTAAAGAAGCTCTGAAGAGGACGTTATCCCTTTTGGTCCTAGATATTTGCCAAAATCTTCCTAATGGTGAAAAGGGATAACGAAAAAATGAGGGTGATGAGGGACTTTCTGCTTATATCCGGTGTCAAATTCATCTAATTACACATAGCCTGGTAGTATTTCTCATGGAGGTTAACCGATTTTGTATCCTTTAACTAAGACTGAATTAGTCCAGACCTAATAGACAATTTAACATGGTCCTTTTGCCTAGCACTTTACATTTAATAGATTTATTAACTGTAAGATTACAGTTTATACGAGTATTGTATATAAGCTTGCATTTGCATCATCTGCACTGCCCTCCAGAATGATTGACATCCGTAATTAATGTCTTAATAAATGTACACCGAACAAGCTGTATGAGATAAACAGCTTAAGTAATGGGCAAAAATTTTTACTGTGTTTGGGAAAAGCCAATTATCAGCAGATGCTTAGGGTCAGGCCCTTTTGTTGCCCAGCAATGTTTAAAGTTCACAGACTCACAAACTGATTGATTTAGATATCGATCCTCCACATTTCTACTATGTAGCAGTGACAAACCAAAGTATAAACCTGGTGAAAAAGGACTATATGAACAGAATCATAGTTGCAGAAAAACAAAGGTGGGTCACATCCTGCTGAGTCCCACAGAGCAGCATTTGTCTGAAGTGACTAGATCACAATTATAACGACAGTTTGGTTGAACTGATTCAGGCCATGCCAATTAGCAGCAATGAAACAGTGATAAAAGGTTCAAAGAAACATGAGACAAACAGACAATTAAATTATTTTTGCCCCAATTACACGTGCATTGGCCCAAAAAGCTACAAAATAACTTCATGTTTAAAGGGTAACTGTCTTGTTTTTCGACACAAACAAAGTGCATATGAGGTCTGACATTTACTATGCAACGTAGGGTACTGATATTATTCATTTTCCAATTCAACTCATTACTTTCGTTGTTTACCTCAAGCTGACTTTGGACTTTATACCAAGGTTGTATTCTGGAGGACTGTAATTTTATTTAAACAAATCAAATCTTTTATTATGTGATTTTTCTGCCTCGGGGTTGTGAATAGGTTGGATAAAAAAAATGAAATAAAAAAAAAAAAAAAAGAATGCTGAAGCTTCATAGTGACCAACAAGGCCTTCAGTGATGATTTATATGTATGAGGTACCTGGCTTAAGCTGGATATTATGTACATCAAGAGTATAAATTGAAATAAACCTGAAAGACTCATGGTCCTTCTTCGAAGATGATTATAAGACTTGACGTTTCTGTCTCGACCACACAAACTTTGAATTTATAACTTGTTGAATTAAGTTCCCTAATCTCCTCTGTATGAATTTTGTATTACAAGACAGGACATAAACTGAACTGAGGCTGCTTTCTGTTCATATCAAGGCAGCCATCCAACATGCAAAAATTCAAAGGTGATAATTTCATGTATACATGTAAAATGACAGTACTGTTAAACCCCAGCCTGCCTGATAAAAATTAAGTGATATTTATGTTTTAGTTTCCCATAGTGAAACAGAAGTTTTAAACAAACAGAGCACAGCCTATCTCCGATTTGTGCATCATCATCATCAGTGGTTTTGCATAGAGACATCCAGCAGTGACTAATGACAGGCTGCTGTTCATTAAACGACCTGATTTGTAGGAGATGATCTTTTTAAAGTGCTGCATGCTGTGCGATAGTTTTATTTGATTAACTGTGATAGTACACGGGTACAAAGGAGTGAAGCATCTTAACCTGAATTAACTGTGGGTCTTTGGTACCATGCTCAAGAAATAATGTCCAAAAACTTTGTACTCTGTTTCACTCTTGAGCTTCAACTCTTCATGAGCTCATTTCTTAATTGTCTTCGTATTAGGTGTTTTTTTGGCGGTTGGGGGGGTTGGGCTGAAGTATTAGCTTGATAGAAAAAGGCCTTTAAACATGTCTCTATCACAATCAACTTTTATTATGTTGATAACTAGAACAGGTTTTAGATTTTATATCAGAATATTTTCTATCTGTCAAGTAAGCATGGGCTAATAAAATAGACACACAACGTATTTGTGGTCACATATGGGAATAAAGAGGGCATCACCCAATAATTCAAGGAGCACTTCTGAGTCCAGAGGAGCTTTATAGTGAAGTGACAGCAAAGTGTCTCAGCGACGGCAGGAACCACAGAGGTGTCTCATGTTGCTGCTTCTCATCCTCATCAGAGGAGTCGAGCTACAGTGTTGAAAGAGCGCCAGCATCGCCAAACAGATGCTCGGAGGAAAGCAGGGGTCACGGCTCCTGCTGCTGCTGCTGCGAATCTATTGAACGTCAAGTTCAAAATGAAGTGTTTTGTAAAGGGTGAAATATTTTTAACTCCTGGCATTGAGCACTCTGGGGATCTGAGACTGTACTGAGCTCCCAGCACTGTGGAAAATGTTCAACAGAGTAACCTTTCTATTGAACGTAACCAGAAAACTGGAACCGGGGAGGTTGTGTGGGACAGAAATATTTGAGTCTCTCTGAAGCTACACGGTGGAGATAAGCTGCTGAATGCTGAAGCCATATTCAACATTTTATATGCAGCTTTTAGTATTGATGTATTTGAGATCCCAGTTGTGGGTGGATGTAAGGCGGTCTGCAGAGAAATCCACCTTAAATTGGTGACACCCAGCTGGGACATGATGAAGCTGCAGCAGGATTTCTTGTTGTAATCTTGTTGAAATGTGACATCAGATGTTTGGTCATCAGGTAGAAAATGAATAAGATGCACAATTAGAAAGTATAAACTCTCATCTGGCAGCAGAGACTGAAATGATGTCTGTGTATGTCTATTTATATTTCAAACAGGTTTCAGAAAAGGACACAACATAAAACAACATCTGTATCAATACAATTTCCTTACTCGTGTTAACAAACCTGAAGGCCTCAGCTCCAATCACATCTGTGCGTATGGAGGCTGATGACAATCACCTGTGTGAGCACTGCCCCTCATTTTGTTTCAGGTAAAACTATCAGACTTTATCGCCATTAACTGTTTGTGTTATGTGTCTATTATCACCGGACTGCAGTTATTTTGGCCTTAAATCATGCTGACCAACACAGGCCCAGTGGTAAGAAAATATGTTTTTAGCTATTTTAGCTACAGGCTAACTGTTAGCATTAGCATTTTTCAGCTAACGTGCTGTACGTCTGACAAACGTCCTCCTGAAAGCTGATTCTTATTAAACTTTGGGCTGTTTATTCTGGACAACAAGCTATTTATTTGCTAAATGCAGTTTAATTTAACACATTTTCAAGCAAAATCACATCTTAACGCTATCGATTAGCTCACATATGCTTTTAGATGTCGCCAAATTTTTATGTCAAAGATGTTTTGTTGCTTTTTAAAAGTTTGCCCGAAAATATTCAATTTTACTAAATCTTATCTTTGTTTTTAAATTTTGACTTAAATACTCAGTTAAGCGAAATTTAGTATCTTAAATCTACTCTGAACATGGTAGTTTTAGTTCAATATACAGGCAATTTTATATATTAAATATGACCCGAAATGAAAAATGACTTTAATATGTTAGGAAAATATCCTGAGTTACATATAACTGTGTGAGTTCACATTATCCAGCAGTGAGAAACATAGAAAAGGCAGATGTTTGAATGGAGTTTGGTGCATTACTTATCAAAACAAACTGGTTGGGCTGAATCACTTTACAGCTTCTGACTTTGTAAACAACTGCAGGCCAAACTTTACTTGTCCATAATTGATGATGTGATCGAGAGTATGAGGGAGCTCTTCTTGGATGAAGGGCTTGAAGACCGTGTCCTGGACGATTTAAGACATGTGAGTTATATTCTACAAAACCCTGCTCCACTTTAAAAAAAAATATATATAATGCTCATATTGACTCGAGTTGTCAGTGACAGCAAAGCTAGATCATCTAGTGAGGAAGTACACGTCTTAACCAGGAAGACCGACTGCTGTGTCTTCTGCTGCGCAGCTTTGGGAGGCGAAGATGATGCAGTCAAAAGCAATGGAAGACTTCAGGAAAAACAACATCAACTCGTCCAACTTTGTGCTGCAGCTTCCTGCCAACTACAGTCAGACTGATCAAGAAGTCACAGGTATCACAGCACTGCTCCTGACAAACGGATCTAATTACACTGTCCGTTCATACGACTTGTCAAACACTTTAAAAGTAGTTTAGGTACTTTAATGCACTCTGAGAGGAACTATTTTTAGCAGATTAGCTCTGGATACTTGAAGTATGAATGTCGACACAGGGCACTAATTCATTCTTCTTTTGATTTTTGTACCACCTGCTCTGCTCTGATTTTTGCCCTCAGCCTCAGTTGTGATCCCTGCAAGTCAGAATATCCACAGTTTCCCAAGGCTCAAGGCAAGTGTCATCAAGATTTACAGTACATCACCTCCCCGACCTCATATGACTCTATATGTGAGGGAAGCAAAAAAATGACATGATAATGTTAATCTCAAAAGCTTTTGGATTTGTTACTCTTAAATGTTATCACTACTGAATACAACACAGTTGAGTTCATAGCATAAAATTTTTTTCAAATGTCCAGAAGGTAATATCAAATGGTGATTTTTAAAAAAAAAAATTTAAGTTATTTTTTATTGTTCAGAAATTCAGATTTAGGTTAACTCTGATCTAAAAACAAAGCCAAGTCAAAAAAAAAATTAAAATTGCGTCAACTGGATTTTAAAATTTCAGACAACAAACTCAAAAAGGACAAATTCTGACATGAACATGTGGACTACTAAGGATACTCTTTCCTCCTCTTATAAGACTTGGAGCTTATTTTCAGGCTTAATGTCATTCTTGGTAGCCTTGATGTTTCAAGTTTTCATTTTTTAACCAATTGAATTTTTAGTATGTGATTTTTTTCTACTTTTTTTAAAATCTAAATTTCATGAATTGAATTTATTTTGAAGCTTTACTGTATATTTGGATGTTTCAGTTTTGTATCTCATTTCGTGAAAACACTTGAAACATGAAGGAGAAAAAAATGAAACCACATGAATTTAGCTAGGATGTTGTCGTAGTATAATATTTGATTGCTATGATGAAGTAGTTTTAATTTCATCAATAGATATTCACCAGCGGTTAAATGCTACAGTACAATTTCGCATAAAATTCTAATTATTATGGTTATAATTTGCCTTCATTGTCAGATTTGCTTAGTTTGTCTGTGGGACAGACCTGCTGACCTCGGGGTTATTTATCACCACATTGGAATAATAATGCGGCCAATCACTTTTCAGACAAGACTGTTGCAGTGTTTGATTTGGTTGAATACTCCTGTAAATCAGTACTGTTTGATATGCAGAATTCTATTTCCCTGTGTGATTGCAGAACAACTCGGAGACACTTGCGACTTTCTCTCTCCCTGCTGGGTTAACTTACCCTGTGCAAATACCAGCTGGAGTCACTCTACAAACAGCTTCTGGTACACAATAACTTTACCTGTTATGGGCCTCAGTCTGTGTTAGTTTTTAGCTTGTACTAATCAGTGGACATAACATTTCACTCTTCCCTTGTGTATCACTAAGGCCAACTTTACAAGGTCAACGTTCCTGTTGTGGTCACACAGGCTGCAGCAGGTCAGCAGCCTGTGTCCCAACCCACACAGAAAGTCTCTGAGTGGAAAGATGCTCCTGCCCCTCAGTCAGCTGCAGCCCCACCAAATACCACTCATTCTCAGGAGGTGCAGCCATCCTCTGTTCCAGCTGCCACTGCCTCACAGCCTCCACATCAAAAGGCCAATTTACCCCCCAGTCAGGAGAACAGCCTCCCCCAGCAGCCACAAGTTCCCGCTGCTGAGACCTCGCAGCTCCAGGGGGCCCACTCTCCAGAGCCAGAGGTCACGCTAGAAGAACACGAGCCGAGTCCACAACCCGAACCTCTGAACCTCATTATGAGCGCCTCACCCAGCAGTCAGTTATTAGACTTCCCGACTGGCACTGAGGAGGCTTTGACACAGACGGCACAATTAAAGACCAGAGACATTGACGAGATCCTGAAAGAAGTGATTGAGGAGGAGAGAGAGAAAGCGGAAAGGGCGAGAAATCTAGCATCTGCAAAGACTGACGACCAGCCTGAGGCTCTTCTAGGGGTAATTTGAAAAGAGTATTCCCTCTTTGAGCAAATACCACTAACAGAAAATGAAAAAGGCCAGTAGCTTCACATGTTGAGAAATACACTCATTCACTGTCTTGTTGAGAGTGAAATGAGAAAATCAGTACAACTCTCAGGCCTGTGCATCTATAGATTATGTAGCTGGAGTTAGCTGCCAGTTAGCTTAGCTTAAAATAAAGACTTGAAACATAATTAGATGAGACGATCATTTATTAGACTGACATAAAGTGATCTTCTCATCTAACTCTTGTCAAGAAAGCAAATCACTGTAATTTTTTCAAAAATGTTGGGTATTCTTTTGAAGGCCACTCATGACAAAATGATGTGGAGACATGATTGTTTACCAGGTAGAAAGGGTCTAATATGACATTGAATTGCATTATGGAACATGTAGGATCCAGTATGGAAAACAAGGAACTAAAAGCCAAACTTTCTTGGCCTTGACTGCATTGATTTTGACCACACTGTTCTTCAACACTGAATTGGTGGAGTGGCCTTTTTATTAATCTGAAATAAATGTTTCCATTCACGATAAACTCAGAATTCATTTCAAACTTTTTAAAAGTTTTTCAATTACAAACTCATGCATTGCATTAATAAAAAAGAGTAAAACTGCTGTCCTATCTTAAGCCAGTTCAGTTGTTCAGGTGTTCTTGAAATATTCAAATATTAGATTATTTAACATAGCAAATAGTTCCCCTCCAACTTTCTCCACATTTATAACTGTTTTCTCTTTGCTATCACTGCCAAGCTGGACCTGGACTACAACTACAGTGAACTGTCGGACATCGTGCAGCTGGACGGTCCTGCAGACAACTCTGACATCGAGGAGGAAGAGGTCGTTCCCCTGGAAGAGAATGACTTTCTGGGTATAATCAACGCAGAGGCCATAAAGGCACTGCAGGAAGGAGATGGAAGCAGCGACGGCAGCAGCATCTCCTCCAGCAGCGACAACGAGGCAGCAGATGAACTTGCTCATGTTGAGGACGAGGTGAGAGAGTGAGTTTGATCTCCAGTTTGTCACAGTTTCTTTTTTCTCTGCATGGAAAACACAGCCGATTTGTGCCGTTTTGTCAGTCATGTCAAGCACATTTATATATACTTTAACATGTCTTTGAGGGCACTTTTTTAACTTTGTCCCACAACACTTTCTGTTGATTAGGATCCTTTGAACTCCGGCGATGATGTCATTGAGCAGGACATCCCGGATCTCTTCGACACCGACAATGTAATTGTTTGCCAGTATGACAAAGTAAGTACCTGTTGGCCAATATTTGCCTCTCTACAAAACCCATTGCTGGAAACTGACAATATGGTAATTAACGTTTTCTTTCTATTGCAGATTCACCGCAGTAAGAACCGCTGGAAGTTTCATTTGAAAGATGGAGTGATGTGTTACGGAGGAAGGGACTACGTGTTCTCTAAAGCTGTTGGGGAAGCCGAGTGGTAATGAGCTTTAGTTGTCTTGCACACATCAGATAATTGTGTTGAAACAGTGGAAACTGATTTAAAAGGGAAAAACAATCAGTGAATTTGGACCTCTTGGTGGTATAATTTGCCTCACAGAGCAGGCAGTTAAAACACCACTGTGCAAAATCACTGATACTTTTGTTGTGTTTTTTTTTCCAATATGTAATTATCAGAGCAATACTGCAAGTCATTTATGATGTTAAAACCAATTACTTACAACATTGGTTCTGAATCCAATCTACTAAGACAGGCAGCATGAATTTATGTTTTATAATATTTTGCCGCAAATACTTTAATTTATTAGTGGAGAAAAACATGATTTGACCTGGAATGTGTTTTCTTCTGTCACAATCATGTTGCTTTGAAGGTACCTAATGTGCTGTTTGATTTTCAAACATTGTAATGTCTTGCCTTTAATCAGGCTTCAAATACACTGAACTGCACGCTCGCGCTGCATTCAATAAACCCTTTTATTTCTGTGCACTCCTGTAGAAAGCCACTGTTGCCTTGTTGTCATATTGTTTTTTAGAATGAACGAAGCAGGCTTTTTTTTTCTTTCACTTTTAAACCTAGGAAGTCCCAGTGGCTTACTAAATACAAATTCACTGGAGCATGACCAAATTAATTTATAAACGCCAGCATGGACACTCAGATCAATTCATTTTTTGACTGTGTGTTTTGACTGTTTGGATTCATACTAATGTAGCTACTCACAGCTGGAAAATACAAAACAAAAATCAGTGACAAATCCTGTGTCACAATTTTAGTTACATTATTTGGTGCAGACCTTTCCTCTTTTCCTTCATATGAAATTGTAATGTTTATTATTTTCTTGTATTTCATTCAAAATGGTGTAGTGTGCATGTGAACACATAGTACTTTGTAGCAGTGGTTCCCAGTCTGGGGGTCTGGACGCCCACAAGGGGTTGCAAATTCAGTCTGAGTGGATAAAAGATATTAACAAGATATTAAATCTGAAAAAAAAACCAAAATTGTACTACACAAAATTAGGTTTGTTATCTTGCAGTATCCAATATTTTTATATATATTTCTGAAAAAATAATTGCATACTCCAGTAATGAAGGTTTGGCACAGGAGTCTATATTCTAAATCTACAATCAACATCTGTTGGTAAATGTGGACTCAAACTGAACTGACTCAAAGATCGTAATAGACACTAATTTCTTTGATGAAAATGTTTTATTGTCAAAATCTAGGACATCTTGAACAGCAATAATGTTTCTCATAGACCAGGCCCCGGCTTTAAGTGAGTCTCTGAGCCTGCTCTGGCTTGTCTGGAGTTTTCAAGTCTCCCAGTCAAAATGTCTCCTGAGTACAACAATCCAATAGATGGCACTAAAACCCACCTCTGTTGAATTAAAACAAAGACTTCCATATGATCACATTGACTTCATTGTAATCAGCTCTGCCTTTATTAGGACAGAACAATAAATAATATCTACTTATTGAGCTTTAATAGAACTATTGTAACAACATCTTGATCTCAATAACCTAAATGACCATCAATGGTATAGGGATAGCTTTGCAAATACACTGGCCTGTTTCATTTGTTCCCTGTTCCTGCTCCATCTATCTGCTGCTTTGTGCCACATCACCTGTGCAGAAATGGAGGCTGCAGCACCTGTTGTCTTCAATTTGAGGTCTCCTGGTCCCGACTGATGAAATTCTCACTTTGTAAACTAACCTACGGTCGATCAAATCTGATCTGACGCCTGTCATGTACCAGACTGACAGTCTCTTCACCCTGACCTAAATTTTGAAGCAATGCTACATTTTTAGCAAGACAGCAGACACTGCCCTCAAGTTCGTAATAAAATGCTCTACGTCCATGGTCATGTGGTTCCCTTGTTTAGAAAGCAACCCCTCATCTTAATGTGATAAGCATAGAAGCTGAGTGAGTGAGGTTGTCTGCTGGATATTTTTTGGGTAGAGTTGAGGTGCGAAGCCAGAGTCTGTGACCTGTAGAAGTCGGCGTTGGCGTTGCAGCAGCCGCAGCCGCATCGACTCAGCAGCAGGCACACGTCCCTCCTGAAAGCCCGTGTGAAGAGCGTGTAGAGGAAAGGGTTGCAGAGGGAGTTGATGGGATAAAAAAGGATGAGCAGGATCTTTGAGTGAGACACAGTTATGAGGGGCATACGCAGGGCTGCAGAGATGGCGAAGAAGGAGATTGGCGCCATGCACACAAAGTCGGTGAAAATGAGCACAGCCATGCGTTTGGCGATCTTGGTGTCTCCATGACGGGTAGAGTGCTCCGGGTTGCGAACACTCAGATATATGCATATGTAACAGTAACAGACCACCAGGAAAGCCACAACGTTGAGAATGAGCACAGCCACCACGTAGACCTGAGAGCCCAGCGTGTCGATGTCCATGGGCAGACAGATGCTCACCTTGCTGTAACTGCTGACCCCCACCAGAGGGAGCAGGGCTACCAGCAGAGAGAAGCCCCAGCCTGCCCCCATAATGGCTGCCACATGGTGCATCCGCAACCTCTTGTTGACATGCATGGCGTTGGTGATGGTGTGCCAGCGTTCCAGGCTGATCACAGTCAGCGTGTAGACTGACAGCTCGCTGGCAAACACCGTCAAAAACCCTGCTATGCCACATCCGTGCCCCGTCTGCCAGTCGGTGGCGTGGTTGTAGTACTCGTGACGGGAGTGGTGGTCCATGTAGGCAATTAGCATCAGGTAGAGCCCCATGCACAGGTCGGCCACGGCCAGGTTACACATGAGGAACCTGGAGATAGTTAGCTTGTGATGGCTAATTAGCAGGATAACCAGAACAGCCAGGTTACCGGTCACAGAAAAAACAGTGATGATCCAGGTGAGACAGCGCAGGAAGGGAAAGCCCAGCAGGTCCTCACAGGGGTTAAAAGCATCTGGCTTTGGCGTGCACTTGACGAAGGGGTTGTTGAGACAATCAAATTCCAGGTCTGGATACTGAAAGTTGATGTCATCAATCAGATTCATGCCATCTGCAGTGGGCTCTCTGAAGAATACACAGATTTTAAGATTACTACACAAAAGCCAGAGCAGCTGATCAAGGAAAACTTATAAAATATATATTTATTTTTCAATCCCAGAGTTTGTGTGAAAGAAGATAAAATATTTAAAACAAAAAGATTTTTGTGTGAACCACAGGTCATACGAGGACAATAATCATGTCTCTGTATTAAGGGTTTATTTTTATTAATCAAAATCACCTGGAAGCTAATAAGATTAATGTATCAGTTTAGTGAAACAGAATGGAAACTTCTGTCTGTTCAGAGAGTGCATTATTTTTAATTACAATGAATTGAAACATGTCAGTAATTGTTGTTATTGTCATTTAAATTAACAGTAGTTAAGAATAATGAATAGCTTTAGTTAAATTCGTGCTAAGTGAAAAGAATTATTCCATTAAGAGTAAATGAGAAAAGACCATCTCACATTCTTTTTAGTTACTAATGGATGAACAATTTAACAGTATCATACTGTGTTATTCACAGTATACTACCCAAATAACTTACGTTTCAGTATCGCTGAGGTCACATAACTTTGTGAAGTTCTTTAAGGCACTTTCCCTTTAAATAAAAAAAGAAGGGAAAAGGTTAGACCACAACACACAAAATATCAATAAACTCAGCTGCTAATTACCAAACTACTCATCATCTGTATTCATTGGACGGAGCTTTTGTTCTTTATGCAGATGTGAATGGATTTGTTGAATTTCTGGCAGCGGCTGTCGGTTACCTTTGTTTGCGGCGCCACGTGTGGAAGGCACAGCAGTGGCTGGGGTACGTGAGCTCAGCCTTCAGCAGCTCAGCCAGGCTCTCCAGCGGAGGGAGGGTCTTCAGAGCGAAGGCAGAGCCGGCTTTCAGAAACCTCACCTGCCTCAACCCTTTAGGTGGGAGGGAGCTCAGAGGTGTGGAGGAAACATCCCTGAATCACAAGCAGGGAACATAGACAAATAATTCAATGAAGATTAGTGAAATAATAGTCAATAAAATACAGTGTTTAAGTATTGTAGTCAAACAGGTTTGATCTATCTTGTTTCATTTTCACATGTAATTTAAATTTAGTTGGAGAGTTACAAAGTCAGTCTTTCCCGCAAGACTTCATTTGCTTTTTTGTTGATGGTGGCAAGAGATGCTGTTTCAGACAAATCTGCCGAATCTCCCACAGGTGTCCATTCAGTTCAAGTGACTCTGGCAGCCAAGCCGTAATTTAAAGTGTTTTCATATTCATCGAGCCAATGAGTAAATCACGCTGCTTTTCTAAAGAGATGCTCATTCACAACAACAGAAAAGCTTCATCGCAGCACACAGGTTGTAATTACTGACATTTCCTAAGTACTGAATACATTTTACCCAAAGCATTCAGGATCTGCTTTTTTCTCCCTCATTCCACTGGATTACTTTGGACCTGACATTCATCAAATCTATAAATACCCAGAAGTGGCACGCTGGACCCTGCACAAACAAAAGGAAGACCTCTGGCATTTTCCTGCATGTCAGTGAATACCACAGACACTAATTCATAAGCAAGATAAGAGGAAATTTCGTATCTCCAACACAGGGTTGCTTGCAATCAGAGACCTTGCGAGCTGCATGCTCTGCAGCCTGGGCTATTTGCTCACTAATCAGTATTCAGCAGTCCTGCCTGCCTTGTTGGTTGTTTACACAGACAGGCTGTCACCGCCCTAATGTTTATACAAAAAAAATGATAAACATTGTTATGAATATTAATCTTGCTTCGCTGACCCAGATCAAATATGGCCGCCTTAAATGCTGTTGATTTAAACAACATAAGATAAAGAAAGTATGATTGTCCTCTCTCTTATTTAACGTGGTAACAATCGCGTGTTTGCTGCTCTTGAATGTCAAATTCTTATCTGGAGAACAGGAACTTTTAAGGGACTAATTAATTTTCAGTGGTGGTTGTCAGGTACAAATACTTGAGCAGAGTTTTTATACGTCTCTAATAATAAATTACTTAAAATGAAGCTCTATATTGATGAGTTACAACATCAGAATTTGGCATGAATACATTAACCCAGGTTTATTGTCATCTCTCCACTATACATCATCAAAAAAGGCATAAAGACGTTAAATACTTGGAAAATGTGAATAATATAACATTCTGAAAAGGACTACTCTGCATGATGAGCAGAGACAAGTCGTCATATAATCAAATTTTGAGTTGATATGACTAAAATGCAAAAATTGGCGTTATATTTTTGGCCACCTGGTGAATATAAGTCCACTTTTTTCATTCTCCTTTTAGCTCTGTTTTGCTCTCCACAAACTGCTAAGATAAAATAACCATAAAACCAAAACAATCATTTCCTAAAGACCTTCTAAAGTTCTCTGTGGCTCTGTCACTATTAACCCCTTCCACTTACAAGTAGTCATGTGATCCACCGTCAATATGAAAATACTGATTATAGTTACCTTAAATAAATGATCTGATTACATCTTCCACCACTGATTTTTAATCGGCAAAATTCTCATGACATTTTCTTTGGTTGCATTAGTTTTATTAACTTGAATTACTGTCACTTACAGAAAACTGGGACCTGTGGCTCCTTCGAAGGCGTCTTCTTGGATGTCACTCAGATACCTGTTGTCTCTCAAAATTCTACAAAACACATAAAAAAAACCCCAACTGTAACACAAGTGACCTCTAGTCCAGACTGTAGTTTTGCACTTACCCTGCAATATGAAAGGCAATTTAAGATGACACATTAATGGCCAACAATGCCCCTAACCATTTTTTAAATCTACTTTTTGTTTTCTCAACTTGACACTGAGGAAGATGAGCATTATTTTTAGACTGCAGGGTGTCTGCACATATCTCGTCCCCATCAACATTCAGCAGTACGGGGCAGAGCAAGAAAACAATGGGGCATCCAATCTTTGTTTAGTCTTACATAACATTTGTTTACTGGTACACTCAGTTTTTATGATTATAAAAACAAAAGCCTCGAACCTGAACGACATACTGTATTGGCCTGTTGTCTTGCTTAGTATGGGTGGGATTAAATCTTGATTATCAAAATGCTTACAGCGTGTTGAGCTTGGTTCCATTGAAAGCGTGAGATTTGATTTCTTTGAAGCCGTTTCTAACCAGGTTCCTGTCAAGGACACAGTGTTAGTTTTGCTGTCAGAGGCACCTATCACCAAGGTCAGAGAACTGAACATCCAATTACATAAGCATTACCGAGACACATCATAACACATTCTCAACACATGGTGACAAATTGTTGCTCCTGGCTCCGATAATGTGTTAACAAAAAAGAATTTGGCTCCTGTACTCACATGTCGACATACTCCTCTGTGATACCCTGGAAAGAATTGGCAGGGATGCTGTCGATCCTCATGTTATCTGCCATTTCTCTGCACACGGAGGAGATAACATTCACTCGGGCTGTTTGGCTAATTTATCTGTTAGACAAAATGATGTATATTCATAGAGAAAAAAGGAGCAGTTTGATGAACTGTGACCCAGTTGGGAGGATTTGCGGCAGGGTCGGTGGCATCGTGACATTAATAGATAAAAGTGAAACTGGGCTCAGAATAAACAGCCCGGTCTCCACTTCGAGTTATACCTTGAAGAACACGCAGTTTTGCAACATGCAGAAAGACGCTAATCCAGTTTAGAAACACACACTATTTTTAAATGCGATTACTTACAGGATAATATTTGGCACCAGGGAAGAGATAGTTGTGAAGTCTGGGAAGTGTATCACCCCTGTGTTAGAGATGCTCCTGTGAAGACGAGCATCAAAGACAGATGATTATTAGCAGATAAGAACAAATCTTCAAAGTCACCCGCAAAGTATCAGAGTTGCAGATTGTCGCAGTCGGTTAGAGAAATTTCAGGAACTATTTCTGGGAAAACATTCCAGGTTAAATGTGATTTATCGTAAGTCAGTGCCTGCTTGTGACCTCTGCCATGCTTCTTCACATTTAACTTGAAGCAATGAATACTAAATTGGTAAAAATATCTTCACACTGACTGGGACTGAGGTCGTAAGAGCAGATCTGCAGCCTAACAAACTGTTCAAAATACAAGTGGTTTGAAGGTGACAGCAGGAAGCTGCCACAATAAAATGACTGCATATAATATCATAGTCCACACTGAGATGTGATCTACAGCTTCTGTGATGCTTTTCAATGCCCAAAAAATAGTAGAAAAATAATCATAAAGAAAAGGAATTGTCAAAATTCAAGTAGTAGATTCTGAGATATCCTGACCTTTAGTCTGTGATATGGGTCAAGCTTCAAAACACTGGATCCTACAATTCCCATAATGCAACTTTTTCACCAGGCAGGAGCCTGTTAAATCCTCTCATATATCAAACTCCATGACCCCGGTTACATCCCAGGGTTTTCGTCAAATATTTGAAGTCTCAAGTCGAACTCAAGATAACCCTGCTGACACCATTGGCTGGAAGACTCCTTTAACTCCTTTACATCCAGTTTCCCTCCCTTTTATTTCAACAGTCTTACAGTGCTGAAAACTCTGTATTTGCCTTTTCCAACTCTTCGTTTCTATTTATTTGATGCTTAGCTTCTCTAGCACAAAGAATGGACCACATACCAGAGTGTTTATAGCCTTAGTTAGTTTGTGGTACCTGTCATTAGATCAACCTTGATACAAATACACACAACTCGAGAGGAACACACACAAAAGGATACAAAACACAATGACACAATACCAAGACTAGTCTAAGAGGAGCTGTAACATTTACCATGATCTTATTATCTTATTAATCCACACAGTGCAACTGAGAGTGATGCAAATTTTCTTTAATTTTACTTTCAGATATTTGGTCAAAAAGTATTGGACAGATTAACACTGTGACCTGATGAACGTGCTAAAGATCACTAAAGTTATTACAATTCATCTTGAGGGGAACATGAATGATGTGTGCTAAATTTATTGTCAATCCATTGACAATTGAGACATCCAAAAATGTCAACTTAATGCAGGAGTGAAAAAAACAAGGGATCACCAAAGTCTTTAAGGTCCATCCTCTGCAGACCGTGAATGTCTAAGTTAGGAACAATATAAATATACAATATAAAATTTGGTATTGTTGGAAACTTTAGGATCTCCACTAAATTTAAAATGAGGTCATATGAGATTTGCAGATTATCAATAAATGACTGATCAGCTGCTCAGCTGGGTTAAATGAGGAGAATAAAGTAAAAGAGGAAGACTTACAAATATTCCAGCTTGGGCAGGTCAGTGAAGGCCCCTTTTTCAATAACCCTCAGACTGTTAATATTCTGCACTGAACTGCCGGAATAGAAATGAGGAAAATTATCAGTAATTACAATATTTCTGTCAGCGGCTGTCAACAAACAAACACAAGCGAAGCCCATTCACACATCAGCCGCTCTGAAAGTCGAGGATTAAACGTGCTGCTTTGTAATGGAGAGGCTAATCCTGCGGAACTTAAATGAAATGCAAAACACACAGCAGTTGTTCGAATGAGTAATTGCTTTCATCGTGCGGCTGGAATCTTGACGTGTGGCGGAAGGTAAAGTGTCACTCACATTTGAGTCAGGCTGTGGAGGGAGAGGAAGGCATGTCTCCGTATCTGCGCGATGCAGTCGCTCTGGGAAATCTCACTGTGGCACAAAGAAATGGCTCCACATCAGTCAAAAGATTAACAAGAGCCGGTAAACAAATTACTCTTGAAACGTCTCACATCAGGGTAGTGAATGTGTAATCTGAGGGAAACAAATATTAAGAGCGACTCAAGTTATGGATTTCTTTTCCCTCCTTATTTCTCAATGCACTTGTTTTATAAATAGGACAGCGTTGATTGATATTGGGATATGAACCATGAGGGAAATATTTAAATAACACCAACTGCAATTCATACTTCTAGGGCACCACACACACACACACACACACACACACACACACACACACACACACACACACACACACACACACACACACACACAGGCTTCACCTCGTGTTTGGAAAAGCTCCAAACATACATCACGAATGCATCTGGGCCAAGAAGACTAAGTGAAGATGTTTAATATGGAGGACTAAACAAAGACCTTCAGACAGAAAAAAAAGTCAACAAGATCTTGATTTGCCCTTGAACACTTTTGTTTTCTGATGGCGGCACGGGCTCACTTCCTTTTCCAAGAGCCGCTCTCCAGCTCCTTTTTGCAGCCGTGGTTTTAAGACACTGCCGTAATCAGCCAACCCTTTTCTGAGGTTAACTTCACTCTGCTTCTGTTACAAGCACAGAAACAATCACTCCATCTGTACTGTTTACATTTGTGATTGCATTCTGTATAGCTTCTTAATTATCGCTCCCTACAAGCCTTTTTACCTGCTCATCTAAATGAAGCTGGGCTGTGATTTCCAGTTGGCGTCATCGGTGACACACGCAGCTCCTCACGCCATTCTACCTTGACACGGGTTTTATTGGCCAACTTGCTCCGGGCTGAAAACACGAAGGACTGTAACCTCATTTAAACTGTTTTATCAGTCATCACTATTTTGCGATAGAGGCAGAATTGGAGCAAAACGAACCTATCGCATGTAAGCACTGTAAGTACAGTATCTGAGACTGATAAGACGTGTCCCTGAGGAGCGGAGACAGCAAAGCACAAACGCACTTTCAATCTGAAAATGGTTTCACCACAGGCCAACAGACGTTATCCGCTCATCAGGCTGTTAGTGATATATTAATTAAATGGTGAAGCCCATTCGGTGAAACAATTCGGGCTAATGCCGTAGCTTCAGGACTGAGTGTTTAGTGGCTGTAAACACGATAACGACGAGACATAATTAACCAGCAATTAAGATGAAAGGAGGTTATGTTTTCTCTCACCTGTCTGCTTTTAGTACCACGTATCACTCAGCTGTAATTGGATTTTGCTGAAATTTATCATCCAGATAAGCATTTGAGCAGAAAGAACTGATTATATTCAAGTGGTGATATTGGTGGTATTTCTTAAACTTTGGAGCCTATCTACATTTTTACAGCTTTCTTCTTTAAGTACATGATGTTTAACAAATATACATAAATTCATCCTTTTGGATCCATAACAGTTTGGTGTATAACAATCACATCTATCTGATAAGCTCTTCTTTCTCATTGCTCAATGAGATAAATACAGAATAAAGTATACAGCTGTAAAATGCCATGTAAATGTACCTGTTCAAAACATGATGATTTTTTACATGAAACCTTTGGATAAAAGCTAAAAATTGAAACTTCAAAAAGTCCAGAGCAAAGACATCAAAGTGAAATGCAATCATGTTAGGAGATAATGAATAGTCATAGACAAATGTTCACCTCTTCCACTGTTGCTATTACTGAGCCTGGTCCAGACACAAACATATGGTAAATACCTGATGTAATAGTTGAGTCTGCATTAGTCACAGTTAATTGGGTCATAATAGAAAAATATATTTTTTTGTGTTTCAGTTATCAAAATGACTAAGCATTTGACATATTTCATTTTTATTTCCAAGATTGATTCCTGAAAATTATGTTGTTTTCATGGTCGCAGCTAGATATTATGTGTCCATCAATTCAACATAAGGCACCACCATATTTGAGTCCTTTATAAAAGACATAACTTTAACAAACACAAACTTGAGTTGTGAAACAGTGCATGCATATTGAATACTTCTTCAATGCTTTGTTTACTACCTGAACTTTAACTTTTTGTTGCATTGTGACAGTTAATTTCCCAAAGACTCATAAAGGCCTTGAGAGAAGTTTTTTCTATTGTCCTATATATTACACTTTGTTACAGTGGGTTTGTCTGCAGCACCCGAAGCTCATGAAACAGTACTGATGATATGACTGTAAATATACTTTAGGGTCAAGAATTATGTCTGTCACATTTCAAGACTTATGCAACATAAATTCAGCAGCATAAATTTGGTCAAATGCATAATTCATGTGGTCACTTTAAAACTTTTTTGCTCAAGTTCTTATTTGACTGCATCAAGCCTAAGGTGTCTATGAGCCATATTTAAACCCAACTTTAATGAATTCATCTACAGTGTATTTAACATAAACATGTAGGAATAAAGGAGAAACTTACATTATGGTGATATTGATGAGCTCCTTGAAGGCATGAGTGGGCACTTCTTTCAAGGGCAGGTGAGTGAGTCTTCTGCAAGAGTCATGAGCAAAGTTACATACTGTTCATACTGTAAATACAAGACAACACACAAATGTCTCATCACACAATGTGAATATTAAATATTCATTCAAAGTGAGTGAGTCCATGAAGCAGCACAAGGGGAATGACTCTGGGTGTGCAGAGGTGTGTTACTCACAGCCGGGGCCCTGCTGGAGCTGCTGCTCCGGAGGCCAGCTGGGTGTCCCGGCTGCAGCTTAGGGTGGCGGCGCTGCAGCGGCAGATGGTCGGACAGGTAAAGGCGCAGCAGGAGCGAACATCCAGCAGCGGAGCGGAGAGCGCCACCAGCAGCCAGAGCGCCCGGGGAGCCATGACTCACACCCGGCCACACACTGCAGGAGGGAAGAGGGGGAGGGGATGAAGACAGTAACTCTCCTCAAAGTTAAAAAAAAAAAAAAAAAAAACTCTGAAAATCTAACATGCAAAAGTTGAAGAAGCGCTGATGTTTTTTTTTCTCCACCTGCGCTTTCAATGAGTTTCAGGATCAGCTGCTGCCTTCAGGTGCCGTCGTAATTGTGAGCACGCTGCCCGTCTGGAAGTGAGACACAGGCGGAATTTTCTTTGACAGCTGAGCTGCAGATGTGACGTTTGGTGGGTGGAGACCATTAAAGCGCTGTCAAATCCTGGTGTTAAAAGTGATGTGATGAAGTCATTCATATTTGTGTTATACAGTAAATCTGAGGTGGAGAGTAACTTTTCTGTGTTTACAGGTGAAGCACTGATAACTATTTTGTATTCTGATAGTTTTGAAGGTGTAGTATTATTAATATCATATCTATTTTACATACATGCTAAAACATGATCCATTACTGCCAAACACTACATTAGCTGACCATTAATATTTTGCTGCTACATAACAATAACAATTAATGCCCAAATTGTGTTAAATGTTAAAGGACTGTAACAGTTGTTTTACTCTATCATGTAGTCTCAGTTTTAGATTTAAAGATTTGCTCTTATTCAAGGCATCCATCAGTTTCTAATAACTCCATATTCTTTTGAAATCTGTCCAGTTTAATTGCACATTGCTTTGAGAACTCTGCACCACATCACCTCTCAACCATAAGGTAAGTTTGACAAAAATTAATGCTAGCTTGATTTTCACTGTGGTAAAGGGCACAAGCTCAAATGGTCTGCAAGTAGATGCTGGTATCATAAGGAAATTAATGGAAACCAATGGATGTCTGGAAGTGTAAAAAAATAAAATAAAAAGCATTCAATTTGGATTTGATTGACAAGATACAGATCACAAATTGAAGGTATCATACCTAGTTTGCAATGAGGAAGAAACAACATTGTCCAATACATGTTAAAGACAATCTAAGAGAAAGGAAATGACCCTTTAAAAAAAAAATCAAAATAGGCTGCTGCTGAAGCTTCAGCTGTTTTCTTACTTATGACCTGCTCTACTCTGCAGCAAAATGTATTTTATGTTGACTCATACAGATCTAAATATTAATTCACATAGGGAGGAAACTGGGACTTTCAAAAATAAAGTTGTTGGTGTGACGCATTTGTTAGTGTTATGAATTGCAACCCAACCTGCAAAGATAGCGGAGTCATGAACTAAGTAACTGGCTTCACACAGCTCCTGTCTGTGGACAGATGATGTGACATAAAAAATATGAAATGAAAGCTGGATGACACCTAGTTAGTTTGATTTCTATGAGCTAACTGTGGGTTTGCTCCACTGAAATCTGTCTTTCAAAAGTCCCACTGGAGACTCTTTACATGGGGAGGCCTGTCAACCTGGGAGAAGGAGAGAGGGGAGGGAAATGGTATAATACAAATTCAACATAGCCCCATTGTTGTAAAACCACATTTGCTTTTACATCAACTTACATAGCAAGAGACAACACAACAACGAGCGGAGGTCTCGTTTGCTCCAGTTTGTCAGAGGAAAAGATTTGCGTCACTGCCATCCTTTGCTGAATCTCCTCTGCTGTCAGTGACCCCGACCTCCTTCTCATCCTGCTCCTCCACCCTGCCACTGTGACCCATGTCAACAGAGCAGCAGCACCTTCTTCTCACTGCTGCTGCTGCTGCTGCTGCTCTGTAACAAGCACACACACACACACACACACACACACACACACACACACACACACACACACACACACACACACACACACACTGTCAGTTCCCTGGAGAGGTTACTGCCCAGTACTGTTTACCAAGACTCTCACATTCCCTGCCAGCCTCTCGGCCGAGCACAGTGTCAAGTTCTGCCATGTTTAACCCTGTAGAAGAAAAAAAAAACAAAACTCCACACACACTGACAGGGTGAGAGAGAGACTAATTTATGCGAGTGGACCTGAATGAATAAGCCCACGTCTACATGCGAACCACCACGCTGTGCATCAAATCGCACCTAGAAGGTCACGCGCAGCAGGGAGACGCTTTCAAGAAAAAGCATACGGACACATTTTCAAAATTAAAGTTACATCACATTAAAATTTCATAATTGCCTGACAGAATGTGAAAAATAAGTGGTTACACCTTCTCTAATAGCCGCGCTGAGTCGATTGTTAGATTAATGCTGCTTTTCCAGCATTAGCCGGGCTTTAGTAGTCAGCCCTCTGCCTGCTTTATTGGATTTATCGGCATGGCTGGAACGGCTAAAGCTGAAACTACTCTGGATAATACTCTGTTCTAATTACGTGGGAGGGGGGAGGGCAGGGCTGTTTTAAAGAAGGGGGGTCAGTAGTAATACGTTAAGACTCACATTTAAAGCTGTGGTTCTTGCAGCAATAACAAGTACATTATAAATGCTTACATTGCTTATTAATTATTCAGTGTAATATTATTCTGTGTCGCATAAACAACATTGAATATTGGAATGTGAAGTTATATAATAAATAACTGCTGCTTATAGCTATAAGTAACCTACAGCCATTGACATATGATGAGACAGACATGTTAAAGGTCCCCCACCTCTAGTTACAGTAGGAGCAAAACATTCAGACTGGAAGAGCCGGGGGTCACCTGTTGTCATTTTGAGCCCATTTAGTTTCTCTTTGTGGCTGTTTTTTCTTCTGTCAGTGTTCGTTTTTTTTCTTCTGTTGGTGGTCCTTTCTCCTCTCTTGGAGGTCGCTCTGGAGTTACATGCCACCCCTCTGGCCTTGCCCCTGTTATGCAAGTAAGACCTGAATCCAAAGTACAAGTTTTTCTTCAGGAGCTGCTGCTCATTTTCGATGCAGTTTCCCTTACTTGTCTCGGATTACATTCTCAGTCCTAACAAGCTGCACTACATTTCCCCTAAAGAGGACTGAGGTCATGTTTACACCGAGCAGGCCAAGTCCACACTTCTGCTCAGTCTCAGTTTTTGGCCTTGCTATATTGTTTTTGTGCTTTTATGGAAAGCACGTAGAGAAAACATCTGCTGGCAGGGATGCAAACATTTGACATGCTAACAGTTATGATGGGATGTAAGATGGGCTGATTCTTCTTTTTATAGAGTGCCACAGGGGCAGAAGAAGAACAGTGTCACTCAGACCTGTGTGGACTAACAGACTGTAGGTGTGATCGCACCGCACGCTGTCACCTTCACCTACTTTGTCACTATGTTGTGAGAGGTTGCTTTTTTTAGGCACACGGTGCTTCTTACCTCCGGGTGGTGAGGCTGTTGACCTGTCAGTATCCTGCCGGTTATCAGAGCACACGAGGAGAGGATGACGAAGCCAACACAACAAAACACCAAATGACATGACGCAGTATGACACCGCACGACGTAACACAGTTCAACACAATCTGGCACGAAACAATAGAGCACAATAACACATCATAACACGGAAGCACACAGAACTTCAGTAAAACACATCAGGGCTGAGTCAGAACGGGGCCTGCAGTCATTAGTGGAAGTGGTGGAAGCAGCAATTGGTGTCAACTGCTGTTTACTTGCTATTTCCACATAAAGTGACATTTTCAGGGAGCCAGTTCAAGAGTGAACACACATCAATGTGGCATTTGAGGTAATTGGAAACAGGGGCACTGAGTGTGTTCTGAGAATCTCTTTGTTTTATTCTTCACTGTAGCTGCAGCTCAGCGGCGAAGAACGACTTCTTTCCGTCACTGTCAAACTTTAACGGTTACCTCTTTAAAATGGTCAAATTAAACCAGTGTTACAGAACTTCACGTTTCAAGGCCTTAGGGAATAATTATTCATGTAAATTCTGCCCAATTTGAATTCAACAAAAATGAAGCACGTCGTCGGCACAGGCTGGGCGCAGAAGTCACTCTGGCTCATTCACAGCTGTGTGACTCCCAACATCCAATCATATTCATGCAGGTGCACAGCGCCGCCATTATAACCTGACACTTATCACTGTTACTTTGCTGATAGGCTCATGCCAACACGCCACCGTCCCAAACTCCTAACATTAACATTTGCAGTTGTTCATTTTATTAAGACTGATTTTTGTGCATGTTTATTGAGGATTTGTTGAGGATTGGTCCA
The DNA here is from genome assembly GCA_037975185.1 of Centropyge bicolor. Classification (NCBI taxonomy): domain Eukaryota; kingdom Metazoa; phylum Chordata; class Actinopteri; family Pomacanthidae; genus Centropyge; species Centropyge bicolor. Next base: position 6,414,662 of record JBBMOC010000007.1, on the reverse strand, counting down.
TGTTATTTCTCGACATTTGCTATTATTGGTCAATTCCTTGATGTGTCTCTGACTGGATAGTTTATCAAAATTAGTCAGACTGAGGTTTGGAAAACTTAACTGCTCATTAAAGCTGCAATGATGAGCTGGTTAATTGCTTAGTTGATAGAAATAAAAGATCACCAAATATTTTGATAATCAATTTATCATTTCAGTAGTAAAAAGTAAAAGTAAAAATGCAAACATTTGCTGCTTTTCTTTGTAATTTATGATCATGAATGAAGGTTTTGGACTGTTGGTTGGACGAATGAAACAATTTGAAGATGCCACTTTGGGCACTGGGAAACTACAATGAGCATTTGAGATTTTTCTTTTTGGTATTTAATAGGCTCATCAATTGAAAATAACTGGCAGATTTTTCTTGTCTTGCATGTTTCCCCTTCTGTCTCTTCCTTCATGGGTTAGGGTTCCTTCATTTCCTGCAACCTTTACAGTTTTCGGATTACAAAATTAGGCCCAAAATACATGAGCTGAAACATCAGAATTAAAAGAGTATTCTCATGGATTAAGGTGGCAAATTATTTCAGGCTGGATGGTTAGTGTTTTTTCTTCTACCTTGAATAACACTGATAATGTTGCCATTTCTGATGATCTCCTTCTGTGGCTCCTGTAGTTAATGGCACTTCACAGTGAGCATTCAAAAAAGTACAAGTGCTTTAATTCATAACTTCCTCCATGATGTTGAGGAAGAGCTGGGAGGACAAGAATGATCATTTTTGGCTTCAAATCTTTCGAAAATCAAGGCTCTGCACTCAAGGGCACCACAGGAGTCTCGTATCATGAACAAGGAAATGACGGCCAAGGAGCCTGAAAGAGAGCCAAGAGAATCCAGCATGATGAAGCAGACACACACACACACACACACACACACACACACACACACGCACACGCACGCACACACACACACACACACACACACACACACACACACACACACTGTACACTTACACTCACACAGAAGACTTTTACTTACTTAATCCTCCCTGTTCATAAGGGGTTTGTATGTGAGTGTTGTGGATCTGGGATACTTCCACTTCAGCAGGTTATAATCATTTCCATATGCCCTCTAATCATTCTCCCTCACTCCCACTCATAAGACATTTTGCAAAATGAGCACCATGAGGATGGCATGTTAATGAACGTGGGATAAACAAGCAACCAACAAACACTGGAGTCATTATTATGAATTATTAGGCGGAATTTATGCAGTCTTGTTTTTAATGGCGTATAACCTTGAAGCTGTCCGTTCTCTCTCAATTCCCGGTTACACACACATTTACATATACATACGCACATTTTGTAGCCAGGGCAATGCTCCTGACAGCTTATCAGGGGCAGGAATTCACCGGTCCTTGGACATCCGAAATGCACCACCGACTTATCGCATTAAGAAAGTTAACCCTTTTGCAGCCAGACAGGATGTGAATCTTGTCCACTGGAAAGTCGCAAGAAAGAGCATTTGAGTTAAAACAGGGTTCTTCATCACTGCATGACCCCAAAAAAAGTTTCCTAGAAAGCTCTCATACTCAGATGCTGCCATGTTTGATGCAGTCACAGCACCAACAGCTCTTGTTAGAAGTGGCTGTAGTTCTTCAGTCTGATCAACAGGTGTCAGAGAGCACTCCTCTCTCATATCTGGGATTGAGCTCGGGATTTCCAACTGTGTCAAGCCAGCTGGTCTTTGATCACTGATTCATTCTGATCCAGAGCTAAAGAATAATCAGCGTTGTGAAAATGGGACACGGGCCTGGTTACAGCCTCTGCGGAGGCAAGCGAGCTCAAATTATAGTGTCCAGAGAGCTACAGATGTAAGAAAGAACTCTTCCTGTTTTTCAGATCTGGTTTGGCCTGTGTGTGTGTGTGTGTGTGTGTGTGAGAGGATTTTGATGCTCCAGCATGCGAGCACAAAATACTTGATGAAAGCTTTGATGATTTTACAGTTAAGTTTGGTGTAAAGACAAATCTTTTCCCACTGAATTTCTTATAAAAACAGATTTTAGTGGCCCACATGAACATTTATTAAACATCTTTTTGTATAATGGAAGGAAAACATGTTCGAGGTTAATTAGCTGCCCACTTGATTAACACGCATTTCTGGAACGAAACAGCCACCATTACATGCTTTGCAAAGTCTTTTCAATGAGATAATTACCACCAATTAGCAATCAGCCATCATTACAGTGCTTGTTTAACATTGTTGGATGCGTGCAGGATGTCTCAACACTCATTTAATGATGCAAAGTATGAATATGAAACTGTTTTGATTGTCTCAATGTTCATGCCCAAAGATTCAAACACAACTGTCCTCAGTATTTTGTTTTTATCGAAACTCTAATCAGTCAGTAATTCTCAGATAGCTGTGATTATTTTTACTGTTTGTTTGACTGTTGTCTGCTGTACTCTTATTCTTCATAAGCGGCGGCTGCAAACCTAATTACCCTTTGGGGTAAATAAAGTTTTCTGAACCAGAACTGAACTGAACACAAAGTGTGCAGAATGCTCTTTCCTGAGTGGTGGCACAGAGCACAAGCACTGCTACAAAGAGAAAAAAAAATAAAGATCTGAGCAGGCCGTTTAACCATTAAACCATTTGCTCTAAATGTCTAAACCATTTGTTCGAAATGTCTCAACATTATCTCCAGCTCAGTAGCTAAAATATGTTTACAACCGGCAGAAACGCTCACAACTTTTAGCCTTCATGCATTTCCAGCAGATTTTTTGGCCTCTCCCGACATCAAAGCGCTCCTCTCAGTGCCAGCTGGACTGCAGCAGCAGTGCTGGTGTTGGCTGAGTGTGTGTGTGTGTGTGTGTGTGTGTGTGTGTGTGTGTTAGAGAGTGGGAGACTTGGACTGAGGCCCAGCCCTTGGCATATTTGTGTTGATAAACACATCTTCACACACCTTTTCCTTTGGATGCTGTGACGTTTATCCAGAAGATGGAGAAGAGGTGTTGCAGCCCACTGAGGACAGTCCTCACCGAAGGCCAGATATCTGCTGCCGGGCGGCTCTGCAGGCTGATCCGCCTCGGATCCCTCAAACACTCTCTAATACTCATACTTTCCAGGACGTGTGAGGACGGCACTTTCTGTACCTGCTGGGCACGATGTGAGCTCTGGTGGGCGAGTCTGGCCCTGGACGTTTAGCACCTTGGCTTTGCGAGCAGAAAAGGAAGGCTCTGCTTTCTATCGAACTCTTCTTGCATTGCAGTCTGCTCTGTGGTTTTATTAGACACACAATACCATACAATACCAAACATACAATAAGCAAGGATTTCTGGCTTTACATCAGCTACAAGGTGATGCTGAGGATTACATTTATACATCTGCTCCATGCGACGCCTCTCAGACAGACTTCGACACACTGCTGTTGTTATGCACGATATAGTAAATAGTTTGGATGCTCTTTCAACCCCGAGATCCCATAAAGCAGGAATCTACAGAATCTTCTGTCTCTGTGAGTAAGACAGCATCATGTGCAGCTTTCAGAGGACAGCTGGCGTCGCCCATCAAGATACAGAAGCAGCTGGGACTCCTGGTGGCAACCAAATATGCTAATTAAAAATTGAAAATTTGAAGGGCTACAATTTTAATGAGATGTGAGTCATTATAGGACGTTTAATAATCCCGGGGAAAACATTAAGGCACCAAATCACACTTTGGACAAAGCGCACAGTGGAGTGATCGGTTCCTGGTTGGTTTGGGCTAAAGGTTAATTACTGTTTGTTTGGCTGAAGCACCTTTGTTGAATTCAAAAGAATTTCTTTGTGGCTCTGCATTAAAATAGTTTTGCTCTCCTGCTGTGATGCTCTTTGTCGCATGTTGCCCATGTTAACTATGAACTTAGCTGTATGAAAATACATAAAACATTTCTGGTTAAAATGTTCTCATTTGATAATAAGTGATACATATAAAATTGGGGGAATTTAATGAGTTAGCAATAATTAGTATCTCACAACAGCTTTCTTCATCATGCACTTTTTCACATTCAGCTTTGAAAGACAAATGATTCACATCTTTAAAGGAACTTGTAATCTAGTTAAATGAGTATATTTGCAATTAAAATAATATTTATGAGGGACTAGTTTACCAATTATTTCTCTTCTATGTGAGAAGGTCCATGATTGAGGCGTGACATTTGGCAGATTTATAAGACCATAGAAGCCTCATTATTCAAGATTTATGACCCCAATCAGCCACCGTGTGGTGCTGTGATTAAAGGGTTTGCTGAATCTGTACACTGACCAATCTCAGCAGTTATGTTTCACTTGTGTATTCATTGTGATGAAGTTAGTTTAGCAGGATATTGTTTCAGAGTTGAACATAAAAAATAAAACACAAAAATTCATTTATTTTGTGAAATGAGTATTTTGTGCATTTACAAAATGTTTGTCTGAACATTTCTTAATGATGATTTTTATCAGTGAGTGCTGAAAGGATGAGCTCTGACAAACAGCATTAAGGAGCCTGCACACATACACAGGTGTTTCCACTAATTAGACCGTCAGGTTCAGGTTGGGTGGAGCCACACCAAACTCCATGTCAACACACACCATGTAATAATATAAATACTCTGAGGTTAAGGTGTTGACCTTGAACCACACTGTCCCTAGTTTACCATTATGTCAGTTTTCATTTCTGTCTCGCCTCATTTCCTGTCAACTCTCTGTGAACAACAACAGAACACACACAACAAACTAGTAGAAGAGCGAGACAGATGTGAATCAATCAGTCTGTCCATGACCACACAGACCTGACAACAGTCTAATCAGGCACAGTAAGTGCAAACACCTGTGTGGGTGGACCACATGGCTGTGAGGAGGCTTGAAGGAAAACTGAACAACATCTAGTTTTTTAAGCAACAAGGGAAACACTTCATAATAAGATGCATAAAATCTTGATTTAGCCAAAGAACGAGTAAGGAACAAATTAACTGCTAATTAATAAAAACAAGTAGTTTCTGAATGCAAAGATCATTAAGCAGATCATTTCAATCTATTTGAAAACAAACTGCTGGATACCAGAATCTATTAGTTCCTTCCTAAACATGTAAAACTGGATGCTGATCACTTTCTTAATGAATCGTTTCTCATTATCTGAATCAGGTGCTAAATGGCACAAAACCTAGAACAATTTCTGATTTTGTTATGTACATGATAGATTCTATTTTTTTTTTTTGCTCATTTGCGTAAAGTAAAGCATCATACTGATGTAACTGAGCACTTCAGATGTTGTAGGGCTGAACAATGAATTGAAATATTATTGAAATCACAATATGAGCAAGTGCAATATCCAAATCATTGAAGCTGCAGTTTTTAAACAAATGTAAAATGTCTCACAACATACCATTATAAATGAAGCATTGTGGTGCCACAGAGATACCCTGGACTACAAATCAATATTCTCCAGACCACAGCAAAAAATGTATCTTCATGATTTTATTTTCATTGAATGTAATGCAAAAACTACCATGTCCACTAAAATCTTGAATCCTATCACAATATCTGTGAAAATAATCCCAATATGATTTGTTTTGTATTGTTCAGCCATGGTCTGGTGTCAAAGTGAGGTTTCTGTGGTGTCAAGACAAAAATCCCCTGGAAGAAAAGCCCACTTAAACCTTTAATAATGTAACTTAACACCTAGGAGACTATTGGGCGTCTTGGTGGCAATGTCACTATCAAAAGACGACAATTTTGGAGCAGCTGGAAGCCACATTTTCAGCACTTCCCTCCTGATATTTAGAACATTTCCAAGCACTCATGTAAAAAAAAGTCCTTAACCTCAGCACAGAACCAGTAGACCTTTTTCTACTGAAGACACTGAAATGCCACAATATGAAAAACACAGGTGAAAATAGTAGAATGATGAGATTGTTCATGCTGGTTCATTGGCACATTGTGAGGGCTGACTGTGACACTTCACTATTGTTAATTTTATTAGTAACACCTGTGATCTTCGCACTATGACTAGTCAAAGTCAGCTGTGACTAAGTGCTCTCAGTGCTGAGTTCCCTCCTGCTTCCAATGTTTGATCACGTCCTCGACCGCCTCACCTACCGAACGCATGGAGATGAAGTATTGATATCACACTGACCTTCTCAGCTAAGACCTTGCAGAAAAAGCAAACATTATTTTCTCCAACACTGGTACTGCTCAGGATTCATTTAGAGACTGGTGGGTATGCAGATTCCCAAAAGCCAGTAAACTGAAAGTAAATTAACTGCCACATCTAGCATTATATAGAGTTTTTAAGAAACTATTCATGAATTATTACTTGTTTTTTCTTGGTATTTACATAGAGGTTTATTGTAAAGCAGCAGTATAAACAATGCAGCTAAAATGTTTGCAACCACATAGAGGACTTTGACAGGGATGAAGGAAGGTAATGACGTCAATACATAAACAGCACTGGCTTCAATGCAAGCCGCACGGCGCTCTCAGTCACACAGAAGCCTTTAACACAAAGAAGTCCATCCAAGCCAGCTGTCACTGAATAAACTTGTAATTGCCTGGCACAAAGGACGAGAGGAAACCACCTTCACTTCCAGCACTCTAATCTTGTTCCATTTATTCTCAGGCGCTGTTGAATTTTGTCCTCTGCCGTGTTGAATGTGAAATTTACATGAGTTGTGCAGATAAATGAGGAACAGAGGTTATTTTGCTGTTTTTTTTTTTTTTGAAAAAAAGGATCTCAAGTGATGAAAGGCAAAACGACTGGCTTTAATGATTATTGCGTACACTGTTTTTAAAGGAGGTGAACCGTTTTAGCGGATGATCAATACCACCAATTTACTGTCTGTCTTCAGATGGAATCAGACACCGCATTTATTCATTTGTCTTATTGTCACGGTTTAGTCTGTAATTTCTTACTATTTTCAACAGTTTTTATCCTGTCTTGTATAAAGCCTATGATACATGTATGAATAATCACATCTGTTGTTGTTGATCAGAACAGTTTCCCTCATGGGATCAATAAAGTAAATCTATCAACAGTATCTATCATTTGCCAAGAAACATGACCAATTAGTGTTTTTTCTCCATTATGCTGTTTTTGTTGAAGGCTGCCACACTGATGTGTAAATCATCTGCAAACCTTGAATAAGTCTGATGCAGATTCACTGTCTGTTGTTGCCACTGTGAAAACCCCCCAAATATTTTAAATTGCAATCCATCAACGAAACAAGCACACAAACATATAGACAGTACATCATCTAAGAGACACAGTTCAGCAAGCTGCAGAATTGGTCGACATGCTCGTCTCGCCTGTTCCCCTCAGACGTGCTGCAGCAGGATGCTCACATGTCTGCAGCCACACAGCTGGGCCTGCTGGTGGTCAGCTATAGTTAAGTGGCTCAGGCAGCAATCAAGCAGCTGCAGAACAAACCAATACACACAACGAATGAAGGGCTGGCAATCCCCTGCTTCAGACTCACAGTCGCTTGCTGTAGAGTCATCCATCCAGCAAATCTGTCCCCCCCCTAATTAAGTTGAAAAGGGGGAGTGAGAGGGTCATTAAGCACTTATTTATTTGGCAAACCACTGGTACAGAACGGCAATCGTATTCTTCTCACCGGGTCATATAATTGGTCTGAACAATGATAAGCTTAGCGCCATGCAGAGTGATGGGCAAGGGCACTTGGGGGTGCTGTAAATTGTGCTATGCCTGCGGCACACAAACTTTGATCATTACGTCCTCTGTGGGGAACGGCGCTGATGAATACCCGCGTTGACCTCAAAACCGTCGAACGCATTTTGGGAGCTGCTGCTGAAGTCAGCTCGCACATAATACTTTATTGCTGGAAATGAAACGGGGATAGGTGTCCCGCGAGGAGAGGCGGTGCTGAGTGCGATTACATCACAAACAAGAAAAAAGAGGAGAGGATTCAATTTAGGAAGAAGTGTATCACACGGGTGGAGTGGCCCTTGTGCTTGTCAGAGATTGGGAGAGGCCAGCGTTAATCATTGCACACAACCCGCATCTGGAGGGCTCCAGCTCGGGCTGTTTGAGCATTCGGCGACCTGAAATACAGTCGGTGTCAGAGAAAAGGTCAATGGCGTTGTTAGAGGGGCCTGTGAGGACGCTGAACAGGTGCTCCTTATTCGACAAATATAAACTATAAGACACGGTGCTCCTCTGCTCTGTTTGGAAAACAATCAGCAAGTCCTTGAGTTCAGGACATCCACACAGAGCAGGTCACAAATTATGACATTTTTAGAAAGGCATTGTACTAAAATTGGTTTGTTTACTTATAGTCCATAACTTTTATAAAATAATTACAAAAAAAATTGTTTAGTCGGCATATCTGCATTACACTATAAGTTGACTTTACTTAAAACATTTAATTGCCAATTGCCTTAAGATAAGATAAAATAATTCTTTATTGATCCCCCATAGGGGAAATTCAGGTGTTGCAGCAGCACAAGCATACAATCAGGTAGAAGTATAAAGTATAAAAAAAACTATAGAAAAAAAGGTATATACAACTTAAAACTTTTTAGAAATCAATAATGGAGAAACTAATTTGTTTGAGTCAAATTGACCTTGATGCTGATTAAAGACTGTCAGTAAAAATTGTTTTACTAAAAAAGTTGAATACACTAAGAGCCCAATTATTTGTACAATGTTTATAAGATTGTCCAGTTTCATTTACCATCATTATTTTCATTCAGATATTTCAGTTGAGAAAACTCAAATCGTCCTCTTTACATCGTGTCAGAGCTATATTGAGTCACTGGATTACTAAGGACTGTAACTTTAAACATTACAAGCCCATGAAGACAATATTGCATTAATGTCTTCATAAAACAAATCTATACATTCAAATTTTCCTTGACTTGCACTGTTTCTAGAGATTAGCCTGTGTTAAATCTGACATCTGCTGCACATTAGTACATCAAACCACACCAAAACTGCTCCCAGCAGGTTGCCCTTAACCAAAGAATCACAGTTCAGCATTGTCCAACAAGTCATCCGAAAACAGTGAAAACAACTCCAGCATATATTGGTCCTGCAAATGGATTTCTTGTACAAACTAAACATGTGTCTTCAGCGCTTGTTACGGCCTTTGAGCCATTTCAAGGAACCCTACTATCACGTGTTGTTCCCCCCATCTCCTAGACCTTTTGGGGGTCGTAACAACGCTGATTAAGGATCTTGAGTGCTAGAAATTCCAAATGTCCAACAGTCCTCATGTTCAGTGTGGGTCAGATTTGTTAGGATCCTGTTAAGTGCTACTGAGCCCATGTATTAATCTCCTTTATAAAATCATGTTTGACAAAGTGTTGAACGACTGAGTCTTTCCAGGATGAACCTTTCATACCCAATCATGATACTATCACCTGTTACCAATCAACCTGTTTACCTGTGGAATGATCCAAACAGGTGTTCTGGGATCAGTCCACAACTTTCACAGTCTTTTGTTGCTCCTGTCCCATATTTTGACAGAGATAGATTTTTCTGTGGAACATAATGAAGAACTACCTTTGCATGACAACAGAGCAGATCTGTCATTACATTTATTCATATATAGTTAGAAACTCAGAGTTAAGTGAGAGATCACAGTATAATCAGGTGCAATTCTAAACAGTGATTTTCAAGCCACTCCTCAGCTCAACAGACAGCTGTTATGAGATCAATGTGCTGCATCATCGTTATTAAGGACGAGGAACTGGCGGCAGTCACTTGTCCACGGAGGAGTGTGGAGGTGCTGCAATCAATCCTGATTGGGCGAGACGCGCAGACGAGAGGGATGTCGGCACTTCTGCTATTTAAGGGGGTCAAGTGCCATCGATCGTAGGCTCCCACTGAGACGCTGACCTGTCATCGATAAGACGGATTAAGCTCTCAGTGCCGGCACATGCTTCTCCGCTGCCCATCATATCCTCACATCCTGTCTGCAGCGTCCACTCTATGACTCACTGTCCCATGAGTTTTCTTTATGGGTCCACTGCTCCGGTGGCATGAACTGCTCACTGCAGGAAGTACATGGGTGGAATCTAAGACAGTTTCAGTGGGAGGACGGAAAGTATTTACTTACTTACTTAAATATATATATAGAAGGAGTGAGAGCGAAAAAGTGAGAGAGAAAGTTAGTTGTTGCATGTTCCTTTGACCTATTGAAACTTCATTGTTCTTCAACTGATTTTATTTGCTAAAGGAATAATTCATATTCTGGAAATGTGCTCTTCTCATATATGTTACAATACATAATCACATAATTCTTAAAGCTGCACTAATCAACATTTTTATATTAAGAATGGATCAAATAATGTAAGAAGGGCTAATCCACAGATAATTACCACCCAACCCTACTGTTCCCCTTAATTCACCGAGCGTTTTAGCCTCTTTCAGCACATTGTTTTGGTTTTATGATCCTCAACTACCTCCTGTCTAGATGCACTCTTGCTGTTTTTAGGAGTCTGTTTTTCCAGCTGCAGCAGGCAGTTGTTTTCAGCAGAAAAGCTGTGGCACACATGCTTTCTACTCAGCACCAAGCAGCAGACAGACTAACTAGTTAACCTAATGAAGCATTTAGCAGCTAAAGAGCCAGATATTTCCCTCAGGAGCTGGTGGAGGTCGAAACAAAGCTACAAGGAGAGTGAAAATTTGACTTGAATCCCCAAGGTAGACAGAAACCTACTTACAACTTAATATAAGATGAGATATACGTATGTGCTTTATTGTGTACAATATACATTTAACAAAGGAAAAAGATATGTAAAATATTGCACATGCCTTGTGAGACAAAGGTTATAAATACATAGAAATTCTAAAAGTGAGGAATAAAATCATAAAAACAAGACACCATAATTCATAATGCACGGAATAAATGCAACAGTGCCTCCTTACTAATGAGACAACACAAGTGAGGATTGAGCCGGATGTTTGTTGAGTAGTGCAACAGAAGTTTGGAGGAAAGAAAACTCGAAAATGATTGTTTTTACATTTGCTGGCTCTACCTGCAGGTAATTATTCATATTTGGAATATAAAATGTGTGTGTGTGTGTGTGTGTGGGGGGGTCCTTCAGGATTCTGTGAGCATGTCTGACAACAGTTCTCTTGCAGATAGTGTGACGGGAATAAATGAAAGAGAGAATGAATGACAATGCTGCTCCGTGTCTGCCGGATGTGCAAATAGGCCACAGCCTCCAAAAGGTGGTGTCAATGTGGGGTGAGGCTGCCCCTGATTGGGCGAGTGATGCCCAAAGAAATTAATGTCGCATGTGATTTTAGAGTTTACATACTGAGTAAAGTCATTGTGGAAATGTGCTGAGTTTGAACATTAAAATGTGCACTGCGCTGCCAAATACTGCTCCTTTATAAATATCTGCTTTTGCTGCTATGTATAACTCCTTAAATCTGACTCCTCCATCCTTAAGTGCCACTACACAACATTCTCCTTAAACTAAATGGCTTATTATTTCTATTTTAGAGTCAATCTTGCTGACTGTTGTTTAGGCCCGTTGTTTGGAGAGAAACAACACATTTGCACGTTAAATTGGCTTTTTCCACCGGCGATGACTTTATAAAGCGCCACTACTCTGAAATGAACCATGCTGTGGAGAGGTGGGAATTGGTGTAGACAAAACACTGAGCAGTTGGATATGGATATGTGAATTCAACAAACAGCTGCTCTCGCTCTCATGAAATACTGGCATATATCCAGGCTCACAATAAAACACTGTGGACTCCAGGGCCTGTTCGCAGTCCTCTGTGTGTTCTCACTTTCATCTCGCTCAAATATATACAGTATATGGACAGATTAAAAGACAAGTCTCTCGGGCCTTAATCTGTCTTATTTATAAGATAACACATTGAGTCCTGAGAGAGACGGTTTGCTCCAGGTAGAGTTTTTCTGACAGATGTTTGCACATCCAATAACTGCACCTTAATGTTGAAACCGACCTGTTTCCTTTGCGTTTACAGTGGAGGTGAGGTGCTGAAATAGACACAAGCAAAAAACCCCAAAACAAAACCCAAAGCTTTCTTTTTGATAGCTTATAAATCCTCCCAATTAGTGCAGCAGCAAGCCAGTGGAGGAGCAAGTTTTGCTTTTTTAAGAGAAACATATCTCACAGGAATCGGTCTTAGTATTCAGATTTCCAGCATAATCACCATGCGCTTTGCCAGAGCGGAAATTGTCTACGGATGGCAGATTGTGCATACATAGTTTAGGTTTTTATTTATGTGTCTGTGTATGTGTTTGTGCTCTTTTGCATGTGTAGTACTAGAGCGCAAATTTGATGCAGATGTAAGTTGACTGAATGCATAATTGCTCTGTTGGATTTGGAATTGCTTTTGTAAATAAGAGAATATCTGAAAATATTACCTGCATTTTCGACATTTGAATGTTTTATGATGATGAATTGTGGTTGATTTCTTTCCTTTCCTTTTAATTAGTGAATTAGCCCACCGGAGTTGCTGTTTCTGCTTCTACCTGCCACGGTCAAGCTTTGTCCCATTTATTTTTGCCTTAACAAAAAAAAAAAAAAAAAAAAAAAAAAAAAAAAAAAATTATGATGTTTGCATCATGACCAGCAGATGTCAGAAGTGTTCCTCAAAACCCGGGTGGTCCTCTGAAGCACTGAGATCACGTTATTGTCATCAAGCTTGTCTCCTTGCACATTTTACATGTAATATGAATGTTCGGTCACATGATGCAGGCACAAAACAAGGATTGGCCTCTTTTTGGCGAATGCAGTCAGGTGTGTAAATAACTCATCTAAATGAGGTGGTTCTACTGTGTCTGTGTGTGTTTGTGTGTGTGGTAATTTAGGAGTTAATGGAGAAAGGGTGCAGAACAAAGTGGGTGCAGATACATGTAGCACTCCAGCTGTGCATGAGATAAAGAGGCAGATGCGGTAAATGAATGGGTGATGGAGGAGGAGTAGTGCACAGATCGACTGGGCAGGAAAAGAAGAGAGCAGTGGAGAGAAGGGAGGCAGACTGACAGAGGCAGATAGACAAGCAGGCGGACAGGCAAATAGACTGACAATCAGGCAGGCTGGAGCATACAAATAAACACGAGTACCTGTACTGTATGGATAATGACATGGTTTTAGAGATGAAAGCAGAAACAATGCAAATAGCCCTCGCTCTCCGGCAGTTACCATGACGACCAACCACCTGAACTTGGAGGTAAGTCCCAGGAGAGGTCTGCAGGAGGGGGAGGCGGGACAGGAGAGGTGTGTGTGTGTGTGTGTCCTGGTTTTACAGTTTGCCAAGTCCTCCATGTAGCCCCTCGCTGCACACAAGTCGTCCCAGTGTTGTGCAACGGCACCTCCACCGGGAAGCTCAATTTAAGAGACAACTGAGAAGCTGGAAAGCACTGACTGAAAAATTCAATATCATACCTGCTCACAGTTTTAATTGCTTGCTTCCCCCCCCACCCACAAGAAATAAATATTTATTAAAAGCCTTCTTGTGCTCGCTGTGCTCCCCATCTCTCCATGTGCTGCACATGCTACACTTTCCCTTTGATATGGCTGAACTCGAGTTGCCCTGACCCAGAATGTGATCAGGTATCCACTCTGAACATCAGGCTGCCTGCATTTTGGAGGCTGTCTAATGTCGCGGGTGGCGGCAAATCCGGCCGAATTTTCTCACTTCCAGGGAATTGGTTCCCAACTGCTGATTTTTAAAAATGGAAAGCTCACACAGTCAGTGTTGCACCGGGAGAGCAGCCTCTATCAGAAGGTATACTGAGCCAGAAAAGTCTTTTCATTTGGTTTTGTTTGCTGTTTGTGTTGATGGCCACAGAGGAAGTCTATTCTCAGACAAAGCAGACTTTATCATTTGTGTGCACAGGCAAAACTGTGGAGTCAGTCATGGAAAATGTGTCTTTCAAACCTTCTAGGCGACAACACTGACTATTGAAGATTGGAAAATAATAAATGATTCTGTTTTATTGGAAGATATAAGAAAACAAATAATAAAATCAGTACCAGACATAAAGGAGACATTATGGCCTGTATTTCAGATTTATATCTTTTATACAGTATTAAGTTTACAGCCTAAAGTTAATGGACATGTTAACAGGATTCCCTCCTCACTCATTCATGCAGCCACACTTAAAAACACCACATCATACAAATACTTACAGTCATGTACTGTACATCTTCTCTCTGGCAGCGGATCTCATGCAAAATGAGAATTTGTATTTTAGGCATGGCAATTAATTTCCAGGCTGCACCTATCGTTATGAAGCTAAATTTTAATTACTCATTTCAGGGCAGTTATGGTTGGAGCCCCAGCGCACTAAAGATAATTTGCCTTTTCGTTAATCTTGAGGAGGGGTGGTGGTGGTGGTGGTGGGGGTTTACAGCTGATACAGTGGCAAGTGCAGGCGATTTTTGTGACAATCAGGCCATAATTATGTGTGGGGACGCAGCCAAGCGCAGCATGGCCCGATGTCATTAACTTGCAGCCCACCTCAGACTGAAAGGGGCTGGTGGGTTGTCATTATTTTCTATTATTCTGAGAGGAACACAAATCCAAATGAGCACAGATAAAAAAAGAAGAAGAAGAAGAAGAAAAAAAACTAAGCTTGATGCCACAGGCTTAGCCAGCTGTTTGACATTCAGCAGTTAAACCTTGCTGTAGTGAAAAGAGTGGGGTCACAGGGATAATATTGCTTTAAGAACAACGTGAAATTTCATTAGGTCTGCTAATGCCTCCCTGACATTAGTGATAAATCCTCGGCTGCCTGCTAATGGGTGCTAAGGAAGCGGATATCTACGGCCTGTGGTAACTGTACCATGTCCGATGGCAGGTATTGGAGGGATTTGGCTTGAACTCAGAGCTGTGTGTGCAACAGAAACATGTTGCTGCACACAGTATGTGACTGTGACAGCTCAGCCTTATCAGGAAACAAGATACTGAGGCAATGAGACTTTCTCCAGCCTCTATTCTTACACACTGCTATGTTGTTACTGCACTGCATCCTAAACAGGGTAAATCTACAAATCCAGGCCCGAGCAAGGAAAGAAGAAATTTCTTATATCTTACAATGATGTGGCTCCATTTAATTTTGCTGCTGTCTCACTGGGTTCCAGGATTCAAGAGGGGGGGGGGGGGCGTTGTTGTACAGTATTCATGACAGACATTTTGGAATTCTGGATGAATATTTCATGGCCTGATGGACTGGAATCAAGCCTGAGATGCTGTTTGGCAGTGGATACCATTCATGCTATCACGCTCATACCAATACCTTGATACGTCTCCTCCCCTTGAAATGTCAATGCCAAGCGATCTGAGATTTCGTCGATGTTTCCTGAAAAGGAAAACTAAGGGATCGAAACAGGGAGAGGCAGAACGATTGTCTTACCAATAAGTGCTGATACATATTTGAATCCAGTACATGTTTCAGACGTCAAGGGCAGTGGTGCTCATGCTGTCAGGTGGTGGTGTTGGTGGTGGTGTTGGGGGTCTAACGCCACCCTTAACATCTGAGCTCCTGTTGGGCTTTTCCCACACAGCGCTGGTCATCTGTGGACTGGAGGGGGAGGGTCGACCATACAGAAAAGGCTTCACCTCCTCCAGCACCCTGCAGAGGAAACACCAGTCTGACGGGTGTCTGATATCATAGACATGTATCATAACAAGTGTTTGAGGCTGTCTATTACCTGGCCCTCGGGGTTTTGCCTTGCTTTGTCATCTCTCTGACGCACTTCTCCCCCCTCTGCTCTTTACTCCAGTTCACAATCCAGAGCTGCTGAGGAGCCGGAAAAGCATCAGCCTACAGAGCACACGGAGAGCAGGTTGGAATTATTGGCGTAATTAGACCTACAGGGAGTCCAGATTGAATGGTTTGCCAGAGTGATGATACTAAAGCGCAGGTGTGAGGAGGCCAATGAAGCATATATGCACCTGAAAACCACAGTTTCATATGGCCGTGTGCCTGCTCAGGTTCACAGAGCTCCTGCCTTCCTTGTAAAGAGGGTGCATAAGAATACTGTTATTCCTTTTTGTAAAATTAATGAAGCATCGGTTTCTCGATGGGAAAATAAATGGAGCATTTGAATGCTGACCCATGTTGGACAGAAGTTAACAGCATCATGAACAAGGAACCTATTGAAAAGAGTGGGAGGAGTCTTCTCTTTTCTTGTCTCAAAACAGTAATGCTTGCCAAGTGTTAGATGATGAATGGGGGATTTAAATGTACTTTTGGCAGGATCTTGTACGAGTTTATTTAATTAAAAAATGATCTAACCACTTTATTCAATGTATTTGTATATGTCTGAAGTATAGGTATTTGTGTAGGTCAGAAGGAGGCATGCTGAGCAGATACTATATACAATTTTTCCAAACTTTTTAAAACTGTCACAATCGTATTAACTGACATATTCAATAAAAATAATGTGGACAATTTCAGTATTGAAAAAAAGTTATTATATACAGTACAGTGAAACATGGATCAATACTTTTATGAGAGTATTGCTAAAAGCCAAACATCTGCAACACCCACCCTGCTATAACTAACACTGTCTAACCATATTTAATACGTCTAAAAAAAATTGGTCTCCAGATCCTATTTAGATCAAAATGTATTTGACACTTAAATGATAAAAGGTGAGGTGTTACAGATGAGAACATCTCCAGCAGCAAGATGAATTCAGAGACTCCCTTTTCACTGAAAAAAAAATCCAGATTTAAGGTACTTTTGTTGTGCCTCTGATTCTTTGAGCAGGACATAAAAGCTCTTCCAGCTTCAGGGCTGCTACTCTAAAGTCGACCCTGAAATCTGACCTTATGGTGAGGAGGGAAGCAAATAGACACGTTTCCCCGCAGAGATCAATTAAGTGTCACATTATTAATGGCATGAAACATTGCCAGGTTTCACAGGTATATCAACCGGAAGTAGACAAACTCTTCTGTAAAGAAAGTCAACGCTGTGAAAGGAAAATTAAATGGATGGAGCAGCGATAATCAAATGACTGATGAGAGACTGCATGTAGCTTTGACTTTAGATTAAATCTTGTCTGTATAATATATATAGTCTGTATAACAGCACGCAGTCGGTAACATTATCAAAATGACTAGTGATATGTAACGACTGTATAACATGTTTTCACGACATTATATTTTTTAAAACATGATATACTGTATACTATAGTTTCCATTAATTTGCTTTTTCTTTCCGGTGGGCATTCGTTATCATAATTTACCCTGAAAAGTTTACAGCATATAATAAAAGAAACTCAAGAAAAATCTGTGCTGATTTAAAGAGTTAAAACAATCCACTGAACATTAGGCTCCAAAGATGAGTAATTTCCTATAGTTCCCAAAATCCAGTCAAACAGATCTCTGCTTTCATTTCATTTCAATAGTAAGGCTGAGATAACGTGTTTTTTTTTTTCTCGTTTCTGCTACTGGAGCAGCAGAAAGATCCATAAAAACAGTGTGGAACCTGCACAGATAGTATTATTGACCTCGTCTTGCCCTTGTCGAAATAACGAAATGTTTTATTTTGACCTCGGCAAATCTTTGATCCAGGACGCCTCCCTAACTAGATGCTTTCTGAAAGACGGCAAATAGTTTTTGAAGGTTCTTTGATGGAGATGATAGCTTGGAGTCCTTAATAAGGAGGTTAGTTTTGCTCTGATTGCAGCACTCCCTTTGAATGGAGCAATTGTAAATCACTTTTCACCACCGCAATGGATTAACTGGACACCGACGGCTGCCATTTGAATGCAGGTTATTTTCCAGCTCATTAAACATATTGGTAACAGTAAACAAATGGTAGATTTTAAGGAGGCATAGAATTGCACCCCGCTAAGCACTTTCAATACAAGTTTTCTGCTATGGCCTGTGTGCATCAAGGAAACGGATACTGCATGAGCTGAATAAGGAGTGATGAATTGAACTAAACACTTTATCCTTTGTTATATGGTGAGTATCATAATAATATCAGACACATTATGAAAGTTGTTCCTGAACTTTTTGGTCTGATGCACTCCATCAGATGAGTTCAAGTACCTCATTAATCATATTCCAAATATGTTCTCTGTATTTGATTATAAAAATACAATCTATATCATTCAAAAAAGAAATGATTCAAATGTGATTGAGTTGTTACAGTCAAGTCTGCTTTTATAGAACAACTCCAATTCTAAAAAAGTTGGGAAACTGTGTAAAATGTTAATAAAAACAGAATTGTATGGTTTGCAAATCATTGAGTGCAACATATCAAACGTTGAAAATGAAAAATGTTATTGTTTTATGAAAAATACATGCTCATTTTAAATTTGATGCCAGCAACACGTTTAAAAAAACTTGGGACAGGGCAATGTTTATCATTGTGTTGCATCAGTTCTACTTTTAACAACACTCTGTAAACGTTTGGCAGCTGAGGAGACCAATATCTGCAGTTTTGGAAGTGAAGTGTTTAATGTATCTTGCCTGATTTAGAATTTCAGCTACTAAACAGGTCGGATCTCAATGGGTGACTAGTTGGGACTGCAGACTAGTTTAGCACCCGGGCTCTTCGACTATGGAGCCATTCTGTTGTGATACGTGTGTGTTTGTGTTGGACGCAAGTGTAAGATATTCCCTGAAAAAGACAATGTCTACTTGATAGCATATGTTGCTCCAAAACCTCTTTACATTGTACAGTGTAACCCAGTGTTATTTTGTTGTTAAAATGTTTATTCTGTTTCAATTTTTCCAGTTAATATTGTTTTCCAATATACAATGAATGCATCACAGTGCCGAGAATTACACATTTTCGTATGAAGTATTGCTTTTTCCTAAGTTACTTGAATGCACCGCAGCACTGCACCTGGCATATCCGGTCAGGAAAAAAAAAAGCACTCTCTTTTGGCCTCTCTGAGAGTCGCTTGGGAGAAACTTCTCTGGAAAAAAGAGCAGTTTACTGACAAAAGTGCTTTTTGTTCGTTTTAAAGTTATGTTGTTGAGTTCTGTGACGGTCTAAGCCGAGGAAATTGAAATTTCATTGAAGAATATCCTGGTGAGTAAAACGAATGCATTTAGCAACATTTAAAAAAAAAAAAAAGTATGGTGAATAATGTAAATCAATGTACACGCTGAACTGTTAAACCAGTCAGGATATGTTTTTTTTTGTGATAAAGTGATTATTTTTAGTTGAAATTTAGGAGTAGTTAGCTATGTTAGCGGCGAAAAACTAAGCTAGCGGCCTTGTATTGGCCAGTAATTGTGACAGTTTGAGTCATATTGAATAATTGCTCTGCTTGTTTTGTGCAGGCTGTTTTTTTTTCCTTTGATAGACCTCATTTTAAAGATTGAGCAGCACACATCCATGGACTGGGTTCCCCTGGACGTTCCGCATCGTATGGTCACCCGTTTCCCAGGAGGGTGGTAGGACAAAAACCTGATTTTCTCATTTCTCTTGGAGGATTTTTGCATTTTCATTTTTTCTGAGATCTCCACCTTTCTTTTGGTACTTTTCTTATTGAGTCAGGCCTGACACACACAAAAAAACTGACAGACACAAAGAACTGCATAAAAGAAACAAACTGAAATGGACAGTATTGAAACTGATTTCCTTTTTCCTCTTTGTTAATTAAGTTCTGTTGTTTCTATGTTTTGGAATAATATGTTTTTTGTATAAAGTCTTGACAGTATATGGTTATATTTCTAAGTGATTGTCATTCCCTTATTGCGGTTGGAGGTTCCTTTTTATCTCTTAAGTAGAGTAGTCACCATCGCCAGTCTCCTATGAACCTTAGTTTTTTTTTAGTCCTGCTCTGTGTAGATTTAGATAGTTGAATTTCTGAAGGGCCAAATTAATTCAGATTTAGTTTTTTGACTACACAGCAGAAGGGGGAACAACAGCATTGATGGTGCCTTTCCAGATGTGTAAGCTACACATACCATGGGCACTTATGCCTCCCCATACCATCGCTGATGCTGACTTTTGAACTGTGAGCTGGTAACAAGCCAGGTGGTCCCTCTCCCCTTTAGAGCAGAGGACATGGCATCCATGATTTCCAAGTTTGACCGTTTTCCACTTCACCTCAGTCCAACTTAAATGCCACTTATTTGCTACTTTGCTCTCAAACTAGTTTTCATCCTCAACTGCAACACAGTGTTCATGTGTTACAACTGACAGATGGGCAGCTTACTGTACATGCAGAAATAAGGACTTTACTTACATTGTATTTAGTCACCAGTTTGGGAATCACTGCATTATGGTAGCTGTGGCCTATCATCATCAATATTATAGGGTAAATTTCATCTATATTTTCTATGCAAGTTAAATACAAGACTTTACTGACTGTGGCCTTATATCTACCATCTAACCCTTCCAATATACAGCTCATAGGTCAGAAGCTAATGCTGTGTTTGACGGTTAAAAAGGCGAGTCCCTGCATCAGTCCGCAATATCCAGTTAACTGTTGGCATCCAATGGGAAATTTTCATTTTGCTGACATTAGTGTCTGATGTTTTTCGTTTCCAAATTGTACTACTTCCTGTCTCCTCTGAGAGAAAGGTGTTGGGTCAGATCCTAATTTAGACCAATAAATTTAGGCCCCTGGCTGCTGGGGGAAGCACTGTCACGGCAAGATTGATTTTATCGCGTCAGCCCTGAAGTGTGTTTGTGCGAGTGTGCGAGGGAACAAAGGGTGGTGTAGGGCCTCTCAGCCACCGCCGGGATTTGAAATGGCTCTTACCATCTGCTGAAAACAGTCAATACATCCCAAAGCATCATATAGGGCCTCCCTATATTCTTCTCTGATTGACTGGAAAGGTCACAGGCGGCAAGAATAAGCAGCCAATCAACATGCATGCCTTTACAAATGCCAATATCTCATCAGGTCTTTTAAATGGTCATCATGCTGACATTAGCTCTCACTTGCTTGAATAATCCGAGCAAAACAAAGCTTTTCAGAAAGAGAGCTAACCACAGACTGGCTCCAGTATCCAATCACCTTCGAGCCACCTATAGTGCATGTATTGAATCATACATCTAAATATAACCACATATATAAAAATCAGCGACCAATAGCCAACCTATTTTCGTCTCAGGGACATGTTCAGTGCAGTATAGTGAAGACGTCAAAGCACTGAGCTCAACAATTCGTTTTCTGATGCATTATATATGAATTAATAAATTATGAGAGGTATGAGGTGCAAGTTTTCAGCAGCAGCAGTATCTGCTTCAGATCTCTATTTTCACCGAATGGTCTCACATCATAGAAATAAAATGTGAATTTTGTTTTAGTATCTTTGCTCTTACGCAGTTAAGAATCCTTGAACTGGAACAAGAATTTGACAGTGAGGTCAGTCCTGATTGCTGATATTGACATTATCTATAATCTTGATGTAAACATTGAGTTGATTCATGCATCTCTTCATCAGAGAATGGCTCATTGTTATAAAGTCTCTGATAATAATCTCACAGAGAATCAGAATCCTTTTATGATCCCATATGGCAGATAACTAAAGCTCTGCCCTGAAATTTGACTCTATCTGGGTTTTCAGATATAAAGATTATATTATTATATATTACAAAGGAGAAAGAAACAAACGTTGCATGTTGTAAAAAAAAAACTGAATAAACATAAAGTCAAGTATAGATATTTTTTTTAGCTTTTGTGGTTTGCTCAAAAAATGATATCATCGCAAACATAGATGTGTTTATTTTTTTTTTTTAAAAAGTAAACAATTATTTCTTAATGAACAGTAAGTTCTATCTTGGTGGCAGGTAGGCAATTTATAGAGATAAAAACATGAGTGATGGGCTTTGACCCAAAATAATAATAAACCCCCCCCACCTCAAATAAATATAAAATGAAAACAATTTTGACAGGAAAACATATTTTTCTTACAATTTAATAGAATCTAAACCTTAAATGTCAAACCATAAATATGTAAATACAAATCTTAGGTCATGAAGCCAATGACTGAGAATGACGGAGCATGAATGCAGCATGGTAAAAGTCACACTCAACTTAACTCTGTTACATAAGTAACACACCATACTGTAAATACATACGTCTGCCAATTATGGTTTTCGGACATTGTCAGACAGTAGATACCCAAGAGCAACAAAGCAAGATCAATTCCGCATGACAAGGTGCATGGATGATGCCAGAAGTCTGGGGCTCATCTTGTCCAGCCGAGCGTGAAGGGTGCAAGCATTAATAAACCACCAGAAACAGAGTGGGAAAAAAAACAGGCCGAGAGAATGCAAAGAATGATTTATGAGAGAGAATAGTTGGTAATGGTTTGGGGGTAAACAATAGTGTCCCTCCGGCCTGGTCTGCATTTCATACCACTGTGATGAAGCTGTCATAAGCACGCACCACTCCGGTAATACAATCCTCTGGGGGACGCTTAGTTTTAATTTGGATGTCAGAAGAAAATGATTGACTTTTATTGTTTGTTTGAGTGTGTGTGGGTGTGTGTGAGCTCGCATATATCTATGCCCGCCTCTGTCTGTCGATCTGTCTATATATTCAGGTGCGCATGAATATTCAATTTGCTTGTGTGAAAACAGTCACCTGGAAAATGTCCAAACTATTCCAAAATTAAGAGACACAATTAATTTAGTGTTAGAGGCAAGGTTTTCCTTCTCTTTTTTGTAATATTTATTTAATTTTCTTCTGTTTCATAAAAGGCATTGAGAGGGCATGAAAGACACCATGAACCTTTGGGTTTTGTTGAGATTGGTTTTTCCTGCTAGACCCAACTGCTGTGTGTGAAAAAAATAATACTGATTGCAAAATTAATAACCGCTTCCTCTTTCACTTCTTTTTTTGCTTTTCTCTGACCTTATTAAAGCCTGATGTGTAGAAAATTATTATTAGTATTAAAGTGGTAACTCTGCCCTTATCCACCTACTGGGCTTTGATGAAGGTAAAACACAGAAATGAGAATCAAGGATTATTATCACAGCAAGAAAAGGGAATAGTTCTCATTTTATTTGTCACCTGGGATGTACATGGTCAAACATATATTTCTTTTATTTACCAAAAAGTCATTCGCGGACCTCAGAGAGGTCTATCTCCCTGTGAGAAATCCTAAAAGACTTATTTGGCATTTGTGAGGGGGTAGTGCTGCATAAAAAGACAGATAGAGAGCTTATGAAAATCCATCGTAAAGAAAATAGAAGTTTTACAGCTGGAGTCCCGAATAGTGGTGGAGGATGTATTATTTTCTGAAGTGTTTATAGCAGTTCTCCTAAAAATTAGTCAAAAGTCATGATGTATCAAGGTAGTAAAGCAATGTTCAGTGTGTTTTCTGAGGTGTTAAAAAGGATGTGGGGACATGAACCGTGACAGGAATTATGCGACTTTTAAAATTTCCTTCTTTTATTTAATTCATTAGAGTTAAGTGTTGAAATTGCAAAAAACATTAATACAGTGAAGGAATACTTTTTTTTAAAGCTAGTCTCTCCTATGTGACCTAACCCTGGCTTCCAAAAATAAGATGGTTGAGGTAAACCTGTGTCTTTGCCTATAAGACTTCTCAACATTTCAACATTCTAACAGCAGCTAACATACAAGTTCATCCAGTTCCTGAACATCCCTGAGGCCTCCTGTCTTTGTGTCCATTAGTTAACCTATGTCCTTCCAAAGTTGAATCTCTTATATTGTTGCAGCTATGCTTCGTTTGAAAAAAAGTTGATAAGCCCAAGAGCTTCAGAATTTTCTCAAATAGTTTTATAAGCTAAAATAAAATGTTCAACTTTAGCTGAACTCGAGCAATTCTAAATCTGAAGATTTCCACTCAGCGGCAGTTATGTGGGGAATATTTACTGTATTTCTCTGCCTATTCATGTAACCACCATATGTCGCAGATAAGAACAAGGTTTATGACTAGAAATGGTTCGATTCACAGATGGCTGTAGACCTGGTGCGTTCAAAATGAGAAGAAGCGAGAGCACATAAACTGATACAGAGCAAAGAAAATAATGTATAGGCTCATAGCAGAGCAGCTCAACAGGAGTCTGGCTTTAATACACAAGCTAGTCCCAAAGAGATAAATAGACATGGGATGAAGTGTATCATCATCAGAAGAGCTTCATATCCTCTTGAACAACCGGGCGTTATAAACAGCATTTCATTAAAATGTCTTATTTCCGCCTGTCAAAAAAAAAAAAAAAAATCAACACTCTTTGATACAAGTGAACACTGTAAACTAAGATCACCACAGTTTTTTTTTTTAACCAGATATTTGGAGTCATGATGAGAGGAAAACAGGAATCTATCTGAAAAGACTTTGTGTAATTATGTGTAGACCGTGTCCTGGAAGACAAACACAAAAAAAGGAGACAGGGCTTCTTCATAGAGCCGTTAATGTTGTTATTAAAGCTTCCCTGGAAGGCGTAAATATCGACCTGAGCGTGGACTCCTTCACAGACCACTGCACTTCGCTGTCCCGCCCCGCTAGTGCCATCAAATCAATCAACCTTTCTAATTAACTGCATCCAAATAAGGCATCGTCTTCTGCGCCTTCAAAAAGACCCCTTTTCCACATCACCTCTCTCTCTCTCACACACACACAGAGGATGTTGAGCGTGCCCAGAGCTGGCTGTTATTTCTGCCTGCACCCTGCCTCTAACCTCACGCTCGCCATCCTCACAAAGTGCTCACTCCCTCCCTTTGAACATTTTTCAAAGCGATCCCAACAACACATTTGACCTCTTGGTGATTTAATCCATTTCCGCCTTCTTACATTGAGCAGAATGATCAGTTTTACATCACTGATTTTGCATTTGTTGTATGGTTATAGCCCTTATACAGTGTTTACTTTATATACAGAATGTGTGTGAGCGATTGATGATGTATGACAGAGTGTCTCTTTGAGGGCTGATAAAACAGGAAGCTCTGCAAGGAACAGCTGCTCGACACTACAAATCAGACCCTGCCAGCCAACTCTCTCTATTCTCTCTCTCTCTCTTTTCTTCCGGTTTTCTTAAATGCTCTCTCTCCCCTCGCTGCCTCTGACGGAGCCGGCGAGATGGAGCTCCTCTCAGCGACACCCCCAGGGCACTTGGAGGGGCTCCAGATGTGCTCCTCCAGAGCCGTGGACCGCAGCGTCTCCGGCGATTCTCCACGCGTCCAACCCTCGTTCAGTTCATTTACAATCAGTCCGCATTTCAAGCCCAATCTGAAAATCAGCTTCTGTTCCATTTTTCTCTCTGGGTTGTGGCATTAATTGAAAATGCAAACTGTAATCAGATCAGCTGAATAAAGATGAGTGGCTTAAAGATGGGAGATATGAGGGACAATTCACGCGGCTCGGCATGAGAAATGAAGAGGCTGGTTGAGATAACGGGGACGTGGGTTTGATCAGTGTATGAGTTGGTAATGGTCTGTTTTGGCAGGCGGTTTGGTTGCCCCCCCCCCTCCTCCTCCAGCCTTCTCACACTGGCGGCAGAAATTATTTTACTCCAAAATGCATTTCTAGAAACAAATGATACTTACTAACATAAGTGCATCTGTATCAGACCTTCTTTTAAATGATACTGTAGTATTGTGCATGTTTTTGTAAATGACATAAATGACGAACATGTGATGCACCTTGAGTCCCAGACCAGCCTCTCTATTAAAGCAGAGGAGGTACTTTCATATCTGTATGTTTGTCTGTTTTTAATAACTTTACCAGTGGTCCTTCACTATTGATTATTGCTGTTCATTATCAGCAGTGTATGTCTGTGACCTGTGTGTTAATGTCTGCATGCAAACCTACTTCCCTCCAGGAGAATAATAATAATAAGAAAAGTTGAAGTTCAAAAATAATATTGAGTCTTGATCAATCCCCTGGGAAGACAGCAAACAAACCCACCACTATAATATTGACATTAATAAGAGCTACTGGGCTTTTTAACTGTATTAGGCCAATTACTGATTATTGTCATTATCGATTAATTGACCTGATTAATCTGTTAGTCGTGTGTCTTATTAAATGTCTGAAAATAGGGAAAACACATGCTAACAACTTCAAATGTTGTTAGTCCAAAAACCGGTCATTCAGTCTGCGATCACTTAAACAACAACAGTAAACCAGAGATTATTTCATATATTTGCTTTGAAAATGACTTGAATGCTTAATAGATTATTTAATTGACTACTTCTCTGTCAGTAAACTCATCCAATTAGTTGTTTCAGCCATAAACTCAACTGCACTACCTGGAAAAAGTAACTACATTACTGCCACGTGTTACTGCCCCAACACCATTAGTCCACTGACATTGGGAGTCTATGGGCAGAACGTTTCTGGAGAGATGGACTCAGATGATAAGAATAATAACTGGACTGAACTCACAGCAAAATATTCAGCTCATCATACATGCCACTCAAATGTTATGCTCCCAGTCCCGAGTCCTTGTGATGGCTTGTGACAATAATTTCCTCTCATGCTTTCTCCTTCTTGTTACCATTCAGACTGTGACTGTGCCAAATTATCCTCACCTGCCAAAATTTCAATGGGGATTAATGGAAATAGTGCAGGGTGCCAGCCAAATAGACTCACTGGGCTGGTACCCAAATTGTTTGAGTTCCATTACCCGAGGCAATATTTTTTAAAAGCAACCTGCGAATGTTACGAGAGCACGAGAACATGCTTGATAAAAATATTGTTAACAGTTAATGTAGTTTAACCTGCGCCGGCTCTCTGGGCTTGAGAGAAAAAGCTGCAACTTGAAAGAATCCTTACACTTGAAGGAATTTCAGTACAAATCTACACCATCACCTGGGGTTTGATTGTAAGATACTATAATTGGCTTGTTGATAATTTAAGAGTTTGTTTAATTAATGGCGGAGTCAGGGCAGATGTTGATGAATAAAATTCCTACAGGGAGGACTCCAGTTCCAAGTACAATATCTTAGAGCACAGGCACTAATTAAAAACATCAGGATCCAGGAGTCAGGGATAAAGAATAACCGTCTAATGTATTTTTGGCTGCTTTGTAGTTCATGTGCGTCTATTAAAAGCTTCTCAGAGGGCACACTTTGATATACATTTTAGATTACGTTTCATTTTTAATGCACCTATTAGCCTTTATTGACACAAGGCGGGTGATGTGGTGGTGATGCAGCACAGCAAAACAGAATTATGATACCATATGCTTGTTTTGACTCTACTTAGACATTTATTATATTTAATGATTTCTTTTCAAACTAAAGAGCCTGCAGAGAGAGAGAGAGACGAGCACAGCACGCCACAAACACAAAACCTGCAACACTTTGCTTAGAAAATATGTTTTTTTTTTAAAACTGTTATGTCATGTTGCTTTCATGTCCCATGCTTCAGCTGTATAGTTAATTCCCCCCCTCCACACCTCTGTAGAAGTAACATGCATTATTAAATTTCTTGATGGTTTAACACATTTCAGATTGGCAGGAAGAGGGATACTTTTTTCCCTTTCTTGTAAGCTATTTAACAGTGAACATATGCATTATTCATTCTTAAAGCCACGTTCTCTGAGTGGATCATGCCTTGCGGGGGAAGACTGTTTATTTCTTATTGAAATAATCTCTCAGTAGGAGAAAAGTTGCCCATGTGAGAAATCAGATTTTCTGGCAATGCACCAGAGTGCAGAGGAGGAGCACAGAGGAATAGAGGTGGAGAGAGGAAATGGCATGAACAAGAATTTCTTTTGTTATAGACTATAAGACAAGACAAACGGCTCTCATTGCGACGGATGACAGCTAATTGCTACCTCAAAACCACTTTACAATCATTATCCTGACTACCTGATCTTTTGCTGGCACTTGTCCTACGTGCGTTCCTTAACTTGGAGGCTCGCAGGCTGCGTTAAGTGTTTTGCTTAACAAGCTAATTTTACTCACTGCGGTCCGCGCTCCCTCTCCACTTCCCCTCAGCATCTCGCTTTAAGGCCCGCGTGTCTGTGTGTGAGTGTGTGCCTGCGCGCATGTGTGTCTCGAGTGTGGGTGTAAACAATGTGCACAACATAGTTGCCATACCTAATGTGCTTGTTAGCCATCTCGGACTCCCCTGAGGCGTGTGTCCCTATCTTAGGACTTATTCATGGTGTGGTTTTAACAAGCACTGTCGATGTGAGGCCATTGAGAGCTTGCAAGATTGCAGTCAATGGCAATTTCATGTGCCACACAGAGTGCAAATGAGCTCTGCAAATATTACTGGGGCCCTCAATCTCTGTCGGTGACAGCGGGAAGGCTCAGGCGCAATGGCCACAGGCTGGAGGTAGCACATATTATTGTATTAAAAGCAGCCAGTTGAACACCAGAAGGGTGAGCTTAACAGCCTTTACCTGCTCTCTCACTATCACTGCATCACTGGCAAAGTTATTGTTGGTTTTGATTATAAAAAGAACATTATGGAACCGAAAGCTCTTTTGGTGTAAAAGTAATCATCTTCAACACATAAATGAGATACTTCATCGTAAAGGGTCATCGTAAATGGGTTCAACCCTTTGATACTGTCTTTAAAGGAACAGTTTCATTTTTTGGAAAATACACTTTTTTTCTAAGAGTTAGATGACACCACTCTCATGTCTGTATGCTATATGATGCTACAGCCAGCAGCTGGTTAGCTTAGCTTAGCAAAAAGACTGCAAATAGGGGTAAACAACCAGCCTGTCTGAGGGTAACAAAGTTCACTGTTCCTAGACAAGAGATGCACATATGTCCCTTTAAAATTCCAATGTGTTGTTTTTATACTTTTACTTTTGTACAAACTAATAGAAGATATAACGTGTGAATTCATGAGCTTTAGAGGAGCTGGGGGATGGATTTTGTTACCTTTGGACAGAGTTTCAGTCTGCATGCCAAGCTAAGCTAATCAGCTGCTGGTGCAGCTTTATTTTTTAGCATTCAGACATGAGAGTGGTATCAATCTTCTCATCTAGATCTCACCAACAAAAATTGTTAAACTATGCATTTGATTTTTAATTATTTATTTTACAAAAGGAGGCTATGCCGAATCATAAAACTCAAGTGCGTTATGAATTATAAAAGCATGCATAAAACAACAGTGCAAGAACATTTGCTCCCATTTGCTCTTCACTATGCACCTTAACATATGTTTGGTTAATATTTGCTTTCATATAATTACCCTCAAACAATACCTGCAGAATTACAAACACAAGCTCAATAGCTCAAATAATTTGTTATTTGGAAACAGATTAGCCAGTGAGAAGTTCAGGAACAGAGTGCCAAGTCAAAACACTTTAAGTACTTTTAGGTAAGCCTAGTCTCTTCAGATAAAAGTGTTGAAAAAAAAAAACCCCTAAAGACTAAATGTTGCTGAATGATGTTAGTCCTCCTCCTCATGCCATTTAGGTAAATCCATTAGCAGGTAGAAGGCTCTCAAAGTGTCAGGCCGACGTCTCCCGTTATGACTGCGTGTCCAGAAATAACTTGTACCTTGTACGCTGCTGAATTATGAAGCGGGACACGGTTTGGACTGGCAGCACTCCCAAATGAAACGATGTTCTCCCGCCTTAAATATGACAATGAAATGAAAGGAGCGAAAGTGCGAGGGTACAAACAATATCAGGAATCAAGGAGAATAGGAAAAGAGGGCATGTGAAAGTGGAGACCTCTGAGAGGAAGGGGGGGGAGCAAAACCCCCCACTTCATGAATTAACAAACCCGTGGTAATGGAGTCTAAGGTCTCATTGCTATTTGTGATGGAGGCAGCCATGCATTCACTCTCTACTTATTAGGAGGGAGTGGAGAGACACAGTTCTTTTGATTAATACTCCCTTCCTATTGCGGGCTTCTTGGGGAATGGAGGAGACGAGCGGGGAAGAGGAAGAAAAAGAGGAAGAAGAAGGAAGATAAGATTACCACGAGAAGAACAAAACATTATAAATCTATACCTGGAAACTGACTGACTCACCGCAGGCAGGACAATCGCAGAGATTTAGCAACTGGCCAGATTAGCAGCACAAGAGGCACAGCAAAGCGAAACAATGGCCGTGACTCATAATGCTCCGGGACTAAATATAACATAGAGGGAAAAGCCAAGGTGCGCTAGATTTCTGGAGAAGCTGATCTACAGTACATACAGTATCATTTCAGAAAGCATTGGCAGCCCGGGTAAAGATGCTCTAAATAAGACGCCAAAGAAAAACACCCCATGAAGCTGCAATTGTGCACTTAAAATAAAACTCATGTTGAATAATGCTCACGCGGACTGAAATTTCACTTTCGCTCTGTGTAAAGGCTCCTATTACGGCTCACTAGATCAGTAGCTGAAATGTCTGTGGGACAAATATGTAAGGGTCACTTACACATTATCATGAAAAGATCGTGACAGGCTTTTATATCTGTAATAGCTGCAACTACACTGATTTTTGGCTATTTCGGGACCATTACGGCCTCCAACATGAATGTATTGTCGAAGGGATGAACTGCTTATGTCTCATCGGTGTCTGCCTGCATTACAGTCAAGTGACTACACAGGCCGCTGGAGCTTTTGGAAGTTACCTAATTTTCCTCTGTATTTTCTCTTCTTCACGTCCAAACCTGTGGCTGAGAAGATGAAATGTAACAGGGAAAAAATATATCCACATTTGGAGAAATAGGAGCATATGTCTTTAACCAGTCCTCGTAAGGATAAAGGGGCTTTTAAAGTCAGCTATTATGGTCAGTATGAGACAATTTTTATTAGAAGTCAGAGTTTATGATAAGACTTAAAGGCTCATATTCTCTGAGATGTTTTGGGTGGTTATATAGAAGGTTTTGTGCTTTAATTTTGAGCTGACATTTTCAATTCCCCCAATTAGTCATTTATTATATCATATACCATTTTATACAATATCCTGACCTTGCTTCTGGAGTCGAAAAATAATAACAGAGAATAGAGATTTGTCCATGCTGTGAAGACTTATTCATTTTCTTTCAATAATCGGGGAGTTGAAGCCAGACAGGCTTTGTGTTACAGAACATAACCACATTTCCTTGACAGTCTGTCTAGTCCGTCTGACTCCAAGTTATAGAAAGGTATTCATGATTTGTAAATGCCGGTGTATGTGTCACATCCAGCCTTTCTGCTTGTTGCTTTGCTGAGGGGCGCTTTTTCTTCACCGGCTGCGTTGATGCTCTACAAACAATGTTAACGGGTCACTTCCAACCTCACGACTGTGTGTCACAATGCGGCAACGCAGCTGGAATTTATTGTGTGATCGAATTACACCATAGAACACTGTTTCAAAAGAAGCCTCTGTTGTCAATAGTGTCATGCGGTGTGTTTTTCTCATTGATATCTAACTCTATGTAACACACATAAGAAACATCAGGTGGACATTTTTACAGCCACAGTGCAGTTTGATACTTACATACTTTTACAGGATAACATTTACATACTTTTTTTCTTTATATATATATGTACTTTTATATTTTATCTATTTGTATTCTTTTGTGTTGCAATGCAATGCCCGAATTTCCCCTATGGGGGGTCAATAGAGAATTATTTTGTCTTATCTTATACCAGAATTTTATTTAGAAGCAATAGCGTCTTTTTTAATTGAAACAGGAAATACATTAAAATTTTGATTAATAATTAATACATTAAAATGTCTAATACAAGCAGTGGCATGTTAGATTAGATTTGAGTAAATGATCTCATGAAGGTGTTCATCAGAATATGACATTTGACACTCACAGCATGACAGATGTGAATTGCTGTGGTGGCCGGGCTGAGTTGTTGGTACCTGTCAAATGGATCTGAGTGAAGAGAAATGACAACATCTGCTTGTGAAATTATGACTGTGTGCCGGGAAACATCACACAGCGAGTATTTCAAGGAACTTCAAATAGAGGGGTGTCAGCCTTCCACATCATTTTTCTGTCCTTTGATTTAAGGAGTTTGGCATTTCAGATTTAGCTGTTTGGAACTCACAAGGACACCTACGGCCACCGAGCTATTGTTGAAGGCGCTGACTGGATATACTCTGAAATGCATGCAATAATGACGAGGCAGCTCCGTTGTTACAGTTCTGCTGAGCGTCTGGGCACAACAATGAGTTCATTGACCGACGCGGACTTGGGAGGATGAGGGGGTTTATGTCGTGCAGGCCCTTATGGCTGGAGGTTTGGTGATCGATTTCTCATGTCACACTTGAGGTTGACAGCAAGTGCTATTGGGAAAAATAGGGAAAATGTCGACTGTCAAACGTCGAGCTTTGTATTTGAGTTACATTGCTGGGATTGTTTTACAGTGTGGCCTACATTGAAGAAAATACTGTAAGTTTTATATATTTCACTGTTTGATATCAAACAGTGTGAACATATGTGGGTGTATTTTTCCATTAAGGTGCGAAGGTGTATATCAGTGAAAGATGCTCGCACTCGAACAGATATTTGTGTTGCAGTCGATGATGGAGTGGAGATGAACTGGCTTTTCATTTGATTATTGAATAGCTCCCGCAACTATTAATTTAACTCTGCCATTGTTGCTGCTGACAGTCAATATAATCAATGCAGTTGTCTTTTCTCTATGACCAGTTTTTTGGCACAATGACAGCTGTAAAGAAATGCGGTCTGACAGCTGGATCATCATTTCTTTCATCCTGAAGGCTTTGGAGAAGAACGACTCCCTGCGCTGCACTCCCACCATGGTTGAATACTAATCTTTTAATTTCTCCAGTTATTGCCTTAAACAAAAAAAAAGTTGTAATTTTTTTTCCGCCACATGTCTGGGTCAATTTGCAATACCCTTCAAATTAAGAGCGTGGCAAGGTCTGTGGACACCATAATAAACATTTGGGCCAGCTCGGATAAATGCCCTGAAGGTAAACAGTGGAATTGAGACAAAGCTTTCCAGCTCACAAAAGGCTGCCAAATCTGAGCTCGCATCTATCCAGCAACAGTTTGGTATCCTCACCTCCCCTTACCACCTGTCTCCTACAGATCACCAGTTCAAACACTCCTCTTTCATGTCCTCATCGCCTATGCAGCTAAAAAGAAAGATTGGTGGTAAGGTTGTTGTTTCTGGTTCTTTCTTACTTTATTCGATTCCAACTCCGTGGCTAGACCTCAAAAACCACTTTCAACAAGCAATACCTGCACCTCGGGTTACCATGGAAACTCTTCACTTAAAAATAGACCTGGAGGAATGAAAGCTACGGGTAGAATATGCCTCCTTGATGTGGTTCAGGAAGATATATGGTTCTGGGTGTACCTAAAAACAGGTTAGCATCTGGCTCTGTTTTACAGCATCCTTAAAGCACTATAAAGCCTTGAGATGCCGCAATTGTGTTTTGAAAGCTAGAAAAGCAATACAGCCCGTGTATGCTGATGCAAGACTCTGTTATAAGACTGAATTTATTTTGTAGGATGTAGCTGATGGACTTGTTACAGCTGAATGATGAATAAGGGCCTATTCTATTTGACGTGTTTCGGTGTATTTACAGTAGATGACAATAACAAAGTGCTGGAACAAGGTGTGTTTATCATACCCCGCGCTGAATGAAGTCTCTACAGAGTAGCGTTTTGACACCGATGACAGAAACTGCTTCACCGCCAGGATTTACATGTGCCGGGGCTGTGAATACGCCTGATGAGGCACCAGTGGCGTGTAATTCTCCTTTGTTCAAGTGCTAAATTTTAAATCTGGTTTGTGCTGTGCTGTCATATAACTTTCCACCTTTAATTTACTATGAAATGAAATTTAAAAAAAGTGTAGCTACACTTTTCCCTGTGAATGCATCTTGCAGCAACTGTACATATCTTAAGCAGTCCCAAAATGTGTTGTCATTCAGTTTGCAGCCTTTAATTTGTATCAGTGTGCTGATTCACCACCAGCCGTGCCAAAGCTGTCCTGGTTGTGTTTACGCATCGATAGTTTGCACAAGTCTTTACTCAGCATTTCATCCAGATGTTAGTTAAAATATTACTAATGGACCAAATTTAAAGACACAAAAACATAAAATGCCTGCGCTATTATGGGTTTCTAAAATGCACTGATTTTTTTTGTCCTGGTTGTGAGGAGCAATTTGAGACTTTCATGTGCTTACAGTGTGGACGGTGGTTCTACATTTAAGCTTTTATTATGCTTTGAGAAGCGTGGATAAGGATTTCAGTTCTCTACATGTTTGAAGTGGAGGTATTTCCCTCCTTGTGTGCAGCACATTCAGTGTTCGGATACTACAGTATATTCAGGACACCTTCTTCATCTTTTGTTGTGCACATGATTGTCTGTGTGTGCGCGCCTGTGTGCGTGAGTGTGTGCCTGTGTCCATTTGATTTAGCTCTTTTTTTTTCCCTGAAATGATTCATAAATTGTCCATGTCTTTCTGTTGTTGATCCAATTATACGTGATTGACAGGAAGACAGACTCAGGCTCAAGTGGGTAGGGGCCCGGGGCTGTTTACTGATCTACATTAGGTTCACTATTTCTTACTAAACAAAGAGAGAGCAGTAATTTGCCTATAATGAGGGGAAAACAACACATAGCAGCAGGTACTTAAAAGGAGTTATTGAGACAAATATGAGGCACACACTGCTGTGGTGTGAAATAAAGCCAAGACGCCTTCTTAACTGTCAGAGCGGAGAATAAAAGAAAATTCAGCAGCCTCCACAGATACAGACACAACAGCTGCAGGTAAAGAAAAAAAAAGCGTCAACATTTAATGTCTTGCAATAAAGAATCTGACTGTGTGTAAATGAAAGTGTATGTAAGATATCTATAATTGGGCAGTTAATTCATTAGCACAAGTCACCTTCTTGCTGGAAGGAATCACTGGACTCCAGAAAGGAGAGGGTGGAGGCTGAGGAGGGACGATGGAGGTCAAGCCCTCTCTGCGGCCTAGTTGCACTTGGGAATCGGTAGAACCAGAGCTGTGAGCTCGGTGAACGTATTAGCTGACTGTGACAGATGTGCAGGACATAGGTCTATGAGCAGCCAGCAGTCGCATGGATAATTGCAACACGTAGCTCTCGATGGTGGAACACGTAAAAGACCTCAGGAAATAAACTGCTAAGCTTCTACTAAATGGTGATATACCCTCCATGTTTGTTGTTTCACAGTGGTGCTCTTTTAAGTTCCTAAATTTAGCGTAACATCATGTGGAGATGTGACAAAGGTAGCTACATGTTTAATGTTGCAACAAAATTAAATGAGCGCAAATCTCAATCAGGTTTGGTGCCACTCCCGTGAGAATCAAAGAGCGAGGGCTTTTATTTATAATCATGCTTTTTCACTGGGTCACAGCAATCCAGCAATCATGCACAGAGCGATCCATTGAAGAGGAAAAAGACATAGTTTTCTAGTTTTTCCATCTGCAGCAGTCTCAATAATGCTATCTATAATGCAGCGTACCCACAAGACATGTATGGTTTTTCAGATTTCGTTTTTTTTTGTTGGAGGCCTGGAAAGTCATCAATCATGAATATTGCCCTCTCCTCCTACGTACACATAAAACCCAGCTGGATGCAGCACGTCCAGGTGAATCGAGTCTACTGTAAGTCACTGAAAGGCATTATGGGAAACTAAAAAAAAATCACTACTGTACCACAGGAAGGTAAATTTTAATGGGCTGAGCACCACAGGCCAAACCTAAAACTGCTCAAGAATGAAAGTGATATTAGTTTGCTTTAATGGCATCAAAGCATATTATTAGCAGCAGGATATCAGGGTTATTTTTTACTTGGGTTATGAGCATTTTAACCTCCAAACACATTAAATATAGGCTGGGGAGTCACCATGTAAAATCAAGTCACATCTAATGTTTTATAAACGCCTGTTACCGGAGCTCACAGCCTGATCTCTGACCATGAAATGGATCCAGGAAAGGCGATGGGAAGATTATGACAAATGATAGCTGTGGTTAACTATAATGGCTATAGATTATCTATAATGAAAAAACAGTCACAAATGATCAAATTACTTGAATTTGGTACAAAACAGGCTCGGTGGGTCATATTTTGATTGTGATATGCGCTGACAGTGACGAATGGTTTTCAAGGTAAATGTCACATTTGGTCGGTGCATAACTGTGTAACACGCATAAGTGTACTTTCATGTGATATTTAGATGGCTGTGTAGGTTGAAAGCAATCCGAGGAGCAGAGGGATGCACACTTTTATTCTCTGATAATAGCAAAGTAAGTCAAGTCAAGTTTATTTTCATTGCCCATGAATCACATTCAGTGTCTTGCAGGCCTTTATAGCCAGCCTGCTCTCTATGAAGACAAGGAGAAACTACTCAAACAACAAAGAACAACTCAGCCTTATAGCAGGGAATGCATGCAACAAGATGTAAGATTTACAGCCATGCTAGCAGCTGACTTGCATGCAATCCACCCATCCATCCATTTTCTGCCGCTAATTTATGTCTCGACCGTGGTGTCAGACTGAGCAAGGTAAGGCAAGAAAGACATCCTTCCCCCAGCCTGGTTCCCTTTATCGCTTCCTCAGGGATTCTGGGACTAGAGCCAGACCAGATGGGACAATCCCACCAGCGTGTTCTGAAGTCTGACCTGGAGTCTCCCCCAAATTGGACAGCAGAAGGTGTTCTAATCAGATGCCCACACCAACTTAAGAGGTTCCTTTCAATGGGAAGGGGCAGCAGTTCTATTCTCAGGTTCTTCGCCCTGTCAGTCCACATCGTCTGTGAAGAGGAACTTATTCTTCCTTGTGTACTCATTATTTCAGTCAATGCCAAGAGGAAATTAGGAAACACCTCAAAACAAAAGTGCAGAAAGGAGGAAAACTGGAGGGACAATTTTGCTCTTCATTGATTCTTATTATGGACAAATTAAAACGTTTCTGCTGCAAAACTAAGGCTTGATGTTACTTAAAAAAGCTAATCTCAAATGAGCTTGTAAGACTCAGCTCAAGTACGCACAACTTAGATTCTGCTTCTCTTGCATGACATAGTAGTCTTTAGTGATGATTGGATGTTAAAGCGAGCTGTGATTTTTTTTTTTGTCATGTGGAAAAAAAAAAAGACAAACTGTTGCTCTGACAGCCCGACACCTATGGTACGCATGTGTTTGTATGATCAAAAAGAGTAATTAGTAAAGGAAGGACTGGTCCCAAAGGGGAAACAAATATGGAGGTAGTTGGCTTAACAATTCTCAGGAGAAGACAAGTTGTGCAAACAGGTGTAGAACTGTCTCTCAGTCCAACGGTAGCTGAATGAAGTTCAACGACACTCAACCAATCTGCTAAAAAGACTGAAAATACACTGATCATTGATTTAGCCAATCACTGATTTTTTGCAGTATGCCATCCCCCTGTGAGATGTTAAAGATCACTGCAGCAGAGATGTCAGGGAGCCCAGCCTGAAGTTGTAATAACACTCTCCTTTTCCTCTAAGACACCACTTTGGCTCAGTATTTCCTCAGTGCTCGCGTTAGAAATGTTCACTGGCCAGCACTGCCACAACAGAAACTCTCACTGGGAGAGTGAAACCACCCAGTGGGAGTGAGAGTCCACCCACTATGAGATTCTAGCAGCAACCAGGATTTGATCCCAAGCTGGCCTCCCACCATGCCTATTGTTTCAGACCAGGTCCCTGCGGCGGTGGTTGAGTGTTTTACCTCTATACCACCCAGATGCATCGCTGTGTCTCTTTCAAGCAGAAGCTCTTATTTATTAGGCTTCCAAACACTCGTCTGCGTACGTGGTAATGCAGCCATCCAGGCTCTTCCTCCTCCCCGTGTTTGTTTTTAGCAAGCAGCGAGGGTGAAAAGGGGCTCGGCAATGAGAAGAAACATTTGTCTTTGGGATAATCATGTTTAAGTCTGCCTGGCAACTTAAACATTACGAAATCCCATGACAGATTACACTAAATCTGTTTGCTTCCATATTTATGCATCAGCACTTAAAGGTTGAAGAGGTCGCGATAGATTTAAAATTTGACTCCTCTGCAGAAAGCCATGTTTACTTGTGATAGCAGATCGGTTTGATTATAGCTGGAGTCAGTCACATGGGCATCTTGTCAAGCTGTTCAATTATAGACGTATCATGTGAAATTCTCATAAAAGACCTTTAAACCATATCACATAAACTCCACATGTGAAATGACTCGGAAGAGTGAGCAATTCCACAGAAGGAGATTGACTGGAAACAGGGTGGAGGAGTCACAGTTTTCTTCTTTTTTTCCCCCTCTATTGTAACATTACTCAATGCTTTTTCACCCGAGTCCTCTGCCTTGTGCCTTTCCACTATCTCCCCCAGCAAGATCAAAGGTGATCTTTGATGGGATGGACAATTCATTCCAACCTGACAGGTGGGATACAGTCAGGGATGCCCATCACTCACACTCCCATCAAACTGTCAAAGACGTTTCTTGATCAATCATTTGAAGAGGGGGAGAAAACCGGCCCCTTGACAATCTAGAGGTAAACAATAATATGAGAACGGCACCTCTGTTAAAATCTATGTGCTCTATCATTCTTTATTATCATATACTTCGAAGTGCTGTGATAATTGAAATCATATATTAAAACTGTACAACAGAAACATCCATTTATTAGTTGCTTGCTTCTTCCATGTTTTCTTAATAATAATAGATGTTGATATTTGTAGTCTGTTGAGATTGTGTCACTAAATTCCATTTTTGACTCTGCCTGGAATAAGAGAAGATATGCTGTTTATTGTGTATCAGAATGTATATCAGTTCTCCATAACTGCGGAGATTCAATTGAAATGCAAGTAAGTAAATGAAACATGAATGGTTGTGCAATTCTCCCTCTGCGAGCAGATTGGCATTCATTGTAAAATGACAGTAACAAGATAAATACAAGGCATTCTCATTACTTTGGGGGCTTTCGCTTTTATAAATATGCATGACCTTAAATAGTCGCAAACACTGCAGATTAAGGAATGGAAATCATCCTTTCGTGGTCTCTTTCTAGCTTTGTTGAGTTTAATTTGAGCCTATGAAAGTTGCATCAATTTGTGACCAGAGCATATGTGAGAATGTGGTGAGAGAATATAATATTTTCCTATATTGGTTCGATGTTTGTTTGCATGCACAGAGATCCTCGGTGAACAGCTTTACAGTAAAGGACTCATTAATGTCAATGAGACTTTATTACTTTGTGTCAGAACAGTAAGAAAGAGTCATTACAACGTAGTATTTCATATGTTTTAATGAGTGCCACTGAAATATGCATGCACATGTACATGCACATATTATAATGTACACGGGGAGACACAGACAGAGTATGTGCTCATAAACCCATTCATCTACTCACACTGGAACAAACATTCACATGAATACAAATAATCTGCTACGCACAAGTCATTAAGTCACCATGGTTTGTATTCATTACTTTGAAATGTCACCGTCCTTGACAGATTGTAGGCTACCCCTGGATCTGGTGAGGACACACTATTCCCAGTGAGAAATACTCCACTGTAACATCTATAAATAGAAAAGTTCCTCAAGTGTCATATCAAGGAGTGTGTTTTCAAGAGCTGTGACACCGTTTGAGGGAAAATGATTGTTTTAATCACAATACCACTGTAGTTACCTTGTTAGTACAGGAAGCACCGCATCGGCCTTTTTTTAATCTTATGAACTATATTTGCATACTTAAGTTATCGAGGCCTTTTTCTTAAAACGTTTGATTCAGTGCAAGTCAAATACAGTTTTTCTTGCTGATATCATAGCACACCATTTAACACCTTGCAGTAGATGTAAGTCTGATGGCTTGCTTTTAAATATTACAGGTCCCTGTGTAAAAATGTGATCTAATGATATAAAAAAGATGGACTAGGAACAGTTTCAGCTTTGCAGCTTTCCTCTCAAAGCATGCTAGGATAGTGTAGGCTAAAAGAAAAGAAATAAAGCAGGCATTACAATGAATGAAATAATAAGTGAATGAATAATAAATGGATATACATCACAATCACTAACTGAACTAAGCTGAGGTGATTTGACTGTTTCATGCACTGGCGCAATTATTACACTGAAATCACGAGCTGTGAAAGTCAAATTTAAAGTAACTAAATCTTTCACAATCAGGCAAACTTGACAATACAAAAACAGCTTTCCACCTCGCCTTCGAGGGCTCCTTTTGTACACAGCATCAGCGATAATTAAGTCTGAGAGGTAAAATCAACACTATGCCGCTGTTTATACAGAATTAATGTAACACTCTAATTATGAACAGTCGCCCCAGAGCCATATCAGCTCCGTGAACGTACCCCCAACCTTCCAATCAACACTTGTCAACTCAAAATAAGTCCCACTGGAAAATCAACGTTTAATAACATCAGATTATATGACAAGCATCTACTGTAAGACTGAAGACCTAAACCAAACAGTTTCTCTCATAGCAGGGTTGAAAGCACAAACCTGAACCTGAATGCACCCGGGGGCAAACAGAGCCAGGCCACAGATATACTGTATACTTATGGCCAGCGCAGGGGCCCGTGGGGGTCGCACACACCACATTAGTCACAAGTGTCTTCTGCTGCCTCTTTTGGGGTAGATTACTATCATTCAGAGCCACCTTGACCAGATGATAGATACAGGCAACATGTGGGAGAAAAAAAGTGTTAAATTGCCATTTGGAGAGGGTATTTTTCAACTTAAACAAAAAGGGCAGGGGCTGTCCACCAAGAGTCGGCGCTGATGCGTTACAGTGGGATCCCACGAGATGATAGGAATTCCCTCTGCGTGCGGCGCTATCATCTGTATAGTCGTAAGTGAATTTCTTAATGGATTGAGATGCTATATTATATGGTCAAAGTAATTGCCTCCACTCTGGTCAGGCTGCAGTGCTTTTTGAAACACATAGCAGTTTTCACCCTGCGGAGGATACACAGAGGACCGTCCGGTATTTTAGGCACTTTTCCTTGTTTCCGGAAAATTCTGAACTTTTACCACCGTGACAATAGTTAAATATAAAATAAATGGAGGCTGCAATCCAAGCATTGTTTCTCTGAAATGCACATATTTCTGCTACTCTCCTACTTACAGCTGCAAATGTACAGTAAAATGCAAAACGGCATTGTGTGGATAAGCATGTTATCTCTGGGACAATTTAAATTAGGTTGGCCAGGAATAAATTGTCATGGTAGCACAACACAATACCTTAGTTGCAAACAAATACATGGGACAAAGCTTCATTGCTGTGGAGTGGAATGAAAAGTCTCACCTCTCATGCATTAAATCTCATATTCTTGAAGGAATTGATGCTAACAATAGTTCACTAAGCCCAGCTTGTGGAGCCCTTTAGCCATAATTGCTTGTAGCAGCAAAATTTTGTTGCAATAACAGCTTGCTATTGTGGGGAGGAGAATTAGGAAATTGTCAAAATAAAATATTTACTCTGCCTGGCAGTCAAAGGGGTAAATACAAACACACAGCTTTGGACTTGGAGCAGTGTTTCCTCTTTGGAAGACGGTCCTGAACGAGGCCGAGTACCCGAATTTGAGCTGGTGAGGAGTCACCTTCAAATACAGCTGCACCCAATAATTGCCAATAACATCAGTGAGATTACTATTTCTGATTTGCTGGAAAACTGCAAAATAACGTGTACAAGACATTCGCATTATCGCCGTACAGTGTTTGAATAAATTCACAATCAGCCTCAATTTGACAAACAACACCACAAGCGTGAATTGCGCCCTGACAATACTCTGCACAATGCGAGGAAAGGTCTGGGGAAAGAAAAACAGCCAGAAGGAGGGTGTGTGTATATCTTTTGTTGTTTTGATAGATGCATATTAGAGCGGTAGAGCCGAGAAAGGAGATTTGTGAGAGGGGCTGTGATTTAGTGGAGTCTAAGGCTGATGATGTGGAGGGACTCTGCGGCACTAGCTGGAGTGAGACTGTCCTCCGAGAGCCAGCAGCGAGAGAGGTTCAGTCAGAGCAGAGGCAGTGCTCGTGATGGTGGAAGGAAAGCAGAGGCCACATCTGGACAGAAGGCCCTTAGCAGCTTTGTGAAACCGATGTTTTGAAATTTGTGAAGGGGCACCAGGAGGGTCGAGACATTCAGCAATTCCGAGAGGCTGAAGACACGAGGGCTGCAGGAGGACGCTGGTTAGGAGCCGGTAGCATGAGTCCAGACAGGAGATGATTAAAGCAGGAGGTGGGTAGAGTCGCTGCAGAGGAACAGCCTGATTCAACACATTTTGTAAGGTGCAAAACTTCAGGATGTTATTTTCGGTTTCATCCCTGTAATTTGTTTACTCATTAAAAAAAAGTGGGACTTTTGGGGCCAAAACTTGAGAGGTCACATTTGTAAAATTTTCAGAAAGCATGTGAAAATGTGACTCATTGGTGCCCTCGTTGAGTTCAATGCCAGAGAGGAGGTGAAACATGTCCGAATGAGGTAGAGAAAGGATTATTCAGCGTTAGTGTCAAAGTCTATCCTAACTTGGAGCAGACAAATGTGGATATTTCTGATGTTCTTTAATCACTGTAATAGCTACATTACTGACTAATTACTGACTCACCACGGTGCCTCGTCTCAATTACATCAACTGCAAAGGAGATATAATGACCTTCTGTCATCCTCTCGTTTTTAACTCCTACTGTATTGTTTTTGTGTAATGTTCATGCATTTAAAACCACTGACAACAACAGGGCTGGAAGCCAAATGAGTAACAAACGAAGTTAAATGAATTTTTAATCATCATAACATTTCAGTTTTTAGGTTTCTAGCCTGTAAACCTCAAACTTGGGTGAAGCTGAAATACACGCTCAAAGCGAATACAAATACAAACATTTTCCAGCGAGAGGCCCAAAAAATGAATTTCCACACTCTGTGTCATAAATATTTGAATTAATGAGGTTTCTCAAAATTTGCAAGACCTAAATTTGTAATACTTGCATTGGTGTCCCTAAAAAACAAGAGTAAGTCTAGAGCCATGCTAGTGACTCTGTGAGACTGTAGTTGAGTGATTACAGTTCATCCTGAGGAGGACATGAATGTCTGTATGAAATTTAATGGCAATCCATTCAATAGTTATATTACAGAGCTATTTTGGTCTGGACCAAAGTGGACTGACAGACTGACATCCTCCGCCCTGGAGGCTCGTTGGTACAAAATCCATCTAAAATACCCTGTTTTTAACGTATTCCCCACTTGGTGCCTGTATTTTAGATGTTCTTAACATGGCAAGGAAAAAAAACGCTATGCATCATTCATCAGAAGGAAATCTTGATGTCTAAATTGAAACAGATGAATCAACATCTAAGAAGTGAAGTTCAACTCAAGTCGTTGCCATAGAGCAACGGCACAGAAAAAGGAAGCGGAGACTGAAGACTGCATAAAAAGTGTGTATCTGTAACGATGCTAACAGTTGTAATGAATAAATAACTAAAAGTTGATGTATTATGTATGAAGCAATTTCTGCCGCTGGAGTGAAAACAGTTTTAAAACAGGGAAGAATGGTTTTTGCTTCTCAACGTTTCCGTGGTGGAATATGAAAGAAGGGACAGACATTGAGGGAGGTGCCATTGATCATCTGTGGCCGCCGGATTCACAAATGAACTTCCCACTTGATTGTGCTTATTGTGATAAATTCATTCATTCTTTAATCTAAATGGATGATTATTGAATTATTTTTTGTGTTACTAAACCTAATAATCGTATGTTTTATTCACTCAGAGGCAACTTTTGTTTTAGTCCTCTTTCTTAAGTTCACAGCAGGATACACTTCTCTTTGCATGGAAATACTGCACATAATGTCTCTATTCTCATTAGAGCTTCTCTGATGTCCATGGTTAGCAAATACACTGGCCTGCACATTGGCACCTCCTCTGAAAAGGAGAGAAGATGCCCAAAGGAGTCTAGATGTGAACTCTTTTCTTCACGCTCTTCTTCCCTCTTCCCCACTGATATATATATATATGTGTGTGTGTGTGTGTGTGTGTGTGTGTGTGTGTAAGCGTATGAGTTAACATCAAATCTTCAGTGTATCATAGCTGCAAAGGTCTCTTACTTAACAAGCCGTGGGTAGGAAGACAAATACTCAATATTGAAGTTGTAGGTCATAGCCAGATAAGCAGTGTCATTCAGTGATGCTTCTGCTCTCTGTGGCTTTCTAAATGTGATAATAAGTCATATTTTCTATTGAGACAAACCTACTTCAGGCTTGCATCAATAAAAAAAAGTTGATGTGCAGTACGACGAGGATGCCGCGTTCCATCAATGGTGAGAGTAAATGTATGATAAAGGCGTGTGAGAAATGCTTTGTGTTAAGCACAGACTCACCCCTGTACAAGATAACACCTCTGATAAATCCCCAAACTCGCTTGAACAGCTTTCTATCTATGTGTCATTGTGTGTTTTGTGCCGTTACAATGCGCCTACATCCAGAAACTGGAGTGTAAGCGGCTGAACATAGTTGGACTCTTTCAAATATGGCCATTGTGTAAATGTTCTGTTAAATTTGTTAACTTCTCCCAATAATGGCTGGCTTTCCGCTGCGTGACTCTCGAGTCGTTCCCCTGGCACATGAACACACCACAATAGAAGCAAGCAGTCTGCCCTACAAGCACACAGCAGCCTGCAGCAGAGATTTCAAATAGAACGAAGTAAGCAGGATAAAAAATGCAAAAACAAAAGCATGAACCTTATGCATGCATGGATGAAGAAGGAAAACTGAAAAAAACTTCTTCCACACATAAAACAACTCGAAAAACTGTTTAGTATGCTTGAGTTGTTTTTTTGGTTTTTTTGACAAAAGCTGGCAAAAT
This sequence comes from Centropyge bicolor, assembly GCA_037975185.1. Lineage (NCBI taxonomy): Eukaryota > Metazoa > Chordata > Actinopteri > Pomacanthidae > Centropyge > Centropyge bicolor. The sequence goes on along the minus strand of JBBMOC010000007.1, from coordinate 6,370,039 downwards.
AGACTTTCCACCAGCAGCAACAGTGTTTTCAAAATGCTGTTGCTTGTCAAATGTTACCTGAAAATGTGCTGATTTTTGCATTTGTAGCTTCAGATAATGTCCCCCATAAGTCATTAAAGTGAGTGGTGACTGTTAACAGACTGTTATGGCAGCTGACAGTATAACAGAGAGTCATATGCCAGCGTTGGCCCAGATTCATGGTCTCTTGTCTCACTTGTACCACCGAAGGCTGTCACTTCTACACGGTCCACACTTTGAATGCATGAATTATAATCTGAGTACAGTTTTGATAACGCTGTGTGCAAACCCTAATTTTCACTGTGGAGATCCCAGAGGTCTACAGTGAACGCTGAGCAGCTGTGCAGCACGTGCACGCACAGTGTGTGATATGAGAGAGCTGGATACAGTGCACCAAGACAGTTTCATTCATTCCAATTAAGGTTGCTCATTCACTGTAAATGATGAAAAAGTTTTCCATGTTTGTGTGTTCATGCATGGCCCACAGGACATGTACACCAGAGTCTCAGCTCTCTGGCTTTACCTGCTATAATCTGGTATAATATAGATAATATCAAAACATTATGTTGGGTTAAAACTATGATGACTCTAATTTATGATTTGTTGATTGATGATAGTGTTTTCCTTTTGACACTTTTTTTAGTTAGTAAAAAAAGTAGCAGTTTAGTTTTTATTTAGGATGGGATATAGATCACAGATTGTGGCTTTAAACAAAATATATAACCACAAAATAATATGTAATAATAACAATAATATAAGACTGTGTATACTGTGTGTGTGTGTGTGTGTGTGTGTGTGGTTTCAATGTATTTTGAATAGATCTGATATTATAAAATCTAACATTTTTCAGACAGGGTCACATGACTTGTTGTCCTAACTGTACTAATTATGATGAAAACATCACACAATGCAGTGCTGTTCATGGGGTCTGTAGTTAAACTCACATATCAACCTTTCATGTCTTCAACAGCTGGTGGTCTGTTTGGTGACTATGGAGCCATCTTTCAGGTCAGTTGTGAGCCCTGACCACGAATCCCTGATTGAATTAATAAACTAGTTACACTAGCTCATGGAGTCTAGCAGCTCATTAATAAGCCAGTACATTTTCAAGACATTCCTAGGAAGCAACTTCCTCTGGAAGCAACACAAGAACTTTTGTTCTATAATGTATTTATATACAGCTGATGATAATTACCAGGCCAACTTCAAGTATATTAGATAGACAGACAACAAAATCAAATGAAATGTCAAATCCGTCATGCCCACGAGTTGCACACGGTGACAATTCCATGACAGCAACTGAGGTACGCATCTGGGAGTGAGATGAGAGCGGAGATAAATGATTCACCAAGACAGACTCCAACTGTGAATTAATTAGGGTAGACTTGACAACACAACTGCAAACATGTAAAAACAGAAACATCTTTTAAATTAGACACACAGGCACGCGCTCTTACACTGTGAGCACACACACATACACACACAGGTGCACAATCTCGGCGAAGTCAATCCTCCGCAGCTCCGTCGTCTGGAGGACAATTTTAACCTCAATCTACAAGGTATAAACTACATCAGGTCAAGGTCCATTCAACGTTCATACATTAATGCCACACAATTATTCAGCTGTGCGACTGTCATCACACCTGTCATTATTCTGCTGAGAGTATACCTCTGCGGACCCGCCGCTGAATGATGTATCACCTGTCGACTTAGAAATCACCAGCACTTCCATCACGCGCTCACCTTGGAACAGCGGTGCAGGGGTGCACAGGTGTGGTAACTTATAAGAATTCACGTCCCCCCCCCCCTCCTCCCCCTGCCGCTGTATCCTGGCAGAGTGCTGTCATGGCACCTGTCATCTCCAGTATGTCAAATTTCATTAGTGGAGGGATTCGCCGGACTCCTCGCTGCACAGCAGGCAGCAGGTGGCTTGGGACACGAACATCAACTGTCCTCTCGCCGTTCCCCCCACGGGGCTATCCGAGCGCTCGGAAATGCTTTCTCTGCCACTCTCACCCTACTTTGACCTACCTGCTTTGCATAATAACAGCGCTGCAACCCCATTACATGCCACTGTCTTTTGTATCATCAGCCATCAAAGGCCGGCACGGCTCGTGACGGCAGCCCTCCTTTCCTACTCACGCAGTCTCAAGGCCAAAGGACAAAAAAAAACATCAGCCCCTTTTTTTTCTCACAGCCTTTTAGAAAAGAAGTGTAATAAGTATCAGTGCTGTAAACATTTGGCGCCTGCAGGTTTTTATTTCCGTTAAGGTACCATGACATTACATTTCCTCAGTTTCTTTATGTTTCTACATGTCAGCTTATAATAATAATCCTCGGCCATTTCCCCTCATTTGAATTCAGACACAAACTGAATGAAAAATATTTAAGACACCATCTGTTCGTGCTGTACAATTACAAGGTTAATCCAGGTAAAAGCCATTAAAGCTTACACATTTTCCTTATTAAATCTATACCAGCCGCAAAGGAGGGGGAGTGGAAATTACAAACAGTGATACACTTAAAATCAATGGTGCGAAAAAATAGTATAACAACAATAAAAAATAGTATTTCGCACTTCCTCAAACTGTGGAGACTCAAAAGGGACATATAGAAAATAAAGAATGGTCATAATTGAAGCAGCAGAATGTTCAACCTTACTATAGCTGAAGATCAAAAAACACTGGTTCCTACATTTCCCATTGTGCAACACAAAAGTCTCTTTTGTAAGAACCTCACTTTTAACACAGGCTCTCTGTTAAAAATATGTCATGTCCAAGGCCAAAGTGATGTAACCCTGATGATATCACTGCTGTGGGAAATCACCAAGGTTATTTTTTGACTTTATAAAGCTGCTGTCATAAGATGTGACAGAACTTCCTCATAGGCTGAGTACAAAACTAAGCTAAAATGGTGAAGTGCTCCTTTAATTCAATGTCCACTTGCTAGCTTTTTTTTTGGGAACTTTCGACCACATGTCACGGTCTTCTTCAGTGAATTCTGATTCAGTTAATTCTTCACCTGGTTTGACGTAAATGAGTTAACGAAAGGATCACTTTTCTGGGGCTTTCATTTGCAGCGCATGGTTTTCCTAAGTAGAAGAAGTTTGTTCAATTATCATGGAGATTTGTCTTTTCCATTCTTCTGGGTAATTTTTTTAATGACTTGACATGATTAAGAACATTTAGATTCATGCTCATAAAATTAAATATTCCATGTGGGTTTTAGATACAGACCAGGATGTAAAAGAGGACACAGGTTATCTTGATATGCAGGTTGTATCATTTGCCCAGAAAACTGAATGAATAGCTACTGTAATGTCTTCCCAGGGGAAACGATAAATTGTTTAGTTTGGTAAGCATCTTGACGGGAAGGAGACAGAAACACATGAGCGTCAAGGCCACAGATTATTTCCATATTTCCGAACCCTCTGTCTGCGTCTGTCTTTCAGCCGGACATCTAACTGGTGCCACTCACTCCCTCCTCATTCTAAAATGTTGCCGGAAACAAACCCTGTTATTGATTTCGACTTCTCTCCTACCGATTTCAGATAGAAATCTATATGCCCAAGTTCCTCATTTCTCCAAAGTGAAAGTGAGCACTCGTCTGATAAATGACAAAGATTGATGACGGAGTCGTTTTTGTAGTTATTGAGAGAAAGCCTCGTGCCATAAATATTTAATACTACCGAGAGTCCTTCCGACGAATCAAAATCTGCGATGGACTATCTTATTTCTCGTTTTGTTTCCTATAGTGCAAAGTGGGCAGCACGGCGGTAACCGCAGGCCTCCTGGCTGTGTGGAGCGCGGTTGCATGGAGAGCATATTTTTGTGATTTGAAAAAGCAGCTGTGGATTACAAACTAATTTAAATTCAGAAGAAGGGACATTAAATTAGTTCAGGGGCCACCTCCAAGGTCTTCTACTGCTTCTTATTATTTACTACCTGCCCACTTTATCTGTCAGCAGGAGGCAGAGTTACGGCTCCCAACTCTAAGTGCTGCCCAGCCCGGCATTGTAAAGCACAGTCTTTGATTCAGTCCCGGGCCAAATATCTTCCATCACAGACGCTGGCATAAAACTGATTACAGTTTTTCACCTGCAGCTTCATAAAACTGTTACAACACAGCTAACAGAGATGTTGAGGGACATCTGAGGAGGAAATTTGGCAATAAAAAGTAATGTTTGCCAAAGGTTACGTTATAAAGACAAAGACGTATTTTAAAGAAGCAAAATTAAAAGCCTAATTGGGGAGAAAGAAAAAAAAACTGGCGCGCGAACACTCAACTTTACTGTTATGGCTGTTTTCCTCAAGTGGCCCATTTCTGGTGCGTGTCCTTCACAGATTGACCTTGGTGCTGTGTGTTGGAGGCTGGCTCCAGCTGTTCCAGCAGAGTTTATCTCAGGCCGTAATTACCAATGACAGTGTCTCAGGGAGGAAGTTCTCTCCTTGACAGATAGACAGCAAAACACAGTCGACAGGACAATGGAAGGCTGGGGCCATTTTACAGCTGAGGAGAGAAAAAAGAGATGAGATGTCATGCTGGACCCAGACACAAAATTCACTGTGTAGCGAGCGAACAGAGGAGGCACCCACAGTACCTCTCATGGGATCCTAAATGTAGTTGCAGGTGCAAGCTGAGGTTTCATACAGGCAGCTGCTGACTCATCACATATGTGCATGATTCCAGTTGGCTTGTAAAAAGACTGAGGGGCTGCTGACGTCCTTTCAGATTAAATCCTGCTATTCAAAGTAACATCCAGCTATTCTCATCTCCTGTTTGTTCACTGCGTGGTGAGTGCAGCCGTAGTCCCACGCCAGGCCAACGACCTGTGATAAGCAAACTTTTTTTTTTCATGACTAATATCTCACGAGGAACGGTGTCTAAATTAATGTTGTCCTCTTAAGGGAGGGTGCAGAGTTAAAGTCTAATAATACACCGAGCTGGTTCACGTGACAAAAAACCTCTGAGTAGCTTTTCTACACAGAGGCGCTGCTTTGTAAATATCAAGTGAGTCTCCACAATGTAAACAGATGTTTTTCTACATTGTAAGCAGATTAGTAAAATGGATGCATCAGCACGTAAGATATATAATGGAGATACAGATGTTCCTGCTTTCACAGGTTAAGATCACCTCTGGGCCTCTGCAACAACTTTGTTTCTGTGATGGATACATTCAGCTGTCTGTGGGATAGAAACTCAATACTTAAAGTGAGTACTTGTTTAAAACTGATGCGGTAGTTGTTGGATACAAGAGGTGCCACACATACACACACACACACACACACACACACACACACAAACACACAGATTTAAAAATTCTTTTCTCACCATTTCTCTGTTATGAAATGTTGTTTGAAATGTTGAGGGGAAGATTTTTAGTTTATTAGTTTCTTACATGAGGCGTGTGGCACCCAAGATAAATCTGAGATGATTAAAGGGATGAAAAAAGAACTTAGAGTAAAATACACAAAATGACGTTTTTCTGTAATTTCTCCAACATTTGCCATTTTTTTGAGAAACACTAGCAGCACGACTCTATGATAGTGTTGACCGGTCAGTAGGTCGGTCCACCACTTTGGTCCAGGGCGAAATATCTCAACAGCTATAAGTCCAAAAATTCAAGGCCCCCAGAAAATGAAGCCAACTGACTTTGGTGATCCCTCGACTTTTCCTCTAGTGCAACAAAGAGGTTGACATTTGGATTATCATGTAATTGGATTCAGATACTGTGTCCGTGCTCCCTTCAGGATTAATTGCCATCATCACTTCTGCGATCCCCTGACTTTTCATGGCACTGTCCTCTGGTCTGAATTTCATGACCAAATAAGTACAAAAATAATGACAATACCACTATCCTCATATGTACTTTGTGTTTGATGCTAGGCAAATCTTGCACAGCAAATATTGTCATCATAAGCGTGTTAGCAGGCTGAAGTTTGCATTTAGCTGCTTCTACCTCTTCTGAGCCTCTAAAAATCCTTAAAATGAAACCATCTGGGAAGAAATAAATTACTCCTGGGTTGAACCGCTAATGACAAGTAGACATTTCTCCGATTTAAGCCCAAAAGGTTCGTGACTGTATGCATCATTATGGACCTGCAATGCAGCGCCAGGATTAAGGGCAAACATCAATGTTTCAGGATTTCTTTGAATTTCAAATGAGGGTTTTAAGTATTTCTCTTGACCGCTACATGATTAGCACTGAAATGTGATGATGCAGTGCAAAATGATGACATCCACTTTACTGTACTGTGAATTAACTTTCCATCAACGTTTCCAATCGCAACACACAGAAAACACACTTGTGTATCATCCTCAATAAACACGACAGCAGTGGAGGATTGTGTTGTTTTGACAGTGAGTGTGATATACGCTAACAATGCAACAATACAAAGCAAGCTGGAATAATGTGTGCCACAACAAAGACTTGACAGAAGATGAAAGAAAGCATCCTTTTAGGTTCACCAGAGGATGTAAACAAAGTTCTTTGGTGGGAGACCCCCGAGATAACTATGGGCCCAGGTAGAAGTAAACAAATTTGTCACTGTGTCAGTACAGTACACATCCACCAGAATTACTCAAATCTCATATGAAAATAAAATGCAATTTATTACAGAATTTGTTGATGTTGATCAAAATGCATTCAATTTATTACATTACCTTTTTTAAAAACAATTTCACAAGCAGTCTTTTTCTGTGCTTTTGAGAAACGCCCGGCTTCTAAAAATATCTGATTCTTACCCTTTGAGAAATATCTTTTTCGCTGTAGCCTTTTTTATTTATTTATTTTTTTGGCAAGAGTTTCACTTTCTTCCTTCCACATTGGCTCATCCACAACTGACAGTTTTAGCTTTCATCAAACTAAAGCTCTTCCTTTGATCTGTTGATATTTTCACATGATTTTAGTCATTTAATCTTTCATAACTGGGAAATGCCTCTTAATCAGGTTTCGGCTTGAAAGTTGTGTTAATTTGCCAGACATTATTTTACATCAAGCGAGGATAAGTTTCACTGAAGCTTACCAGCGTCCTGAGGGATGTGCTTGGGATATTTCCCTGCTTGACAGCGCCTGACAGTCGCATCAGTGTAGTTTCATGTTTTCCCAGTTTGAGGAATAATGCAAAATTATACCAGTCATTTTTTTCGTGCACTGTAATATCCACCCCATCACAATGCATTACATTAAAAAATGTAAAAATATTCAGTATTGTTTTGTTTGGAGGCTTGCCTGATGATCGCCGTGCTGATTTTTGGACAGCTTAGCTTTTATGAAGCAATTTAACAGGACTGATGCCCACCTAAAAAGGGAGGAAAAGAACCACTACACGGTCATTCATTTATTTGCTGTCAAACAGAAGTGACATATTGTAATTGCGGTGCTACCACTGTATCCTGCACTGCTCCCATATTGTTTTTGCTGGGAGCGTCGCTGTGATTGTGCATAAATAACAAAGCACAGGTGGCGCACGCAGCATTTTACGAACATGTTTATGCGTCGTCACTTTTTTAGTCTCGTCAAAATTTTAAATCTTCGCTCTGTGGTGAAGTTTTATGCGTCCAGCCCCAGAGAGCTGTAAGACACCTTCACAGACAGGAGGCGGGGGAGAGGGGACTCATGTGCTACCTGTTCGTTACATGTAGTAACTCTTGGTGTCTTTGGAGAGATATCAGACACTTGCGCTAAAACACCTACTATATCACACAGGTATTAATAAAGAAGAGTTACAGTTTTATACGACTGAAGTTAGAACAATCCTCCAGCTGCAGGCTAAATGTCCTAATGAGCCGGAGTGGTGACATGATTGTTCATGTCCTCATTACTCCCCTCCCATTTTTCATTCATTTATACAAGCTCCCGGTGTGAGTGCTTTTCAAGGAGAAAAGCAAATCAACACATTTTCCTACCTGTCAGGGATGAGAACATTCGCCTCATCTCCACCGTGAGCTGAGTCTTTCACACTTGTCACGCTGGGCTATAGAAAACCTCTCGGAGCCTCGTGTGAGATACTTTAGATTTGACAAACATCTACGAGAAAATATCTCATGGGTGAGGCCTCGGCCACAGAGAAGGATTAGTTATTTAGGTAAATGATGGGTAATGGTTTGAGGGATATTTCTCTCTGAGGTAATAACTAGATCTGATGTGATCATTTAGTCCATTTTTCCTCTGTGATCCAGTGGCAGTGCTGTTCTGCCACAGTGCTTCTTTTAATGTTCAGCTGTGTGAAAACCCCCACCTTTACTGTGCAGCTTACTTTTATGTGTTATATCTCAACATGCTTTAAATTTGAGCGTGGTGTTTCCTATGGTTGAGATTTTATGTCGACAGTGACTGATCAGTATTTTCAGACAGAGACAAGCCCATTGAACTGGTGCTGCTTGGAGTGACACTGAATATTAATTCCTTTTCCTTCTGTTTCTTCCTGGAGCAGGGATTTAATTTGGTTTGTTAATAAGTTGTTGTTTTCTTTCATTAGTTTAAATAATATTGCAGCTTTTAAACCTTTTAATTGGAATAAAGATGCTATTAAAATAATTGGTCTGTTCATATTCTGGTATCTATGATTCATCCATTCAAAGAAGTTTAATAGTGGGGGACGTGGATTTCCAAAGTACAGCAAACATAATAGAGCATCTCTCTCGGGTTTTTCAAGTTGGTTCACAAGGGCCTTATAGCCAGGGTTTTAGAAATCATAAGGTCATATTATACTCACCATCCAAACTGCAAAATCACAAAATTTCACATTTTATTTAATTTCATTCCAATATTCAGTTATTTTTCTCTCAATTATATCTCCCTAGTTTGAAAAACAACCTGAAATCAAGGTCAGCTGATTAGCTTTTGCTGGAGCCTTCAAGGACAAGAATCCGCCTTGAAAAACCAAAAGTCCTTCATGCTGTTAACTCTCTCAAATTTGGTTAAGCTTGTGTTAAAAGCTGAAATGCATGCATTGATCAAGCAGGTAACATGGACACAAATACAATATGTTATTTGCTCAATGTAGTTAGTAGGCGGCTCGGTCAACGTTTGCAAAGAGCACAGCATGGATAGTGCCTCTAACCGTAAAAAGCAGTGAGTACTGTCACTCTTGAAATGCCCTTGAGAAACATACAATCCCCGATTCTTTTCACAGAGCTGCTGCAACAGTTTAGGTCTGATTTTACAGGGCAGCTCTCGGGGGGTGTAGCTGAGTGAATATGAGTGCAGGTGGTGCTGAAAGAGAATACATGCTCAGTCAACTTTCCTTTTATTCATACAGGCACAAAAAGTGTGGTGCTGCATACTTAAAAGGAGCGTGTCGGTGGGGGAGGGCGGTTGAGGAAAAAGAGATGTCGTAGTTCAGAGACCGGCTGCATTGTTGACAGAGCGAGGAGTGTGGCGGGGAGCTTCTGCCTCTCAGGCCCGACTCAGAAGTTGCAGCCTGCAGGTGAGGCACATTGCACCGTTGCTGTGCACTCATAATCCACCCCACCTCATGAAAACAAACAAAAAATGATATCAAACGACTAAAAGCACAGCATGCGGAGGCGATGGAGAGAATGAGAACACAGTGAAATATTAAACCAAGCAAAGTCAAAATAAAGATTCTGTAGAGCCCAGCTGCGCGTTTGCGACAGCGAGAATGACTGCGATGTAAGTCATTATCAACTTATTTAAACGTGATCTCAGCCTCCTGGCTTGCTAATTTACAGAACAATTGCAATGAAGCTGTTGGCAATAACTTCTAACGTTCACAAGCACAGTATGTTTTATCTCATGAGCTAAATATTTAGCCACATATATCACTGCATAGCCTCTATCACAGCAGTGCATTAATCAGTTCTCCTCCATTGCAGCTCCTTTATGTGATTTTGTGAGATTACAGTCTCAGCCCATATGCGAGGATTTCTTGATAAAGCAAACAATTAAATGTCATTTTTAGTTGGTTTAAATCAATCCAATATTCCCCAAAAGGCACAGTGCATTTGCACAAAATGAGGGCTGAAATGCATGATGAGCTGCCACTGACTTCTTCTTCCTCTGATTGCCCCGACTTTGAATATTGCTGTGGCACAAACACTTCAGCAGCCACATTTCAAAGCCATTATTCGAGAGGCAAGACTGTATTTTTTTTTCCCCGGAAAAAGAAAAGTGTGAACATGCGTGGACACTTCAGTGACAAACACAGTCTTCTCACAGAACTTCGTCAGGGAGTGTGAGGCTCCACCCTCAAGTTCAGACAAATCCAAGGTTGGACTGACTAAGCTATGTCAAAGAATCAATAGAGTACCCTGTAATCTCTCTCTTGTTTGGTAACCAAGTCTCTTAGAAAGGAAGTAATGCCTTTGAATGGAGAGGATGCTGCAATCTCGGATCAAGGACGATGTGTTTTCAACGGGGTATTTTGTGGAGGTTGTTATCAACGCAGCGGGGGGAAGCTGTTGTGGGAGCAGAATGAGAGGGAGCGAGACAGACGAAGCTGGACGGAGACGAAAAGAGAGGGATGGAGATCGAACCATAGAAATGTTAAGAATCTGTCGAAACCTTTGTCGTTTCATCAAGACTGTGTGATCACACCAACAGCTTTGTAACATGCAGAACACATGCCTTTGGTTATAGGGTTATAAAAGCACAGTGCTGTTGTAATGTTGCACATACTGGTTTCTTTAAAGCCCCTATGTGTAGACTTTTCAGAGCAGTTTTAATCGGCACGTTCTTATACCTAAATGACATTGTTTGCCAATGACTCCCAAAACGACAAGACTGTACAAGAGTACCAGCCATAAAGCATAATGGACAAAGACAAGGTTTGTGAAACAGGTTCAGGCAACGGAACTGCTTGGCTGAAATATAAGAAAAGATCATGGTTTGGGTTAAAATAAGTATGTAATATAAGCTTCTTTATACACGTGAGTTCAAAAAAGTCAACACTGAGTAGGGTTTCTCTAGAAAGCAAATGCCTTCTGGAGTTCATCAACCTGACCTCCAGGGCCGTGCACAGACAGTTTGGGGGTCAGGTGCTCAAGTGAAAAAAAGGGCACCCCTTTCATAATTATTTATAAAAAATAAAGCAACATACAGTAGCACATCTTTTACTTACTTACATATTTTTTTTCAAATACTCTAACACACAAGCAGATGTTGATTTCTTTCTTCAATGTAGAGACGATCATACTATCTCCAATGTATATCTGATACCAGTTGAGAATCCCTCCTCTGTTTGTAACTCTTTCACCTTTAAAGTTTTGTTCTGGACTTTTTCTGTATCTAAATGAAAGGATCAATGCTGTTTAATTTTAAATGAATTGTAAGGCCCTCGAAAGCAAATTTGCGATATTTGATTTTGGGTTTGACTTGTGGCTCTAAGCAGAAAGCACAACACACACTCCCTCAGCAATCTGAGAGTTTCATTATTTATCTGCTTTAAAAACCTAAAAAAAAACCCACCACAAATCTTCAGCTTCTTCTCCTCCAAAAAAAACTAGCAGAGAAACAGATCATCAAAGTGACGACAGCAGCAGACAAAAACACTGAATACAAAAATATGTAAAACCGTCTCTTCATCTCTTCACAGTCAAGTTTCTATAAAAGCCCTGGCTTCCCTGTTTTAAACAGTCGTACTTTAATGTTTATTTAAGGGGAGTTTCACTGTGTGGAAACGAGGGATCGAGTTCTGCACTGAGGTGTAAATGCACATGTGCTGAGACTCTTCTCTGACACACCGACACACTTTGAGGACATTCTTCAATTACATATAGAAATTCACAGTGCTGAACACAGAAAGAGTTTTTTTTTTAGGGGGAAGTTTGGTTCATTTACAATTAATTCAGCCTCCCACAAACATGTTTCCTTTTTGGTTCATGCCTTAAATGCAAGGCTTGTTTTGGTATTTTCTCAGAACCCTTTAATTTAACCTGCGACCCAGTTAAATTTTGCCCCGAGTTGGTTCATAAATAAAATTGAATTCAAGTGTTTTAAATTCAGTCCACAGCCTTGGAATTTGTAAACGATGATGTTTGTGCAGAAGAGACGATCGCTGCGTCATTTAATGAGATAGTCATGAACTAATTCTTATAGTTATCTTGTAAATGAACGTTAAATATTCCTAAAGAGTGCCTGCCACGTCTCGGCACTCTTTGTGAACGGCATATTTGTGCATCACCAAACCACACGTCATATTTGTTTAAGTGAATTATCAGAGCTGTGATGTGGGAGATGTAAACATACATTGAGTTTTAGTTGATGAAGATATGTGAAAATGGTAAATCTATTCAATGTCTATCTTCGTTTGCACTGGGCAGTTGGTGAACCTGAGTGGCTCATAGTGATGACCTATAGTGCACATATGGGTAAAGGCATGTAGCACTCATCTTCTTCTTTGTTATTTCAATCAAGTCCATCCAGTAAATAAGATAAAGGGAATAATCAAGAAAGGGAACTGATCTGGAAGCTCGATGCTGTGCTTGTTACAGTAAAGTGATGATATTTCTTTGGTCATGACTTACATTACTTTTTTCACATTTTCCCCACATTTCACAATTATTTGGTGACTAAACACCACATGTTAAATCTGTATTATTAAACTGTCTTAGCTAGATAGACTCGTACTAACCAGCTGTTCTGATCTCGGCCTCCTGCTGTAGCCTTGTGTTCCAGTTTTGCACTTAATAGTTTTGGGAACAGAAGCAGCTATTTTCCATCAAGGTCAACGACTTAATTGTATTTCTCTTTTAGAAGAAATATCCACCCTTATGTATCTTTACACTGTTCAGTTAAATCAGCGGCTGGCTATGTCCACTGTGTCCCTGGAAATTATTATGACAAGTGCTGCAGTTTCTTTTGTGAACCCAAACTGTTTGGTCTACTTTTGCTTCACTCAGTGATTTCCTGCAGTTTCCCCACAGTGACTCACAATGGTCTCAGAGAAGGGGCTTCTCTGCAGTGTACGGGCACAGAGAGCAATCACAAAGGCAATGGGTTTTTCCAGTTGAGAAAAATAGGTAATACAGGGAGGGATCAATGCAGTGGTGTTCTGTGCCCCTTTGTTCAAAGTACAGACAAAGAAATTATTTGTGATGCGCTGCGAGCACCTCGGTTCTAAACGGACTCAGGATTAGGACGGGGATCTTCTGGTGTGCAACCCAAGCTGAACTCACACTGTTTTATCCGGCTGGTTCATGTCGTGTCCTGCAATTACTCCTGGGCTGGATTTTTTTTTTATTTCTTCTTTATAGGACTGACCAAGCGATGGGTGGATTTAGACAGAAATAGCTGAAAAGGATGTAAAATATTTTTGCATACTTGCATTTAGGCAGCTGAGGTAATGAAAGTGGGTCGTCTTACTGGACCTGGTCTGGACTTTGATTCTGACACAACCTCACATTTACTACTGAAATAGGTCGTAGATAGCTGACAGCGATTACTCTTATCTATAGGTGAAAACAAATTATAATGTTCATGTCAAACACAAATTGTGTCAGTATCACATTTTGACAACTAACTGAAGGACTAAGAGAGACATTTCATTTTGTCATCTGATGACATACACAAATCAACAAAAAAAAATCTGTTGTTTGTACCAGATGCACAAATGCTTCAAATGCAAAAAATGAGTTTGCTTTTGTTCTAGATGATAAATATTCAACAACCTAATGTGAACACTCTATCCACTCTGTGATAAGTTGGCCATAGTCTCGCTTAAATACACATGTGTTGCAACCAGTCACTCATCTATCACATTATACTAATCCTTCCTGATGGTTTAAACCGTTCCTGACAGTATTAATATCCCCACAAAATGAGATTAAAACAGCAGCTCAGTGTCATGGCATGTTGTGTACTGCACAAACGACTTTCCTAACAACTGTTTTGTTGCAGAACAAAAGTACGACATTAGTTTGAAGCTGCCTTTACTGTACACAGACAACATGTCTGCGTGGAGGCGTCCATCTCTCTGAACTATATAAACATGCACAAATAATCTACAAATGTAATTCACATTTAGCACAAAATACAGACCATCTGTTTCACTGGCATATATAGTAGGAATTACTTTCAAGTGATGAAACAATGAAACTATATATGGCTGTCCTAATCAAAGCAATATCTCTCAAGCGGGCACCCAGATTACTTTCCATGTTCATCCTTACTGAAAGTCTTATAAAGCCGAGTTGGCTGCTGGTTAGTTACTGTAGTTTCTTCTTTTTTCTTTTTCAAGGACACAGCTTCAAAAATAAGCTGTTGTTATGTTACTAATTGTAGACTGAATTATATGACTTACAATTAGTTTTATCTACAGTAATTCACACTGAGGCATCTCCCAGATAAACGAATTTCACATTTAGTAAATAGATTTATTGGAGGAAACACTTTATCTGCCTGATTACACTGATGCTTAATGAAGTCATGAAAAGATGAGTTATTTTCCTTGTGTCAACAATCAAACGCTCACACACTTACACAGCAGAGATTAGGGCCAATCTAGTATGCAGGAGCAGTGTTTCACTCTTACATACATGCATATATACAGACACACATGTAAACACCCACTGTACAATATATTCCACATCTGTCTGTCTTCTTTAATCAGACTTCCACTTGGCTTTCCGGGAATATTTGATTTTGTTTCCCTCAGCCGTCTGACCCACTGTGGTCAGCTCGGCTCAGCCTGCAATTGTCAGCCCTCCAATCACCAGTCAATGATACACTTCTCAGCCATCAATCACGGAAAATTACATAGTAATAACAGAAACAAAGACTGAATAAGTATTTCTAAAGTTTGAATTTTGTGCCACTCAATGCAAACCCTGACTAAAACTTTTGTAATCTAAGAAAACAAGCAGAGGCGAGGGACTTCATTAGCTGGTAAGATGGACTCGGATCCTGTTTCTCTCTTACCACAATATTAACCTAAAACTACACACACTTTTTTTTTTTATAAAAGATGAGTTTGATTATATACTTTAGTTATTTACTGCCCTGTGTTCTGTGAGAGCAACAATGTGCATCCTAATTTTTAAAATAATACAGAAGAACATTAAGGCTCTTGCAGAAGTGTTGGCTACACGATCATTTATCGAAAGGGTAATTCAGCATTTCACAACTGACCTTTTGTTAAACTAACAGCAGAAAACAGTTTATCAGAAATACAGAAAAACAAAAAATGTAAGGGTGCCTTTTGTCTTGACCTTCACCGTCTACAGCAGCTAAACATGTGCACAAAACATCCAATGATGTGCCAACATCATGAGACATTATGTTCCAACACTGACAAATATTTTGGTTACATAATCATTTTCAAAAACATCAGAGCTGGATTTCTTTGGATTCCTCCACATGTAGCTTTCGCCTCCAGCCTATTCCAAAAATCAAAAACACAAAAGTAAAATAAATGTTAGTAATGGATTTATAATAGTTTATATATCATGGTTTAATAAACAGCAAGTGTGTGGTCCTACGTTTGGAGTGGTCTTACATTTAAAATATTAAAAATGGGTTTCATCTATCGTTATGTCTGTGCCCTCCCATGTTTTCAGAAGCAGTAAAGATTTTCCTCTCATGACATTAGGGGGGTGAAGTATAGCGACTGGTTAATGGTTATGGAGCATGCTATGTATAAATGTTTGTCCATCATATATGTCCATGTATGGTAAAGTTAATTTGCATATAAATGGCAGGTTAGGAAAAAAAAATCAGGTCAGTATGTGGGAGTGCAGCTGCTAGCGAGGTCTCATTCTCGCTTTTCAAACAAACCCTTTCTTTCACTTTGCCAAAACACTAAAAAATGTACAGATTGAATGTAAACATGCAGCTAAGAGAAACACGTGTTCAATAGAGGACCTCATTTACAAGCACAGCGTGATAAACGGCTGCCATGTTTTTTTTTCCTGAACCAAAATGACACTCAAAGCCAGTAGGTGAGTTGAGGATGACAGGGGATGCAAAATGACGAAAATGCATTTGCCTTGTTAACCTGCCACCCCCCTCATTCATCCCCTAGTAGAGAGTGTGCAGAGGTGGAGGGGTTGAATATGTCAGCCTAGTCTGCCTGACCCATTGATCCTTTATCTGACTGAGGTTTGTGCAAGTTAGAATCTATGGCCCCGACCACGGCTCTGAAATATCAGTAACCTAACTGAGCTGTGCATTGATAAATCTATGGCGCTGCCAGTGGTGCAGAAGAAGCAGACGAATTTGTAATTGCACCTTTTTCTCTATCAGTTTCGGATCTGTAATGTTCTCTATACTATTAATATTCAATTCTGTACTATATTACAGCCTAAATACTCTTGTGTCACTTTCATGATCAAAGTGACAACTAGCAAAGTGTAGTCACAGAAGAGTGAGAGGATCATAGAGACACACTGCTGCCTGTAGTATTCCCATAATATTACTATGATCATCCAGTAGTGTCTGTAATAATGAAAACACAGCTCCAGCTCAAGTCACCTCTGTAATTTTTTAGGGGAGACTTGACTACAGATATGGTTTGTAGGGTTAGGGCAATCCATCAAAAATTAACAAATCACCGACTGCTCACAGCTCCTTTATTCCTTCTTGTCTAAATTCTTTGCCGCTGCCCACATCCCAAACAACATTTCTAAACAGATCCCGCGCAAATGTGACATCTCAGTGCACACGAGTTGCGCACTGAGATGTCATAGCACATTAACCTAATTTCGGCGGATTAAACCCTGCCTCACTTCCACCCACGCCCCACCACCTTGAGGTCTCCTCTCATCCCCTCTTGCCCTGTCAAAAGTCATGCTTCATTTCATGGCTGCAGTGTTCGCGAGCCTTCTCTGTCTGCCGCTCTGGTCAGGAAGACGTGAGCGAAGGAGGACATGAGTAATAACTAAAACCCCAATTTTCTCTTTGGAGAGGGCTTTAAAACTCACAGCATGAGTGCAATGTGGGCATATCATTAAGCGTATCTGGGTCGTGTGCAAACCCCCAGGCAGTATAAATGAAACTCTCTCCTAATGGTCCACAGAACCATTTACAGCCAACAAATACATTGTCTCTGTCAACTAAAGGAAAATTTCAGTGTATCTATTGAGTCTATTCATTTTCTGCTGGTCATAACATTGTTCCCCTAAAAATGGACCTATACAGGAAAATGATTCTTTCAGAGGATAATCATGGGTTGTGCTTAGATTTGTTTTTCTACATGCTTCCTTTACTACAGCTTAACTTAAATTGGGTTCTTGAGGCTAAAACGTGCTAAACGGGGCCCTTTAATACCATTTTTCTCTCTTGTGGTTCTTCTTTCCCCACCAGGGTCGCGAACATTGTATAACCTCACTAACAAGCACACACACCAGATATTTTTAAACTGCTCGGGCACATTTAATGAAATATTGATATTTCTTCCTGTTCCTCACGTCTGTCCAGCAAAATATTTTCCAGCGCTTAAAGGGATAGTTCAGATTCTTTGACATGAGGTTATATCAGCGGTAGTGATATTGATGTATGTATATTAGCTCCTGATTCCATAGTCAAGATGTATCACTTGGCAGCTTGTCAGACGGAGATGAAATGCAAATCGGGCCAACAAAGTTTTCCGCATCTTCGGCAGAGCAGAGCATCTTTAGAATATTTCTGCTTCTCAATTCTCCTCTTAGACCTCTCTGAATCATGACTCCAGCAAACAAAGGGATCTGCGATACAGAGAGGTCTGAGAGGAGAATCAAGCAAGCACCCTCACACACAAACGGCGATGCCTGTTCTTCAGAGTCAGCCAGGAATTGGAGAAAAAAAAAAACTGCACAGAGTCATAATTGTTGCAGCATATACTTTTTTAAATCTCTGTGGGCTTGACACCACCTCTCACTGTTCCGTCAGTCCCGGCGCCTCCTCTCCCAGGGAGGCTGCTTGACTTGCAGCAGAAGCTTATTCTCGACTCTTTTGAAAAATCTCCTCATGCAAGAGGAAGCTGAAGTGTTGGACTCCAATAAATGTGGTTGAAAAGATGCATGTAGCACAATGCTTTACACAGTTACACTTACAGTTTATTCTAAGACAATGTAGAGTTGAACTACCTCAACAACAAAATCTATGGTTTGTCAGTGGCACATATTTTCTGATTTGCAGTTTCTATAATTAAAGCTGAGCTAATCAATACTTGGACGTGAAGGTGTTGCTTGTCGTGACAGATGAACAGAGCATCGTCACCAGGCTCTACAGCTCCATCTTTCAGGTCTTGTTTTGGCTTTCTGGTCCTCGACTTTATTGTTCTGGTTCAGTCTTATTGCTCTCATCAGTGTCATTTCGCAGCAGCAGGCAGCTGTTTGCAGTAAAAAAAAAACAACAAAAAGCCTGGATAAATCCACAGTACGTTATCTGCCAAGCATGAAACCACAGACAGACAAAGTTAGCAAGTAGCTGGTGAACATACTGGAGCATTCAGCCTCTAAAGAGCCACATGTTGCCCACAGGAGATGATCGAGACCAAAACAGCTAAAAGATGAGTTGGGATCTATTTGCCATGTTGCCAAAAACACAACAACAGTAAATAGGCGTCTGTTTGCTAACAGTCATCTACATAAAATGATAGTATGTCAGTGTTGTTTTCTCATAAACCTAATGTAAACAAGTTTTTATTTCCAGACCCCTTCTAAAGCCATAAACCTGACTTATTATGGAATCGTCTTTAGTCTTTAAACTTTTACTAATGAGTTGAATGACTGTACTGCTGAGAGTTCTCTCAACTCATTAAACGAGTCTCTAAAGAAACATAATCAACATATTAGCAGACTTCCCAGCATGCATTCCTTGAAAACTCTCCAGTAGGAGCTTGAAGAAATCAGACATTATAGAAACTTCCTGTTAGGATAAGTCACGGTCATTCATTCCCATAAACAACGCAATCAACACAAATCAGGATGAAGACTAGTACTGAATTCAGTCCTGACCCCTGTGCACTTATTGTGATTGAGCAGAGTTAATGTTAGCAGCCCACCATGTTGACTTTCTATTAACCCTGGTGCAAAGTGGCTCCATCAGGAGCAGCTTTACCTGTATGTTCTACATGTCTGTATGAAACATGAAACTTCTTTTCCCCCTAACTGTAATAGAATCAATAGCTGAACCCCAACTGTACCTTAAATGTAGTTTTGCCATAACCATATTATTTCCCAAGTTGTGTGTTACAGATATTATACTAGTTAGTAGTTTTTAAACCTTGTTTTCTGGTGTCAAAATCATGCATTTCATATTTCCAGCGGTCCACCTAATCTCTTCCGTGTGATGTATGTGCAGTAAAATTTATCTCACACTTCTTTAATAGGGAAGAAATCATTGTTATATAAAATGACTCGATTTAAATATGAGTAACTTAGAAAGTTAATGTAGAAATGGGTTACAATGTTTTTAATTTAATTAACTCATTTAGGTCTGTGGACATAATCAAATGGGATGTAATGTATGGAAACACTTTTCCAGCCACGTTTACATTTTTTGCACATAAACTGAAAAAACAAAATTCATCTAAGTCTGAAATAATGTTTCAGTTGAAACACACCATGATGTAATTCTAAGTGCTTCATCAATACTCAAATGATTTCTTTTCAATCATTCCTGTCTTTCTAAATCACACTCTGATTTTTGGGCCGTACTTGGTAACAGTTTATCGTACATAGATGTTATTTGAACAGGAAAATAAGTACATGGAAAGTTAAGTAATCACGTTATCTGGGGAGCGCTGCCTATGGCACAAACATCGCATTTTCCTGTGGTGATAAGCATCAGTTGCACGTCCTCATCGGAGCAGGATGGATGCTTGAATCTATTTTTGATAAGACACTGCGGAGACACACCTAATGTGATGACTGCGAGATAAAGCTGCATGTTTACAAAATAAATTCTTTGGTTATACATATTACACTCAACTCCTCAGAGGGTAGGTACTCAGTGGGGTAGTGAGCTGTTTGGTATGAGGGTATTTTTTTTTCTTTCCTCATTTGAGATTAACAGATTACACTATTTTCAAAACCGAATTCAATTTTTGGGTTAATTTTCGTGTTATCTGATCGACTGATAGCTTCCCACTGAAAAGTTCTGAAACCTGGAGAAGGATTTACATCAGGGCAAATTGGAAATCAGTGCAGACTATTATGAGTGTAATTGGTTGATTATATTGCTCATTATAAGTGATGAACACTAAGTGGCAATATTAATTTGACTCATGAATGCCACCTCAGTATAAACAACACCAAGAGACAATGAGGCCGTCACATCCGTGCAGCAGCCAGACTTTCTGTGCGAGGACACAAAACAGTGTTGTCACAGAGTTAATGAAAAATCGTCCCGGAACTGGTCTGTTTGACACAAATAATATAAAAACGATGTCCTTTAAAGTGGAATGTAGCATCCCTTTGCCTGTCTGTAGTGATGTTATGCATCCTGCAGTGCTTCATCCTGGCACCAAACCTGATGTGTAATGAGGATGTTTTCATGTTCACATGCAGGAGGTGAACAAAGACATGAACACCTGTATAACATGTTGTAGACCCACACAACCACCCTGCAATAAATACCACCTTGCTGAAGCCTAGGACCTAATTTGTCAGCACTTCAGTGATATTGTCGACACAAATTGAACATTATAAGCTCCACAAAGGCTGTATTTATTGCAGGGCCATTGTATTGGATTGCATAGCATTATACAGGTGTTCGAGTTGCTGTGTCCTGCCCCTTTCAATTCACTGGGTTTTTTTGTGACATTTCGCAAAGAATTATAACAATGTTCAAAAATTGCAGCTCATGAAGAAATTGTGACCTGTAAAAAGTCCCAGTCATCAGCAAATGTAATTAGTTCTATTAAGAGTGCAAAATGATCTTCAAAAGTTTCAAATTAAATGAGCAAATTCCTGCTGGGATATATGTCAAGGGCACTGTTTCACTGTCCTAAATACACGTCTATAACTCCCCTAGTTTCCTTTTTTAAATCCTGGACATCTTGATGTGGTGGTAGCAGACAGAAGCCAAAGACGAGTGAGAAATGCCATAAAAATTGCATGTTAGTCGTCAAGGTTGGAAAAAAATTATGTCCTAAATTTTCACAATGAGAAATGAAATTTTTTAAAGCTTTGTTTTAATCCTGCAAGTTTTTATCAAGAAAGTGACTCCTCTATGGGTATAATGAAGTTTGTATCAGCTGCTGTTTGCATTTATTCATTTTCCCAGGTGCCATCTTTAGCATCCTGAACTTTCAAAGGGAGCATCTCCTACCATCTCCTTGGCTGAGAGGGACACCTTTATTTCCTCTGCACCACTTCCTCATTGCCTCACAGGCTTACGCTCTCTGCCAGTTGTCTTCCCTCGAGGACTCAGCCGATGTCAGAGTGTAGGAAGAAGGCTAAAGGCAAAGCAGTTTGCAATTGATCTTGTCCATGCAAACAATGCCTGTGTGAGGAGAAGCTACACTCTGGGAGGAGCGGTTCATCTTCAGCAGTACATCCTCACCTCAGAGGCTGTGTACGTCTTTGCTAGGTGACCTTTAGCCCCTGCTCATCCCGCAATACTCTGTATTTACTTGTCTCAAACCAAAATAAACAAGACCGAAAAATATAGACATGAGTAAAAATTGATTCTTTATTCGGCCGGTTATCGAGCAAAATCATGAGTTTAAAAGTGCATTTTGCTCACTTACAATAGATGAAATGTCAGTTTCTGTCCTAATTCAATGTGCGCTCTTATGTTCTTTTGAGAGAAGATATTGCTGCAGGACACAATGCAGAGAGCTACTGAGGTCAGTTAGGGAGAGTCAGGCAGTTTGATTTAGTGATGGTTTCATTGAGCTGAATTTGTATTTATGCCTGCAGTGAGTTCACACAGTGAGTTTCTGAGGAAAAAATACAAATCTTGAAACACTCCTTTGAGTCAAAGGAGCTTTTTGGGTGGGTGGATATAACATCTGTTTTGTTTATTCTTGTGCACAATCATGTAGGGGATGTGATACATGTGACCAATATATAGTATAGTATACTATAGAATGGTATAATGTATAAAGCATCTAAGCAAGCAGCAAGTAAAGACAGAGGTAACAAATGTTCAAAATTGTTACAAAAAAAGAAAAAAAAAATCTGCTTTCTGAACATTTAATGAGGAAGCAAAATGGATTCAACATGTATTTTCATGAGAATTGCATATAATTATATATATTTTTTTATACCAACAATGATATAAGTATGTCTATGATATTTACAGACAACTAAGTAATGAAGTGAAATTTGTGAATGTAAAATAAAGTGATCTTTATGATTCCCTCAGCAGAACATATACGAATACTTTGATTTTCAGTGTCTGTGTGAGTCAGTGTTCAAATACATGTGACTGTTCTTTAAAGTCACTCAACAGAACATTTTCCTTTTCCATATATAGCAGCAGCATCAGTCTCTTTTGTTTTTACACCATAACTTGATGATTAAAAAAAGTATTCCTCTCTGTAGTCTTGTGAAATGATGAAACTACACCATCGGGATGCTTGTTAGGATGAACACTGTTGCATTGTCTTTCTGTTCTGAAGGACAGGATCTAGTGAAGTATGTACCAAGAAACCTCTATCAGGATCAGCATTACAAATGTACAAGGTAAAATCTTTTGGTTAAGGTAAAAACCTACTTTATGTGATAATTACTTTTTTGAGTTACCACAAGCCATTTATTAAATATGAAGCACTGTAATGTTTTCATATGAGCCCACTATAATGCTTAGACACTATATTTTATACATTTCTGGAAAAGAATCACAATTAATGAGACAGTAAATTGCTGTCAAACACAAATCATTTTACCATCACAGCATATTATTAATCAGTGATTATGGTAGATATGTAATATTTTATCTGCTTTCATAAAGTCTGACATGTTCATACAGATAAATATCTGCTTTGTTGCTTGCTATCACTGAAAAACTACAGATTGAGCCTTTAGCCCGAAACATCTGGTTTGTGCAGGAATTACCAAGAAAATTGTCAGGGGCACTGGAAGTGATCATATTTTATATGACTGGAGCAGCTTGTTTGGAATAAACAGGGTGACTTGGCAAATATGAGTAGAGGCAGCAAACATGGCTGAACAGACAGAGAGAAGCAACACCTGCAGCAGAGGTGTTCAACCACATTCAGCCACAAGCAGACAACGTGGGGGCCGACGTCAAATACTCAAACCAAACATAATATTTAGGTCTAATCAGCCTAATATTGTTTTCACCTTCTTACTAAATAAATATTATTTATGAGCTTATATATTACTGAACAGACAACTAAAAAAGATGGAAAGTCCATTATGATTTCTCGAGACTTAACTAGAAAAATGCTGCCACGGAGGCGGCTCGATAAAAAACCCACAGTTCAACTACGAGTGAATGAGCCCTCATCTCAACAAAAAAACTCTTCGAGATCCTCGGAAGCAACCGAAAATACTCAGTGTGAGACTCAACACAGCAGTTGACCAACAAAAATAAATAGTGACTCAGTAGACGAGCTTTAGTGATTCTGGCTCCGACTTACTCACTGCTACTGTACAAACACCTACATGTACATGTTTCACATTTTTATACTACTTTCTATACAGTATATACAGTATGTGATCTAGCGTTTATACCATATTCGTATCACACCCCCAGCTGTTTACTCTGTATGTCATGTCTCACTATTGGTGCTTATATCTGCAATGTATATCTTTTTGTTCATCTGTCTTCACATCTGTCTCTTGCTGTTTATTTGCTTATTTACTCTGTGTTTTACAGCTTGTCGCACTTCTAGTTAGATGCTAAAATACATTTTGATGTCTCAGTATTTGTACTCCGTGCTGTCACAATAAAGTTGAATCTAATCTAAAAAAAAACCTATTTCAATCTTGGTTCAGACATGGTTAAAAATGTACAACTGCTGACGACAAGCTTCATAACCATTTGTATATCATGCATTAAGACCGAAAATAGCTAGAAAATAAACTAAGCAAAATATAAAGTAAGAAAATGTTGCCACTATAAAAGCATCAGTAACACTTTATGCAGTCAAAACAGTGTCAGACCTAAAGTGAAAAACCTAGTGATGTCCAGCTCTATGGGGAGGCTGTCAAACCAGAAGAGATCAGCTGTCAAGTCACCAAAGACCGAAGCGATTTACAAAGACTGTTGCTCTCCTGAACTCAACAATTTCTTTCTCTGACACGAGTTTGCCTTTGTTGTCTCTCCTCTTTGTCCTTATCTCTCCCCTTCAAACCTTTCAGGAAAACAACCAGGTGTTCTCATCAGGTATTCTAGCTGTTATCAAAAAAATACAATACACATTTTTTTTCTATTACCCTGTTGCAATAAATTCCATTTTAAAGCTTCAGTTTCATTTGCTTGTTTTACATTTCAAGCTGTGGCTTACAATTGTTTCTCTCAACTAGACAGTCGTTCAGGAGGAAATAATGAATGCCTCATATGAAATTCTGCTCGGCGGCGACGCTCTTATTTATGAAATATGGATTCTGTTGCTAATCCAGTAATCATAAACTAGTGCTGCTGTGTTGCTGAGTCTCACATCTTAATCACCAAGGCCTGATGTTGAATATATCTGAACAATCCACTTTGTTTTACAGCATCACAACCGAGTCAATTGGTTCCAAATCATAAAGTCCTTCGACGCGGGGAATGATATAGTCCCTTTGGCTTCCAGCGATTGGATTTAGTAGTCCTTGACTGTACATTTTATTGGTCCCTGGCTTGATCTACAGAGTGATCAATAGCTAGAAAAAGACTGACCTTGCTAAAATCGTGCACCTTGGGTTCACATGAGTGCAGAGTGTCTTATGTTTTGTTGCCCAGGTCAATGTTTAACAGGAGAGCATAAACCCAGCGGCAAATTCATAGGGAACGGTTGGTTTAATGCATGAATAAACAGGTAGTCACGCCGTGAGCCGCGGGAAAACAAATCCTGGATCATGTTATTATCGTTTCACACATACCATGCTTCCGGAGGAACAACATCATATCTAAAATAAACTCACATATCTATGACTGTGATTAAAGGAAGGTTAACAAACCCATTGCTCTTGGAGGGATGTGGGGTTCCTTTATGAGCGGTGAAATTTTAATCTCGATCTCACAAGGCCGTTCAAGAGAGGCGGTGATTTGAAACCATCTCTCTCCTGGAGTAAAGAATTATTTTCATTACAGAGAGAGTACAGTTGGTTAGGGTAAAACTGAGTAAATAGAGAGGGAACAACATAGAAAAACAGTATGAAGGTATCTTGTGGACGTGAAAAACAGTAACATCAGGATTTTCAGACTGAGCAAGGCTTGACTTCCTGCTTACATTCATCTTTTGCCCATGCTGAGCAGCTTAAGCTAAATAACTGTACAGCTGTTTATATGATATGTGAAACAAATCTGTTAGCACAGATCATTAATAATGCATGAGTGTAGCTAAGTACAGCAATTTACCATTGATAAATAATTTACTAAACAGTTAAATAAATAAGTGAATGCGTTGTAAAAAATAAATCATTTGCAATTAAGAGTTAAAGTCGATAGCCTGGTTCGAAGCCCCGTGAGGCTAACGCTCACCAGAAAACAACTTGTTTGGGTGGATGCCGGACAGAAAACTTTGCTGCTCTCAGATCTTCTCCACTACTGGAGGTGAACCTGAGGGTGGTGCTCTAAACACTGTCTTTCCTCAAACAGTTTTAGGAAACCCCCCCAAGGATGAGACGCTGGTTGCATTTCTTACAAGGTAAGGATGCAAGGCATGTTTGCATTGTAACGTACAAACAACCATATTTCATTTCATCTCATCTTTTAATCAACTGTCCTGTATATAGTGTATTTATTGTTCCTGTGGTTTAATTATTTCTCAAATTGTTAATACTAAATTTAGTTAAATTGTTAATATTTTTTATACTTCTCTTGTTTATATTGCATATTTACTATTTATTTACTGCTACTTTACTGATGCACTTTTCTGTTCTGCTGTCCTCTTTGCTGTACACTGGAAATGTCTGCGTTGTGGGAATAATAAAGGAATATCTTATCTCATTTTAGTATTGGACAGATGGAAAGTTTCACCATTGTGGCACTTGAGAAAAAAGTCAGAGGATCTTCAAACTCATCAGGACTCATCCTTTGGAGACTACAAATGTCTGGACCAAATTTCAAGGCAATCCTTACAATTGTTGTCAAGAGACTCCATGTTGGAACTGGACTGACCAAAAAACATTTGATAATGCAGCTATTTGTTAAGCAGACATGAGCCCAGTGCAGCCTTTTTAAACAGAGATGCAAATATAGAAAATATGTGTTTAATCAGGTTTTTTTCCCCCCCTATGCCAACAGCAGTGTTTTGACATCTAAACTCATGACTCCTGCGAGCCATATTAGCTTCCTCTCATATCACTTTCAATTGGTTTCCATCTTCGCAATGCACAGAAAAAACCTGCAGGCTTTGCTGCCTTGCATTATGCAAATTAGCTTGAACCAATCAGAATGAATTGTATGACATAAACCTACATGCATGGCGCTGGCTTGTCTCATGGAAATTACCTGCGCCCGTTATACCGTGAGGGTTTTGACTTTGTTTACTTGAAGAGGTTGCCAGGCCATGATCAGATATAATAGCCTCCCCTTGGCTCGTAGCGAGGGTAGGCAGTTTGCTAACATGGAGGAGACTTCAGGTGAAAAAGGCAAATATAGTGTGCTATGGCTGCATGAGTGGAAATAACCTTTTTGCAGAGCCAACAGAAACAGCTCTGAAGCTGACGGGACACACAGAGTCTCCTTTGGATCAACCTTATTCCAGACCTGGACAGGTGCCTGGATGTGCACTGCGCTATAAACATATAACATTTTTTGTCAGGCAGGCAAGGCCGGGCTCAGAAATTTTTGGCAACCATTTTCTGCTGAGTCATCTCTGCCATAGGCCTCCGGTATAGAGATATAAAAAATCTTAAGCACCTCACAAGTAAGGACGTTTGAGTAAAATTCCTTGATAAACTCTGAGGTGCTGCACTTTACATAAAATGTTCCTCCACGGGGGCTTTAAAATTGCATCTAATGAGGAAATTCTGCCTTTCACACTGTATCACAGCGCAGAAGAGCAGAGCCTCACACGCGGCGGCTTTTCATACAACATTAATATTATAGTGGGTTTTTAAGGTGTGTGCGAGTTCCTGCTCAGATGCAAGCACATGATAATAACACAAAAAGACTAGGCCGCTGGGAGAGATCTCTGACACCGGCCCAATCAAAACCACCAAGACGAATACGACATGAAAGAAGAACGATCTGCTCCATATGTCAATGACACTTCCACTCCTATTCAAGTTAATGCACATTCCCTGATTTCCCTCCTAAAAGTGATTTGACCACATTATGATCTGTTTACTATTCGTCCCTCTACTTATCAGTCCATGAAGCTTGTAATCTGAAAAATCCACTCACATTCTGCAAGAACCTCTAAAGGTGTGGTCAAAATCATTTTTAAATTGTTATGGATTATTTTTTTGGCATAAGCATCTACATGTTGTCTGTTGGCCTGACTAGACTGCATATACATACATACATACATACATACATACATACATAAGTGCTATTCCTATCCACAGGAAATGTGAGCTGCGTTGGATAGAAACCAATCATTCGAAAAATTAAGGACCAACATTTTTAGGCACAAAAAGTGCACATTTACATCAAAATGTATAGCTTGATATTACACAGTGATGCAACTGTGCAAAACACAATTGCTTGTTGCTTTCAGAGATGAGAACACATTTTTTTGTGTGAAGCTGCTTTCATTGAATGAGAGTCAATGAGCCCAGGAAGGCAAAACTATAATGTTGTTAACCGGACCCAAGTGCAGAGATCACACCACATGTGTCATTTCTGACTTTATGAACTTGAAAACTATGATCAGGCCAATAGAAAACAGTTAAATTAATTGTCAAAATACTAAATGAACACGCTGAATAAATGACTAAGTAACTCTCTTAATGAGGTGGAATGAATTTGTGTAGAAGGAGCTTGGCATTCGGTTGGTGATTTCGACCAGGTGTATATAGTGAGCTTGGCAGGGGAGGCACTTTATTAGGCTGATCAGTCAAAGCAAACTATTGGCCATCAGTCCCTGCCAGTGGATTCCTGCCCACTGGTGCAAATGTCATGGAGCAGGGGAGCAGTCCAGGGCACTGAAGAGCTGACTTCAAAGCCTCATTATATTATATTTGGAAATTCTTCAGTAATTTCCTCAGAAAGCTTGAAATAGTGGCAAAAACTGTAGCAAAAAAAATGAGATAGAAAAGTTCAATAGTGCAATAAAATTAAGAATGAGTACATATGGACTATAGTTTGTGTTAGTATTTACTGTAACCTGGCATAAAAAAAGTTGCATCTAATGAGAAGACTAAACACTCACAGCCACCATGCAACATGCACAGCCAACAGGTGCATTCTGGGTCTGGCACAAACTCACAGCAGATCATCTCGTGGTGACTTGGAGTACACAGCTTTTTCTCTGTCTTTGAATCGGTGAATCATATGTCAATTTACGCACTGAGGGCGACCGTGCGAAGACATTGCATCAAGGTCAGGACGTCTTTGCAGAGCACAAAACTGTGTATAAGGTTCAAATAGGTAAATACAACAACATACTTGTTCTATAGTCATTAGTCAGTGATGGGTTGCTCCCCAGGCGAGAGCGTTGACAATCACTGTGTTACTTAGCAATGTGGAGTTGAACATGTACACTACAATGTGCTGGAAAATGAGCAGGCTCTAATGTGTGTGCTTGACCTCTGGTGTTTACATCTATGCATTGTCTGGCAGACTCTCTTCTGCTTATTGTATACGATGTGTGAGCCTTTTTCATATGTGTAGGCTGATTCATACATGTTTCCATAGACTTTTCTATTTAATGTCAGTCATTTGTTTTGGGTCTTGTGCTTCCTGAATAACAACAGACTTGGAAGGCAATTGCATATAATTATAACTGGCTATCTTATAGTTGTATGTGCAGTTGCAAAGTCTCCATCTATAGAAAAGAAATGAATATTTGGCTTTGACACAAGACTGGTGTGAAATTGTTCCACAAGTCTACAGTGTCCAGAGAGCTGTAAAATGGTTATATTTGAGTAAAACGCAGCTCTTTAAAAATATCATTACACTTTTCATCAAGGCCTCAACATTCACACAGAGCATTTGGACTTTCTACATAAGTAAGAAAAAGTGCTTGTTAGAGCTCCTGACTACAAAAAAAAAGCTCAAGCTGATGGAGAGAAATTTTGCAAGAAATTCCGAGGAGAAGAAAATGGAAGAAAAAATGAACTTGGAGACACTGACTGCTATTACACATGAAATAACTCTGACTATCGAGGAACTCCATAAAGACTTGAAGGCATACAAGCTGAAGAAATTTGACAGAGACACTAAAGACTACTACTAAAATGGCACTGTTTAAGGCAAGAAGATGAAATTCTACTCTTAACAGCAGAGAGCACGAAAGCAGAAAGAGTTTCTGCAGAAACAGAAGCTCCAGATAAAAGTGACTCCTGCAGCTCTTGCAGAAAGAAAACCTCCACCTCTCATAACCCCCATTAAAAACCAAAGAAAGGAGATGAGAGGTGCAGGCAACGACGAGGCCACGACTTCAGCATACAACGATATATACAGTGTATGTATATGAATACCAGTGCATGCATACCATGGTGCGTGAGCTGTATGTATAATGAATACTGACAGGATGGAAAACTGAAATCATGCAGAGACAGACCAGGTTGAGGATTACATGTTGTTACTGAAGTGCTCAGATCTGTACACTGCTGGATAAATCAAGCCTCATACATTTTCACTCCCACAGTGTGTTCAAACCACATGCTGCGCAGTTGTTTGGAAAAACGGGTCATTGGCTTGATCATGAAGGCTTGTACATGCTGTAATAGAGCGTGATAAATTAAACTCACTTCTACAGCTTTCAAGTCATCATCTGCATTTGGGTGACGTCCTCTCGATGCGAGCTCGACTCTCGTATTCATTACAGTAATCTACAATCCAGTCTTCTGGACTGGGCGCAGAAAAGGTTCATTAAATCGTATTTTCAGATATTGGATCACATTTCTTTGGTAAGTGGTTGAGCAGGGAGAGGGAAAAACGTGACCTGATTAGCAAGCGTGATACTTATAACTCACAAAACATGTGAAGAAAGAGACAGATAAATTGGAAGATGTAATTTCAACAGCTTCCTGGAAGATTATCACACCTGAATATTTAATAGCCTCTCTTCTTTGTATCCGATATATATCCATTTTTAAAGCACATGTTTCTTCCACCTTGAACAGACATTAATCTTCACCCTCCTACTTTTATGATAATATTATAAAAATAGACTGGGACTCAACTCATTGGTTAATGCTGATGCGCGGTTTCCTATTTAAATGGATAGTTTATACTTTTAAATAGCTTAGCACAGTGCTGCGCAGTAATCCAAAGCTGTTACCTGCCTGTTCACGAGTCTCTCCACACTGCTCTGTGGAAGTGGATTAAAGAACAACACCCCACCTGCTCATGCTGTGGCTGTACAGCGGCGTTCATGTTTGAGAGGCGTTAAAGTGTTCCCATTAGCATTCATGGCTCCGCTCCGCTTCATTGTGAGCAAAGTGACGTTCGCAGACATGTCATCAGAAGTTATGTGGCTGAACTGATATATGTGTCCGGCTTCACTGACAGATGAAGCACCTGCGCTGTATTAAGCACATGTACGATTGCCCCTCTGTGATCCTTTGGGTATATTTGTTGATTCACTACGCAGAGGGAATGTAGTATCGATCTGCCAAGCTGTCTCACTTTCTTCAGCTTACACCGAAATGATGGCTCACTGACTGACGGCCTCGCCTGCTGCACCTCCCTTAAATCCTTAATATATCCAGCTGTGTGGCAGAGTATTGTAAAACAAACTCATTGAAATGAATGGCAGGCTTTGACACAACCTCTCCAGAGTATGTTGTCCTTTCATATTTTCTTAAATCAAATATAGATGCAGACCCGACTCCTTTTATCATCAGAACTGCCTCGAGACATAAGAAAACTAAGCAGCTGCTCGACCCCCCCCCCCCCCC
>JBBMOC010000007.1:6160188-6338844 GCA_037975185.1 Centropyge bicolor | reverse complement strand
CCCCCCCCCCCACAGCCATCAAGGAGTCCTGAAGCAAGCAAATACAAAAATGAAGTCTTTTTTAATTTTGTCACAGTTTCAGTAATTTAGCAAAAAGGGAACTGAACTGTGCAGATTCAATTAATTCTTTTTCTGTCAGGGATTTTAGTTGCTATTTGTTGCTTTACACATTTCAAAGCAACGATTCATATCACTACATCTAAAGATAAGTGGGCTCGTCATGGGTGCACAGAAATTAAGCTGAGGGCCCACAGAAGGCCTGAGAGTTTACTACAGCGGCGGAAGCGGTCTTAAGATCCTTTACTTAAGTTCAGTTATCAATGACACAATAAATAATACGCATGAGATTACTGCATTCAAACTCTTTTCTTAAAGCAAAATTACACATATCACCAGCAAAACATTCTTAAAGCGTTAACAGCAAAAGTAGTCGTTCTGCAGCATTTTGCTTTGGATGCTGATGGAAATGCTGGTGGAGCCACATTTAACTAATTTACAATTAGTCCACTGGTTCCCAACTTACGGATCACGCCCCCTCCAAAGGGTCACAAGACACATCTGAGGGGTCGTGAGATAATTAATGAGCTGAAAGGAACAGAAAACAAAGTTTGCTGCAGAAATTTAATTATTTATTTATTTTCTGGACTTTTCTCTAATCTATGCATTTTGTGAAATAGTTACTGAGATTAAGCCTTTCTAAGAAATTTAAGAGGAAATATGTCCAACTAGAAACTGCTTTCTTGAAAGGGAACCAAAAAGGTTGAACCATTGTTTTAACATGTAATAATGCTTTGTATATTATAAAGGTATAATTTTTATAATGGCAAAATATAATCTGAAAAGTAAGTACTAATTACAGCTGTCAGGTAAATGCAGAAAATTTAATTCAGCTGTGTATTCTCCTTTGAAATATAATGGAGTTTCATGAAATAGAAACACTCACATAAAGTATATGTACCTCAAAATTGTACTTGTACTAAGTGCAGTACTTGAGTAAATGTACTTAGTTACCATTGCACTCTTCAGGGAATATAAATATTGCTTC
Source organism: Centropyge bicolor (assembly GCA_037975185.1). Lineage (NCBI taxonomy): Eukaryota > Metazoa > Chordata > Actinopteri > Pomacanthidae > Centropyge > Centropyge bicolor. The sequence goes on along the minus strand of JBBMOC010000007.1, from coordinate 6,337,799 downwards.
TATCTGTAACTCACACCTACCTGTCAGCCCTTGCATATTAATATCCAGACTATTTAAAGGTAAGAAACTGGTGCCTCAACTACCCAGAAAAAAGGCTGAACAAAGGATCAGTTCGACAAGAAATAACTCCATATTCCTTTTTACAAAAATAGCTAAATCTGTATTACTCAGCATGTCTTTGTCATACTTTACTTTTACACTCTCTTCCTGACATACCACTCAAGTTGGCCCTTTATACCTTATATAATATCACACCTGTTTTAATGCAGCTTAGATCACAAACAAACAAACTTTTTAAAAGCTCATCTCAGCAACAACAGCAACAACTTTATAACAACGCTGTGTAAATTACTAATGAGCCGAGAGACATGTTTAATATCATTTTTAAGGTATGATAACAAAGTGGGGCCATATTTAGTCCAATACCCTGATCACAGATGTTAATAAGTAGGTGAAGAGATTGCCGGAGGCCTTCTGTTGCACCTCGCGCTGTGATTCTCTTGTGGTGGCGCTCATTAGTTTAACCACGGCATATTTAAGCAGCCAGTCTTGCCATCGCCAATTATACATGTTAAACTCATTCTATTTTTAAGGTAAATATGTGCTCATGTCTTTAATTGCTTAAGTGCACTGAACAGCACACCTGGTCTGCAGCGTTCATATCGGGACTAAGAAAGGGGCCCTTAAATGCACTTATAAATCCAGAGGACTAAAGGCAGAGTACTCAGACTATTAAAGACAGAACAACCATACAAAAGACAGATAAAAGTGCAGAATACCTCAGCGGGGAGATGCACTTTGTGCTAAGCTTAACCATTAGCCCAGACTTCGACTTTGATGCCATCAAGAAGACTTTGACGGGGTACACCTCCTAAATGGATTCTGTCCACGGGTAAAAAGAGTGAGACAGATAAAAAGAATTATCTTGATATGATGTGCTAAAATATTCACCACTGTAACACGGCTCCGGTCTTATCTCCGAGGGCCTGGCTTTTCTTGGCTCCAGACTTGGCGTCAAAGAGTTCATCCGCATTCTCTAGCAATCTTGTATTAAGCAGTTCTTAGGAACCCTTGGGCTCACATCCAGGTCCCCCACACCTGTCAGAAACTTTTCCCTTGAAGCTGCACTGGGATTTCCTCACTGGCTTGTAAGTGCTGTGTGTCCTTGACTGTTTCTTTATGAGGTAGGAAAACACAGTATTTGTAACGTCATGTAAGAGAAGGCGCATTTGTTTGCTCGAGCTCACACTTCCAGTAACACTGAACAATATCTAAAGAGTGGAAAGAGTTTTTTTTTTTATGATGATTTTTTTTGTACTAATGCATGTTGAATTCCAAAAACGTCGCTTAAAATGAAACTGCCAGTGGGTAAACAGAAAAAAGTTAAATAATACAATTTAAAAAATGAAAAAATGAAATAAAGAAAAGTAATTTTTTTTTAGCACACTGCACCCCGCTGATACCTGCCACAAACATAAGCCATGTACCGTCTGCACAGGATGTTTGGTTTGCAGAGCTCGCTGAGAGACTCAATCCATTCTTGGAATTTTCTGCCAACACGCTCTTGTGATTTATAAATATAATTTCAGGATGTGGAGTCGTTTCTCTTTTTCAGTGTCTCTTCAGGAATCTGGGGACCGTTATGCAGTTTCCAGGCTTTCCTCTCGCAGATCCAAAAGTACTGTGTGTAAAGTTATGAATTCACAGGATCTCCTCAAACCCTTTGGCAGCTTTCAAAAAGTATTTTTAACACAAGCAAACAAAAAAAAAACACCAAACAAAACAAAAATAAAACAGCTATGAGGCAAGTTTGATGAAGATGAAGAGGAGAACATTTTGAATGTTGCATGATCTTTAAGGTGAAGAAAGCTGAGCTGAGCCGCTCATTGTAAGAACAATAAATAAAACACTAGATAACACACTCGACCAGAACACACCTCAGAGGTAAATACATTCAGAGTAAGAGCGAATCAAACTTACAAATAATTCCACAAGCAAAAACAAATACTGACTTATGTTTGTTCATATACAGTAACCTTCTACTGCAGAATTGTTTTTTTTTTTTTTTTCGCTCTATTGTCAGGAGGTCATATGTGCTCCTTCACCTCTCAAAAATTCTGAATAAGTCATAGCACCTGTGCGCAAAAATGAAACAGAAAAAATACAGAACAGCGCTATTTACCATGTAAAGAATCCAACACACAATGACAATATTTTTCATTTTACCACAAAGTATGTGTGTTTGTGTTTCACCTAGTTCATAAGATAAGATTAGATAAGCCTTTATTCGTCCCACAGTGGGGAAATTCATCAGGCTCATTTTTTACACCACCCCAGCATATGTATATATCTAGTGATTCATTAGGCTCCACTGACACCCTGTGACCGCCTCAGATAAAAGATAAAGGAAGTCTGGAGTGACAAGGGAGGTTAAAGCAAGAAGTGGGGGAGTAGAAAAGTCCGATATTCTGTAGGTAAGAGGGGCAGGGAAAGAAGGATCATTCCTCCCTTCCTTTAAGTTGTTGATTCCAGCTGCAAGAGTCAACATAATACCCTGGAATCTGCACCATCGATCGGACCCAGCCTCCCTTTGAAGTCCTCACTCCACTCATATAATATCAATGAAGCTGAAGTTCGGGGGTATGGACGTTATATTCAGCCTGATTCTCTCCGCCTGTGTTTCTTTTTTTCCTCTTCTGTAAGCTTATTTTGCATAGTTTCCACTTTGATGTTGCAAAGAAAGGAGTCTTTCAGGACAGGCGAGGGGCTGCGGCGTGCAATCACTCAACACGCGGCGCTGTGTGTAAATGTGTGTGGTTTCAGGCAGGGCTTTGACATTTATTAGCGCTGTTGGGCAAGTTACTTTAAAATTTTAATCAATTTCTCTTTGCATGTTACATCCTAGCAAAAGTGAATCCTTCCATACTGTTGCTCGTGCCTTTAAATCACATATAAATACATACACGGCCCATATTCTGATTAACATGTGCAGAAACAGAAAACAAGACATCATGGTCTAACAAGCAGCTTGTCGACGGTTCGGAGGTATTTACTTACTGAAGCGAGACATGAGGCCACAGTGAGCTCCCTCCATTGTTTTAATGCAAGTTAAGCCTTGGCCCGAGTTGAGTTCATTTTGGCAACCCCATCCATTATTGTTATGCACCAGATCATTTTTTGTTTTCCAGGTTTTATTTCTATATGTGTACCAACATTTAGTTTAACATACAGCACTACAGACATCCCATCCTTACGGTGAAGGTGAGTAGTTCACAAACCCTCCAAACTTGATTCCTGAATGTAGGCTTATGAGCTAATTTTGTCAACTACTGCCTTGTCACACCTCCAGCCCTTTCCCTGGCCAGTCTGTCCATTGAATGCACAGAGACAAAAACTACATCAACACTGCATCTGCAAGTCCTGGTAACAAGACACCCTGCAAAATGTTGATTGGTGGTTTTGTCCTCTTGTGTTTTACTAGTTTATTTTCATTGTATATTGAGTCTTATACTCCAGTGTTTTTGGTTTACTGTTCAGTCTTTTGTTCAGGCATTGCTTCAGTGGCTGGAGGTGTGGTCTTCAGGTGCCGGGGCTCTCTATTTTCTCAGCTGTCCCCAATTTCACCTAACGACTGGCAGCTTTAAAAGACCCCTGAATCAACCTGCAAGCTGCCGGATCATTCCTTTGTACATCCCCTTTCCATGTGCCCTGTCTTTGCCTCTGTTTCTCCTGTGTTTCTTGTTCTTCTAGTGTTTCCTGTGTGTTCCTTTTTCCAGTGTTTCTTCTTCCTCATCTTCACCTACATGTCTCATGCCGTCCAGCCTCTGCACCTACCGACCAGCCTTCATCCACTGAAGCAGCTCCGCACCACCTGGACTTCCTGTGTTTAGTCACCTTTTGATTTGTCTTGTAAGTCCTGGAGTTCTTTTGTTAGATAAAACCTTTCTTACTCAGTCACCCTCATCTCGCTCTTGGGTTCAGTTAAGAAATGAAATTGTGACAGATTGGTAACTGACTGCAATGCAAATACTGAATTTCAGAACTCTCTGTTGAGTAAACTAATTACATTACTGTAACATGTTGCCTAGCACCGTCTATTAGCCACTTCACACAGACAGAAGAACATAAAGTCTGATGGGGCACAAGAACATAATATCTAACTACGACTTTATTAGTATGTATTGACATGCTTACGCCATATATCAATATCCTTATTTGCATTTCAAACCAAATTATTGACCTACTATGCTTTTCAAATCAGTGTCCTTGAGTGTCTCTAAGGCCCTGAGTTGCATTTTTTTTATTTTATTGATTTATGGGTTTCTATTCATAATACGTTTTGGCATTTATTTTGCTGCTGTGGATGACTGTTTTCACTTCTGGCCAGTTTCTCTCTCTCTCTCTCTCTCTCTCTCTCTCTCTTTCTTTCTCTCTCTCTCTCTCTCTCTCAGTCAAACGAAAGGCAAACAGACAAGGTAAGCACATTAAACCCGAGCATATTCATTATATTGTAATCAGTACATATTAGGCTAAATTTAAACATGCTTTCCATTTTGTGTGACACAAAGCTACATGGTTCTCTCTATGGGCCATGTTCCCTTTGGCTTGATAGCACCTGGAAAGCTAAAGATGACCCAGTATCCATTTGCTGCTGCAGTGGCTCCGTCCCAACAGTTTTCCCCTGGAGTCAAGCAGCTATGAATAATGAGATGAAGCCCCATGCATTAATGTAACAGCATGGCCCCTAAAGGAGCGTGTGGTAGCAGGTGATTGTTCGCAGCCACTGTGGGGCTGTCAGTAAACATGTGCCCCCTGTAGCGCGGGGCATTTTAGCTGGAGCAACCTCCCTTGCCCACACCCCTCACCCTGCATCCTGGGAAATTATGGATGAGTTTCTACCTAACCCCAAAGCAGCATGTTAGCTTTTAGGCCACCTCTGGCTACAAGTGATTTATGAGTACACATCAACATGAGCATTGCTTATAATACAGTGACATTTAAAAGATGAAAGAGATGAGATGTGCATCATGGGTAATTGAACACATTTGAGTATTTGTACGGTGGTATTAAATATAGGCTGCTTACCAGGAGATATCTGTAGGCGACACGCTGGCAGCGCCTGAAAGCCTGAAATGACTGACAGATGTTACTTTCAATATGTCGAATATTCTTATTCACTCGTGCCTCTGTGTCGATATTTGCAAGAGGATCCCTGGATTTTCTACTGATGTTTTAAACCCATCCAACTGGCAGCTGCCCCGTTTGATACAAGCGTGGCTGAGCAAATAATTAGAAATAAATTGGTCTGGGTCATGCCCACAAAATCTGCCTTATTGACCACTAAAATACAAGCTGCTGATGGTGAGTCAAACAAGCAAGAGCAGCCACTTTGGAGAACTTTTAACATCAAAACAAGCTCTTTATAATATAAGCACACGGGAAATGAACAACCAATGAATCAAGCCATACCACAGCTTTCATTAGGCATTCATGCACTTACTTTCATCTTAATTATTATTCCTAGTATTCATTATGTTTATTATCATCATTTTATCACTGTTCCCACAGAAGCAGTTCTCCTGGGTAAACAGATCATGACAAGAGGTCCTCCTCTTTGTTTGTAAATGTAAAATACGGCACATTTGACACAACATAGTTATTCAGATTTACAACATGATGCATAACAGCTTTCATTTAGATACAATCTTAAAATGATTATATAGACTGTGGACAAATGAATTGTTACAAAGAAAGTGACGTGGATAATGAAGTGCTATATGTGATTCAGATTTATACTTGAAAAGTTTAAATAACTATTAGGGATGCCATCACAAAACACACGCTTGTAGTTTTACCCTGATGCAAAGATCTGTAATTCAAATGCTACGATATATGAAACAGTTGATCACAAAGTCAAGCTTTGCTGCTGTCTTGACTATGCAGGTAGCTACAGTGCGAATTGTAAAAGTTTTCACTCCTGTTAATGTCATAGTGGAGGAAGTGCAGCTCTTATTGCTCTGCTGCTTAGGAAACAGATACACCGAGTTCCTCGGGGACAATAGTTAAGTCCCTGTTATGGCATTTCAGCCTGCTGCAATGGTTTCCTGTGTAATTTTCAAGCCATAAAAAAGCAGCAAAGTCTCAGACAGGTAATGGCATTATTACACTTCTTGCATCTCATTATATGATTTTTAAATGTGGAACAAGTGCTGTAGATGCTGTGTACAGAGACACAATGCAACCGGGTTAAGTTAAGTTGTGTACTAATTTGTCTGTTACAGCTCATATACAGCAGGCCCTTCATTATAACTGTGAGACAGATTCCAGTCCAGAGAAAAAATAGAGGCGAGGAAGTCCTTCTGGAGCTCTAAGGTTTGCCATAAATAGGTACTTAATGGCTAACAGCTGCCACCGCATGTACTTCTGTTTTGCTTTATTATTCTGCATAAAGTGTGGCATACATAACATTCATTAATTATTGTTGCCTCAAATGAACATGAAGGGGGGGTTAATCCAAATGGAGCTTTCTTTCCGTGTAGTAGAAAGAGCACAAAAGCAGAGTTTTATGTACTGTAAATAAACCCAATTATCCACAATGTTGGCCACACAATGACAGTCAGTGCCAGTGATGCTTGAAGTCTTTCTCTCATTTCTGGCTCCTCTTGTTCATTTGCCTCAACCTGCAGCAAACTGTTCTGTAGGAATGACATTGTAATTTTCTCAGACAAACTATGTGTTTAAGAAAATACAGCTCACTGTGACACGATTATCCATCATTACTGCATTATCACATATCTCAGCTTCCCAAGAAAAACATATTACATCTAATTTGAGCATCATCCTCAACCTCGATGTGCGCTCTTATTAGACCTGAGATATGTACTGCATGGGGTTTATCATTTGAGCACTCTGTTGCTGTGCTTACTGGTGCAAGAGAGGAGAGATTTAACATGTCGCTGATACATTTCCTCTCCATTTACTGTAAGGACAGAAATGCAATCTTGAGTAAAAAAAAAAGCTAAAATGAGAAAAACATACTTTGAAAGGCACCGGAATAATCCTGAATCCTTGATTACAGCATAGACACAAAACGTCACTTAAGGTGTCAGCTCCTTCCTTGCACTCTGCCGCTGTCTCCACACTCCAGCGTCTCCTTATCTCTAAATTATAGGTTATAAAAAATACATTATCGACATGTAATATGTATAATTCATAAAAATGGACTCAGCCTGGGTCCAAAGACATGTATTTCATTAAAGAGGGCAGTTATCCACAAGAGGTCCAAAATCAGAGTTCATCATAAGTGCATGATCATATGCTGTATACATACAGTATGTGCAGTATATTGCGCAACATACACGTTAGTATTCACTGAAAATTTCTGCATAATTCCTCCCTGATATTTTTTATATATTTTTTGGGATATTTTTAGACTCGCTTCCTCCAGGGAAGCATCAGGCTTGTCACCACGGTGCTGAAAATGTGTCACTATTCTCATTTTTCTGGGGCTGCGAGTGCTGTGAGAGCAGGACTGAACAGCAGTAGGTGATGTTAGTTTCTGTATTTTGTCATATGTAACATTTTGTGTACAAAAGGCTTATTTGTTGTACATGAGAAAGAAAAAAAAATGGCTCACCTTCCTTTTAATTAATGTAAACCCTAACCATGACTTCTCAGGCACCCGAGACATTCTGTTTCTAATCTTGTGGTGATGGTATCAGATCACTTGTTTCTGTACAGTGTTGTGTGTGAAATGACCCCTCACAAATCGCAGCCCCTACAGTTACTGTCCCTATGCAGGTCACATGGAGTTCATGAATGAAGGCAGAGGCTATATTGGTCGTCATTTTGGAAACAGTGGGGCTACAATTTCGCACACAAAAGCAGGCTTCCCATCTCTAAATGAAGACCATCAGTTTTGTTGAATGACTCTACCTGAGCCCGAGGGTCCCTCAACTGGGACCCTCATGCGTAAGAGAAAGAAATAGTGTGTAACAGTGTACTCATCATGAGAGAATATAGTAATGCTGCACATCAAATTAAACAGCAGATCCTGGCTACAAGAATATATAAGCCATTTTTACATTCACCAAACACAGCTCAAACGCCAGCTAAATGAATTATCAAACAGAAATTAATATAGCGCCACCAAGTCAACCCACTTGCCATATTTCTGGCTATAGCGCTGTGGTACTTTATGCAAAACGGACAAACAAACCCTCAAACGAAAGCAGACAGTCCACAGATTCAAATCATATCCATCAAAGCTCTCTAAAACCAAAGCAACAGCCAAAAACAACACAAACAACAGCAAAAGCCGAAATCGCTTTGTCAAACTATAGTCGTAAAATTTCTCTTACGTTAGCTGTTTCGCCATGAAAAGCTTGTTTATCGGTAAATCAACACCAGAAACTGTTAGCGCTACTTCCTGGGCCACAATGCAAACAACCCTGATGTCTCTGGGAGGCTTTGTTTACCTACGAGGGACCACGGGAAGGGCTGGGGCGCTAGGCAAGATGGCGCATGCATCTTGGGGCTTCTAATTGGCTAACACTGCTGTCAATCTCACCTTGGTGGCTGTTCCTATTTTCTATTGGCTCTAACGCTTCAAAAGAGATGTTGATCACTGGAATCAAACAAACCATTAAGGAGATACAGCCTAGCGTATTCACATACAGCTCCATGCTATTTTTATTGGCTTTAGTTTTATACAGTCTATGCTTTACGCACAAGGCGCATGAGCAGAGTACGCGCAGCGGGCCTTTGTTTTGAATAATACGAAGCTTTTTTGTGAGCCACTTTGTTGCTAGAATAATGGGAAATAAGTAAATTCACGTAGCACAGTGAATTTGACACATGGCACTAGGTAAACCATAATGTAACAAGCTGTGCCAAGATGTGACCTCACCTGCACTGTCTGCACTAAAACCTCTCTAGTTTTGTTCTGGTTCACTTTATCAGAGTCAAACTTTGCAGAGAGAATGCTCACATATTGTGCTATAATTTAGTAGAGGTTTAGAGGTGCAGCTGGATCATTTTAAAGGCATTATTATCCTAAAAGTGCTTTTTTTTTTCAGGCGAGCCTGAAATTTTTCATTTGTGCTGTGTGCCATCTTACCCAGTAACATATATACTGATATTTACACATCTGAACAAAATTTAGATGTGTTCCCTTTATTATGACACAAGAATTATTCAAATAGACCTTGTTGTTCCAGAGATATACTGTTTTTATTATGGGAATGTAATTTTTGAGCAGCCTGAAAAATAGCTTAGGGGTGATAGGGTTAATAAATCAATGTTGGTGTAGCAAGGGCACGAAAGCATTATTGCAAATAATGTGATGTTGCTGGGATGAAGTGGTGGATTTAAACTCACTTCCTGCTGTCAGAAGTACTATTTATATTACATAACAAAATTTAACTTGCATTAATTCACCTTGAGGCACTACCCTTCCAAAAGGGAAAAAACTGATATGTTAGGGAAAGATGTGATTCTGGTGAAATATCAATAGTCATGAATGTGAATCTATGGGATTCGTTTACATGGAATTTTCTCAGTCATACTAAGCGTCATGAAAAAATGGACAATTTGTGCCAGAGAGATTACATTTCCCATTTAACAAACTGCTGTGATACAGGGTTAGCATTAATTAGTGGAAACACAGAAGAACCCCAGGTGGAGGGAAATTTAAGATTTAAATTTAATGGCCTTCAGCAGCTGCAAGGGGGGAAGCCAAAAATAAATATCTGAAGTAATTAGATCTGAAAATTGCCATTAACTGACTTGCTTTTCTGGCTGACACGTTTTAAAATAAGAAGGTGGAACGAATAAAAGCAAAAAATAAAGCTCAGCGTTCTCACCAGTTGATGATCGATGTAGAAAATAATGGAAATTAAAGCCGCAAGCGGCGATGATCGGGCCCTCGCGTCCCACCCTGTCGCTACCCCCACATATTGCTTCCACCAAATGCTGCTGTTGTAAAAAGTTGGTGCCGCTAAATGTTGCCAGCGCCACATGTCACAACCGCTGCATGTTAGGGATGAGCGAGTACACCACTATCTGTATCTGTATCTGTTTAACCATCTACATTATGTGTATCTGTATCTGTATTCAGAGTGGGCGGTGAGTAAAACGGAAGTGGGTGCAGAAATGGGTGGGGCTTAAAACGGTACATTGTTTTAAGTCTGAAATTGATATGGATTGATCAGAAGTTGCTAATCTACTGTATTCAAAGCCTATATACAGTATATCTCCATAATATTTATAATATTATTTTTATGAACTGCAGAGAGAAAGTGTCAGATACTGCATGCAGCCACATACAATAAAAATATTAATATAGGCTACTTTGTGTGTTCAGCTATATGTGTGCATGTGTGTAAATGGTCTGTGAGACTGTTTATTTTTTAATGATCTGTGTGAACTTCATGATTCATGCGAACATCCAGTGATGGCAAACAGGGAAGTGATATGTCAGCCTTGTTCACTGTATTCTTCTCAAAAGCACTGCGTTAAGTACGAACAAAGTTTTTCAACTGACTTCATATCACCAGTCAAACTAAGAGCAAGCAGACGGTTAATAAAAAAAAAAAAAAAAAAAAAAAAAAAATCCAACCGGAGCAGAGACCAACGCGACGCGAGCTGTTTTCAGCTCTGTCTTATTAAATGGACCGCATATGTTACGAGAGATGTGCAGAGACGTGTCTGTGTAGGGAGGGGCGGGCGCTGTGTGTGACTGGCCTATCACAGAGCGTGAAGACAGTCAGTTACACAATGAGGATTTCCCTTCAGCACGAGCACGGATATTGACGGATTTTACTCGTATCATAATCGTATTCGTCAAAAATGCTCTATCCGTAATGGATACTCGTCTGAAACGAGTATCCGGCTCATCCCTACTGTATGTTGCTGCCACCACATGCAAGCAGGTCAGGTTTACGTGTTTTCCAAAAATGGCGAACTTTGGGCGTGGTTTGTGGCCACTCGTATATACCATCCAAATCTGGAGTCGATCCGATTAAAAACGTAGGAGGAGTTCGTTCAAATAAAATTAAAATTAAATTAAAATCGCGAAAATCGTAAATTCAACGTTACAAGCACATATTTTTGCGCAAACACTGGATTCATAAATTTTCCGCTGGCACTGAAGTTTGTGGCTCGGCGTGTTCGCGTTTATCTCAAGTTGAAGGCCCGCAATTTGGCGTTAAAGTGAGGCGAGAAAAATAATCATCATTCGGATTAGAATAGGCCTTCGCCCCTTTAGTGGGCTCGGGCCCTAATAAAAGAGAAGCAGTGTTATTGCACCACAGTGTAGCACCTGTTTATGCTGCTTATGAACGAGAATGTAATCAAACTTGTATTGTTTTAGCATAATTGCACAGTTTGGATTCTTACTATAGGAAAATACTGACAAGCAACATTACCATCATCTTTTCAAACTGTGTTTCACTTTCACAAGACTTCGAGGACTAACCTTTTAAGTTTGGCAAACTTAACACTCTATCTCATGTAATGACTTTGGCTCAAGCTTAAACTTCCTCAAACAAAATAAGGAGCAAGACAGATCCAATAACATTAACACGATCTGCTATAGTAGCATCTTCACTCCCACACAGTTGATGCTCCAGTCCTGTAAACATACTTTTGCTACAACAACCTGTCACCCTGTAAAGAAATGCATGCCAGCTACTGAAATGCTCTTTGGCTTTAGGTAGTATGGTAGTTATATTAGTGCAGGTAAATACACTGTATAATCCCTTCCAAACATGTTTGCTGTTGTATTTTTGGTTTTGTGAATTGATAAAAAAATATCTGCTTTTCAAACTCTTGTGGTACTAAACATTACTGTTCCTTGTGCCTGTGCAAACCGCTTCCTGAAATCCAAAGCCGGACATGTTGCTGTGCCCAAGCTGTGACTGGACAATCACTGCTTTGGGAAGGGTTTTAGCGAACAGACAATTTTCCATCCTGACATCTTGATGTGTCTAATAACTATGATAGTGGCAGATTTTCTGATTTGTTTGTGCCTCCGCGTGTTAGTTTTCATGTGTGTAAGTGCATGTGAGTAGGTGTAAGAGCGTGATGAGAAGTCGCCGTCGTCTTGTCCCATGTATGTTTGGCACAGAGCCGATTTGCTCAGCAGAGGCTCGTAGAGCGGGGAAAACAGACTGGAATAGTACATTTGGGACAAAATTATACTGCGAGGCATTGTATCAATTAGATAGATGAATGACCATGGGTTTTAATTAGAACACTGGGTACACATTCTACTTCATTATTCAGTGGAACCAAACTAATTCTGCTGCCCAACAGCAACGAGGAGCCCGGCTGCTCCATCAGCACTCTGCCTCTGATAAGAGCACTGGGGCTTTGAAAGGTTGTGGCATAAAGAGGAATAATATGGCCTCATCAGAGGGAGGAATGAATCCTAAAAGAATGCAATAAAGTTGGGTACATTTCAATTTAGTCCAATCCGGTCTCACTTTATTTCAGACACATAGATCTATATATGTTTATAAATAATAAATAAATTACACAGAGATATAATCGCTGCATTCACAAGCCCACAGTAATTAAAACACATCTGCTCCAGTGTTTCCAAAAACAAGAGGAGTACCTTGTGTGAAGGCTCAGTTAAGGCCATTATGAATCCATTTTTTCAAAATATTTAATTAAAACATAAATTTGTACATAAAACTCCTCAACACAGCCTGAAAGGTGGGAGCGTTACTTGTCACAAACTCGTCCATCTTAGGAGCTTGAGCAGGATTCTGAATGCATCATTAAACGCCACCTGAAGCCTTTTCATTGCTTACTAGAAGGCACCACAAATGGGCTGTGTAAGGTTGAGCACAGTAGGATCTCAAGATCTATATGAAATGTGCGTGCCAGCCTGTTGGCTTGTGCATACAGCTTTCACATCGTCATTATCACGTAGATCATTCCTGATGATGTGACCCAAATACCTTAATTTGTTCACCATGTTCAGTGTTTGGTCTGCCTAAAGAGTAAAGGAAAACTCAGCTTCTGATCCACCCTGGTTTTTAGCAATCATGACAACACTCTTTTCAGAATTAAATTTCATGTCATGCTGCTCTTCACACCTTGAGCAGACTCTCAGCAGTTGTTGTAAGCAGCTCTATAAGGAGACGCGACAACTGAGTCATCGGCGTATATCAGATGGTTAATGAGACTACTCCCCACCACTCATCCAGTCTGACACTATTATGACTTTTTGGAAACATCATCCATACACAGACTGAAGAGAACAGGTGACAGTAGTCCACCTTCTTGGACCCCACTGGTCATATATACACAAATCTGTGTCGTGTTTTAAAATTAAATTGAAGGTCAGTGGTTATTATGTATTCTGGAAGCCTATCCTAGAATTTGTTCTAATACTTTAGAAAGTATGCTAATGTAGGGGATATGAAATAGTAGAATTTAACTTTTAATTTATTTTTTTTTACATTCACCTCATGGCACCACTCTTCAAAAAGGGAAAATTGACAGGCAATGAACTAAGTCTTACCCATTATACTAAACTATCAATTTGGAACTATTAAAAATTAAATTAATAACTATGATCAAAATGACCATATATGAATAACTAGTAAAGGATTTTGGAGTTCTGAATAGTAAAGGTTGGCAGCTTTCAAATAGACCAGCATGTGTATTTAAAAGCATTAATTTAAAAGATAAACATGTTAAAACACACAATTTTACAACTAAAAGCAACTAACTAAAGAGCAACAGAGTGTGTGTGTTCGTGTGAATGCGTGTGTAATGTGTTTGCTCAACCTCTGTATTTTCCAAGTGTATAAGCATGAACACACGTGAAACAAAAGAAGTACAGTATGTGAAGCTTTGAGTCTCCTCTCAAAGTATATGTCTGTGATCTGTGTAGGATAATGAGGCTGGTTGCTTGGATGCAAGACCCTGCATCCGTGTGAAGCATAACATAACATAACCTGCGCAGTGTTTTGGTTGTGCAGGTCAGAAGAAGCCAGTCACTCCTTTTGTTCTGCAGAGTTAACTTTTAAAGCTCAGTACCTTGTAGTGCTGAACTGAACTATGAGCAGGACACACACTTTTGCTTCTCTGGCTGTGTGGAAATCTGATGTTTTCAGATCTCAGGTGATGATAAAAAAGCATTACAGGTAAAACAGACCGGTGTTAGCTGATGGAGATTATTGTGGGCAGGATGATGAGAAACACGAACAATCAACAGGTCAACACCATCATGATTAGGAGTCGTGACATTACATCTGTTCTGCACAACGTGATTGGTTGATTCCTTTTTTTGTGGTGCAAAAACTAAAAAAAAGAACCTCAGTTGACCTTGGCACTTGACCTCAGTTGGAAAAAAAATTACACTTTTTCAACACAGAATATTAATGTTCTGTGTAAAAGTGCACATGACAAAAACAAACAATTTGAAAAAAAAATGTTGACGTGCAAATTAATGCTACTAAGTTTCATGTGAAAAGAACTAAAGTCACACAATGCAATGAATTCATCTTTGCACTTCCCATGTTACCTGTGTTAGCCGGGGTAATTTGTCTGGTAATTTGCTGGATATTTCACTTGATTTGTCTTTGAATACTGCCTCTAATTAGACAGATAACACAGAGTGAGGTAGTATGCCACGCACTAACAATCCAGAAAAAGACATAGCAGTTAACAGCGCTACCCCTTTGTTCAAACCTTGTGCAGGTTCTGGGCTGCTGCTTGTGCCGCTTCTCTTGTATACTCATTCAGTCAAGGCCACACACTTTGTTCCCTGCCAATTTCTAAGTGGCACAGCACACTTCATCTGGTCTAATAGCCGCACCGTCATTGTTCGAAACATCATCAATATTAAATTCATCACTCTTAACGCAGATAAAAATATCCCTATAAAGTTTTCCCCGCAGTTCAACAACATCTTCAGACCAAGGAACCCCATCAATACTGGATGGCAAGGGCAACTTACTTTTATCGATAATCTTAACTCTTTTCCAGAAGGCATAAACATTATTCTGCTGGAGCTTTTCGGCCGTGGAGTTCGCCCTCATGGAGTGCTCATTTCTTTTAATAAAGCTTACAGCAGTTTTAAATCTATCATTTGCATGTTTCTTTTCCTCATGAAACCCACTTTTTAAAAGCTTTTTGGCCTCTACATGGAGACACATATTCATCCCATCCTGGCCTGAAATGATCTTGTTTACTGTCTTTACTTGGACAATTCACAATATTATCATACATTACACACTGATCACTATTGTGGTTTTGGTTCTAATAGTTAATGTTGCCACGCAGAACAGCATCAAGTAATACATCAGTATTACTCAGGCTGTTATCAGTCAGTGAATTGTGATGCGGTCTTCTGTAACCTTTGACCAGTCTAATTTCTCACTTTGTTCATGGTCATCATAACTGATCAACTCAGGAAAATTCTCAACATTTAATATCATAATGACAGCTTTGTGATGTGTTGTCAGGCTGTGGCCAGACTGTACTGGATCCTAACTTTCTCTACACATCGTGAGCATCAGCAATACATAAACAATGTTCCAGCCAAGATGTTGTTTGTGGGAAAGAACCAATTTGACAATATTAGATAAAGTGTTCACCGTCAGTTATCATCGGAGATATCAGCGTTTATGTCATAACAAATATGTAAATGCACTCTGGTTAATAAAATATTCATCCTCATTTCTGTAACATTCATGAGGAGTGTAAACATTTGGAATTTGAAAAAGCATTCTTATCATGCACAGCTTTAATTGCTATGCATCATTCCACCTCTGGCCTAATCACAGTGATCAGTGGATCAGTGGATATGTCTTATGGCCGCCTCTCCAGGTATTCTGCCCTGCTCTGTTGTGGACTCCACTGCTTCATGAAAATCATTATTAAAACAATTGAGTTTATCTGGGTCTTGTTTAGGTAATAAAATCTCATGTATACACAAGATATCAGCTTGTCAATAACAAGGCAATTTGTCCACAGAGCTCCGTCCTAGACATGAGCTATATGACAAAACTCTTAACAATCCGTCCCAGACTCAGACACACACACACATTTTCCTCGTGGCAGTTCTTACATCCACTGGCACTGGAGTAGTCTTACACTGACAAAGCCTCTACTGGTCAAAGCTGTGGCTCATATGTTTCACCCACCTCATTGTGTTGTGCAGCTATTTTGAAGAAGCTGAACTTACTTTGAACTATATTTGACAAGTTGCACCACGGCAGAGTTTGTCTTTCAGATAATTAGAGTCTCTGAGTCAAAGTCGGACGAGAATTTTGTAGCAAAGCACTCACCAGCTTAGTCTTTATAACTTGTGTGTTTCCCTCAGCACTGCCTCAATCACACACATGCTGTTTTATATCTGATGTTACTGTACGGAGATCCGTGCAGACACTTGTCTGCACAAACAGCCTGTTTCATAGTTGAAATGTCCGTGCTTAGACATTTGATTTTCCCAAGCAGGCGAGAAATGTCAAGGCCGTTAAAAGTCAAAGGAGGAAGTTTGTCTAAATAATGAGCCACAAAGCAAAAGATGTTTTCGTCGGTCCTGTTAAGTAATTTCAGACCACTCTTAATGTTATTTACATCTTTTTGAAGCCGTTTATGTGCTACAAAGTGTTGAGGGCTTGGGCAGAGTTCAAAAAGAGCTTTCATGGATCTCTCAATCCACTCTGACTCAAAAGTGCTTCACAGCCAGTAAAATAATGTCATCCTGGCTCAGAGTTTTCATTTTGACGACGAGGAAGTTTAAAAGTTCATCTTCTGCAGTAATTTTGCCATCAACAGCCGTGCAGAGCTTCAATTTTGGACCTGCACTTTCCCTATATCCAGGCATGTCTGTGGTCTTTCCCCTCATTGTCCTGACTGATAACAAACTTCAAAACCCATAAAATATGTTGTGAAATTAGTGCATTAATGCGCATCGTTTGAACATAAGCTTGAGTCGCCTCAGTGGCTGCCAGAGGAAAAGTTTTATGGAGAGTTCTTTTGCTTCAGTTTAAAGTATGTTTTTGTATTTCAGGCTAAACATTGATTAATCACCGCCTGTATGCAGAGTCTATACACAACAGCAGAATTTTATTAAAGCCAAAAAAAAAAAAAAACAGCACAAAGTTGTCTCACAGCGGGTAAGGGGGATGTAATTTTACATAGAAATTGGGTTTACCAGTGACAGAAACCTGTGATGTGGTGCCATGTACCGCAACAGCAAAGTGTGCAGCCAGTGATCTTTGAAGTCCAGCTCATAGAAAATTAATTTTGAGGATGCTGTAAGCGGCCAGCCGCGCTGTCCTTCTCTAAAAACTGTCAAACCAGGTCTGACATTTGCTGGAAAATCCAAAGCATGGCCAGGTTTGTTCTACAATCTGTTATATGAATATGACATGGATTGATTAACTGCTCACCTGCTGCTTCTCCTTTTGAAATCAAAACCATAATCTTCTCTCTGTTTCACCTGAACTATTATTACATTTTCAAAAAAAAATGACACAACACAACTTCCTCTCGTGTGATCACAATTTTTTTAGTAACCAGCCTGTTTTTGTCATCCTTGATCAAATCCAATTATTAAAAACATTTCCACCTTGACACATTTTTCTGACTTTTCTCATTTAAGTTATTCCAATGAGCTCAAAGGAAAATGACTAATTATGGCGACGATGGCTCTTGGGGATGACAACAGTATAGATTTGGGTAATAACTTCGATATCACATTACGGGTGATTACAAAAACAACTTACTTATCTAATGGTATGATTTTATTGCTTCTGATGAAATGATAATTGGCCATATTAGTGGCTGCATGGTGGAAAAATAACATAGCTGCATTAATATGTATAATACATATGAACTGCATAAATCTGGTTTCATCACATCACATTCACGCACAGTCTGACCTGCGTCATGCGTCACTGACCCACTGCGTTTCCTTCCAACATTACCCTCCATTACTGCCGTGTGATGCATGCTGAAAAATTCACTTTCATATGTACTGGGGGTAAGCGTGCTCCTGTCCTCTCCCTTTGTCGGAACGTTCATTTGTATCATCACAGTAATGGCCGTGTTGGAATAAAGAGCAACATATGGTCCTGGTCCAGTCTGGCATAAAGCAGACTGAGAATATGCTTTTGCTCCATTCACCTCATTTTACAGACAAGTACTTTATTTAATATCAACAACAAGGTTAGATGACACTGTAGGTAATCAGCTGGGAGTCAGCTGATGGCTTTTTAATTGCTCGGCAATGCAGCACTATGATGAGAAGCAATAAGCGAGTGCCACTGTGTCCTCTTTGCAAACACAGCACTCCATTACATTCTGGACTGCACTATATTGTAAATGTGACAGGGCTGTTATGCTGCATGATAAGATGTGGAGCTACCTCCCCTTCTTTTACCGTTTCCTCTAGTGAATCTGTCAAGCAAACAGTTGTCAGCATTGTTGACATCCTCTGCTCTCCTGTTTTGGCAAAAATGTAAAACATAGCAATGTGAAAATGCTGAAACGGCACTTGTCGCCTTCATTTTGTTTTCTCTCTTTTTTTTCTTTCTCCTCGCTGCAGTTGGCGTCTCGCTAAATTGCACAGTGACCCCAATACCCCACCCTTGCACACACACAAACGCACGCACTCGCAAATGCACACACACACACACACACACACACACACACACACACACACACACACACACACACACACACACACACACACACAGAGCGCTGTCTTGTCCCCAAACAGCACTGAAGGCCCAACACACGGGAGGCAATTTATTGTTGCTCTTTTGCAGTTATCCACCTCTATAGGTCAAGATCAGAGGGACCTCGTTGATCTAAGCGAGTCCAAAGGTGAGGCTGAGAGGCCAATGAGGTTTTCATTCAGATCAAGTGATGCTATGAAAAGGCAAAGGGAGAGGATGAGGTGAGGCTTTTCTTCGTGGCGGCGCCATGCGAGCACAAATGTTTCACTGAAGAACATAACAAGATTGTTAAAACAGCTCTCATCTGACTTCCTCCGTTCCCTGGCAGCCGATCAGACGAGATGATGTGTGTGCGCCCGGCTGTAGTGAAGTAACACAAATAACCCTGACGACTGAAAACCGTATGTACATATCATAGGAATGCAAGGCCCTTACTGCATTCGCAATGATGTCTTTGTACTGCAGATGTGACTTTCATACAGCTGAGCGGGGGGGAAAGCAGAACATTTCCTTGAGCTGAAAACAAAGGTACAGTGTGTTTTCCAGACTCGCAGCAAGGGCAACGAGCTCAGGAGTGCGAGAGGAGGAGGTAGTAATGGATCAATGGCCAGTCCAACAGAATTTGGTGCAAAGATATTGATCTCTGAAAAATAAGGGATAGAAAACAACCAACTGGCCTTTTCTTCAAATAACTTGTCTCTTGCGACTCTTGAAAACGTAGGTGAAATCACTGACTATAGAGGCAGCCACAGATTTCCTCTGATTTTCTAGCTTTCTGTTCCATGCGTTCAGTCACTCGGCCAATTCGAGGGATCTCTACACAGGCTGAAACGCTACATTAACCTGAGCCATTCATGGAAGTTATTGACCGACTTCAATGAGAGCTGGAGAGGTAGTGACAGCAATGACTTTACAAAACGAAATTTAAATTACATATGTTTCTGAATGAAGGGAAGCAAACGCAGATAGTTGAGAAAGAACAAGTACAAGCTGTGGCCTGTTGCCTATTTGGAGCTTCTACAGGCAGGGAGAGATTTTTTTCTGTGTCAGTAGTTTCCAAGTTATAACTACAATATGCAAGTTTTCACTTTGAGGTAGAAAATGTATTGTTAGTCCTGCCCTCCTCCTCCTCAGCTGGTCAAGTTCCCGCCCCCACACTTGTCACTCATCTTGATGAGCTGTCTATAATGAAACAGCCTCGAGCCTGGGGCTAATGTAGCCGGCGTCCATAAAGCCACCGCAGGTGTAGAAGAAACAGACACTGGGTGCAGAAAATGTACAACGGAAATATACAGCATTGCTGCTTCTACACTTTTTTTTTTTGAACCGTCTGTCTGCCATATGTTTGGCTTTCTGCTTTTTCTTCCTCGTTGCGTTGTGCTAGTTGTTGATGTGAATATCCTGCACTTGATTTTACAATTCAACTCCCTGCTGAGGTATATACACAGAAAAGATGTCAATGTCACTGACAAAGTAATCTACATTGGGCCATGAACTCTTTTGTTTCAGTTTATTTACTGACAACGTTTTTCAGTTTTTGGTCAATGTTGTTTTTATATATATATGTTGAGTATAAATCAACTATTTTGCTTGCTTGCTTTCTTTGTTTTTATTTGTAAATCTATTCCTGTCTTTTCCATAAATTGTTCTTGGAAATGTGCATAAGTTCACTGAGAGCAACTTGAAAGCAGAGTCAAATGTATGTGTACACACTTGACCAATAAAGCTCTTTGATTCTTATGCATTATTATAGGTCATTTTTATAATTCTATCACAGTAAATTAACTATAATAAATTAGATTAATAAAGTAAATATTCCTCATTTTGAGGCCAGCCTTTCATTATTAACAGTTGTTCTTCTTCCACATTAAAGAACTGCATACTAATCTGATCAGGTCAGTCACTCTAGTCAAATGTTGCAACCTCTCTGAGTAGCCTATGGCACTGCTTCACAAGTGCATCAACTAATCTCTCTGAAAAAGCCTTTTTGTTAGTGAATATAATTACAACTAGATTGCTAAATTTCTAGTCATGTAGCCAGACCTCTAGCTAAGTGACCTCTTTGACATCTGGTGAAAAGCTCTTTATACCTGTATTGATTCAGACAAGTGTCCAAAAACATTAACTATTAAATATAAGGAGATATGTATGTTCCTCCCATCTCTAGCATATGCAACAAGTAACTTATTTAAAGGCAGCCACATTTGGGATCTTAAACCTGAAAACACATTGAGTGGCTATGTGGGACCCTGTCAAATAAACAGAAAGGGTTAACAAAAGTGTGTGAGCGTCTCCTGATTGTCATGTTTGCATAATGCACTTCATACTGCATACTACACAGAAGTCTGTTTGAATAATACAAGGTAGCCAAAAGTTAAAAATGCCAGGTTTAGTGAGGTAATGTGACTGTAACATGGTGCTTGAGTAAAGCTTGTGTGCGCAGAGCCGAGGACAGACAGCACTGGTGACAATTATTGAATTGTGCCTCCGTCATTTTCTTACCAATTTGTGCTTGAATGTCTCCAGATCACAAAAAACCTGAAATAAAATGCAAGAGTACAATAGATAGACAGGCATGGAGCACTAATAGGAGGACCATTAACCAACCAACCTCAGTATGGCAGCAGCCTGAAGCACATCTCTCTTTTTTGATAATGCATTGGGTGAGGACTGGTGTCATCCTAATTATTCCAGGACTGGAGTATAATTATGCCTAGACTGTATAAAGTTCATCAACAGTATCTTGCACACCATCTAAATCTGTATCCATATTATCTGTATTCCAGTCTTCTCCTGAAGTCAGTCCTACACTTTTAATATCAGATTTTATCCATGACAGAGTAAACACCTTATCTTTACAAAGCTATTATATTATGCTATTACAATTATACATTATGTATGTTCAATATGAAAGTTTCAGATAAGCAGAGCAGCCGGATGTGTCACAGCTTGTAAGGAGTGAAGTTGTACAGAGATTCATATCCAGGATCAGGCTGTCGCTCTTGTTCTTGCAGATGTGCACATTGCCTAAGTCAGCAAATTTAATTATGCAGAGCCATATGGAGGTTCTGGTCACCAGAGTCCCCAGGGGCCAAGAATACCTGTAAAAGATGCCTATAAAACATCCAGGGGAGACAGCCACCCACAGACTTCTGTGGACTTTGCAGGTCACTGTTCGTCCTGGAAAACAAGGAATGAGTTAGAGATTCATGTTAATAATGATGAAAAGAGAGCTCCTTTCCTGGAGAGTTAACACTGGCTGACAATCAAGTCATTCAAATGAAACAATGCGGAGAAAACTGTCATTAAATTTGTCAACTTGTCTAATTTGATCCCGAGGTTTGTTCCCACTCTGGCATCAAACAGGTTTGATTTGCTGCTGTTTTAAATAAAAATAATTATGCTCCCGATCTGAAATGTTTTGTTGATATTATCACCATTTTGTCTGGAGCATTTGAAACAAATCAAATTCTGTACTTAGTCATATTTTTTCCCTGCTGTTGAGACTAAATAAGTGTGGAAAATGCAGATACCGTATCTGGGCTGAAAATCAATAACCTGGGAACCTTGTTTTCATAAAACAACACCCTGCTGCACATCACACGAGATAAAGAGTCAGAGAGCCGTTCACTGATTTGTATGCCGCACTGTGGTTCTGTACATATTGCACAGCTGACTGAGGCAAAGACGACTGCAGTCACATGAGGATGCACTTGTGAACAGGGGAGACCTCGCTATAATTATGGTGACTCAGTCTAATGTTGACAGCGTGTCTGTGCTCCGCGCTGCTTGTTTTAAAGACAGGAGAGTGTAGCCGAGCGTCCCATTAAACCCTGGTTAGAAAATGGCCCCATCTTTATGCTTTCAGGCAGTGATGACTCAATTATGAAGGCAACAACCACAAGAATCCACTTCCTTCCCCAGATAAATAATAAATTGTGACCTTGTCCCGGACAATAAAAACCACAGGAAGCATGGGCTAAGATTTCATTTCAACTTGTGGGTACATTGCTGATCATCCGCCCACCCCCAACCATTTCCTCAGCAGCAAGTCAGCATCAAATACAGTAACCTCTGTTAATGTACACAGGAGAAAATCCAGGCCCTATATTCATCTGAACATTTAAGCAGTTAATTATAATTGATGGTTTGCTAAGCCCTGGCACCCTTTGTTATTTGTACTATGCCTGTCAAGCAAAGCACACAATGCAGTTTGCATTGAAAGCTGTGGCAGATTTCCCAAACAGTCCATGCGTCACAGCACCCATAGTGCATACACACCAGAGACTTCCAGTAGCTGGGATGACTAACTTCTGGTTTAGCCATCTGCTAACTTGAAAGGGGATAAAATGATGTAATGGTGAAGCTCTTTTACACTTTATGAATCCTAATGTTCAAAAAGTTTTCTGGGCCAGAGTGCATCGCATGATATTGGGATTACACCTTTTGGCCACTGTGTCAAATTGGCTCTAGTCCCAGCTCACTTTGTGGAGGCTTGGTATATATGTATGTAGATGCTGCAGACTGCTGTTGATCATTGGGACGATGCGTCAACATGCCGCCATATTGCTTTTGGGAATGCAAGTCTATGGAGGCATGACATCTATCCACAGTTAAAATTGTCATAACTTGCTGCATTTCCAACCCATTTCAAGTGATTTGGTTTGGAAAATGGGACGATGTAATTTCGTTTATAATTTTGGAAATAAATTTGAAAATAAATGCTAATTTGCATTTTAAGTCACACGTCTGATAAACAAATCTTGCAGTTTTGTAAAAGTCAAAATAAATGACTTAGGGCTGCATGTTTATACAAGAGAGATGAACAATACAAATTTAGCTCTGATCTCATAAGTGGGAAAAAAGATTCACAATGATTGATGTAATTTTCAGCATTTTACAGTTAATCTTTTTTCTTAATTATTATCAGGACAGTCAAATTGTAGCTCAAAAGAAGGATTTCTTATTGTGGTATATTAAATTCATCCAGATGTTTGAGTCGTAAAATACTGTAAAACCACTTCTAACCTGTGAAATATTATTCCCCGTTGCTCAGTTTTCCTTCATTAGAACATGCAAAGCAAAAATCTGACATTTCCAACTATAGGAACAGATCTCACAAGCCTGGATACTGTTTCTCTGAGTAACTACTTTAGATAATAATCTAACTAGCTGGGCATGATAACTTTTACAGTTTATATAAAGCAAAATTTGCTCTTGTGTCTGTCCCACAGTTGCTAAGCTATGGGATTTAGCAAATGGTCATTTTGAAGCAATAATCAACTCATCAAGTCTGTACTTCAAAAATGAAAATGAATGTTATTGTATGTTCTTTTGTTCCACGCATATCTATTTTTCAGCCAGTAATAGAGCACAATCATGAGCAATCCAGGAAGACAGGAGGAGAAAGGCTTGGACATGTGACATCAAGAAAATGAAAGGGGAAAAACACTCTCCATTGACACAGGTACAATTCCAGTATAAGCCCTTTTTTTTCAATCTTTCGCTATTGCACATTATTACTCTGGAATACTGACAGAACCAATGCAAAATAAAACCTCACGTAAGATTGATCCAAGGATATTAAATATTGATTTCAGCATTATGATGGATTCCAGAAGCAGAAAATAAATTTCATTTGAAAGAGCATATTTAATTCTGTGAACAAAGATCGTACCCGCTGGCACAAATCAATCAGTTGTTCATCATCTTCATCATCGTCACCATCACCACCACCGCCACCGCCACTGTCACCACAACAAAGATAATGATCAGCTCCATCTCGAAGGCAAAGAGAATGTGACTTGTGCTAATGAGATCCTTCCTCTAAGGCTATGATTAGGAGAGTCGGCTGACAAAGATAAAGTGCATATGCTCTTCAGATAAGACAATAGATATGGAGGATGAGTCTATTTGCATTATGACCTGTGCTGCTCTTCTTCTTCCCGCAGCTCTAAAATTCCTTGGAACATCAGAAATATTTGAAAAATCTCCCGGCAGTCTCAAGTGAAGGAAGACTTCACTGGTGCCTTCAGAAACTTTTTGGGAGCGGAGCTTTGTGCATCACATAACCCCTTCAAGAAAACTCTTGTTTGACTTGGACAAGTGCAGCCCACGACTCCTCAGCTTATTTTATTCTGACACATTGGAAAGTCTGAAAAATAGACATGATTTAAAGCATTCTTCAATTCAAAAGTTGTCATTCCACGATGATAATATCAGTTTCAGGTGCGCAATTTAGTTCTTCTTTCTATCTTTCTTTTTTTTGTGGCAGAAATCCAAACACAAATCATTATTATACCACAATCACTTTGTAGCTCAATAAACACAGTCTGACCACAGTCTCACCAATAGTAATTTGTTCTACAATATGTCTGTGCAACACATTTCTTCAACATCAGCTTTTCTCTGCTTTTGGCAGTCAACCATTACAATAGCCCGAGGCTGCTATTAATGATTAACGGTAAATGTTTTTTTAATGTCTCCCTTAAAATGTGGCCGGCGTGTCATTGATAGTGTGTGGTGTATGATCAATAATTTGTGGAGGCGTGTCAATGAAATCTGAAGTTAGAGTGACAAATATGTGTCACTTAATGACTTATTAAAAAGCCGTTTATGAAAATGTTCAGTTCAGTTTACTCTGTGTCACAAAACAATGAATTGAACCATAGTAAGATTCTGCACAGTCTGTCAATCAAATCCTCATATTCCAATTTCAGTTACTACCTGAAAGCCTGTAGTTTTTTTTTTCGTGTGTAGTTCCTTCTGACTGATTCCAGATAGTTGCACCATAATACTGCAACTATTCATATTTTATTATATTGTAGGAAACTCTAGGCAAACAAGTGACGTCATATCAACTTTTTAAAGCCTTAATATTGTGCACAGATATTCAATAGCTGACACACTGAAGCTATTAAAAGCAAGAGAGATGACCTGTTTTTAACTGACAGTATCCTCAGTCCTTTGTAGGCAATGCAATGCAGCAACAAGTCATCCAGTCTCTTTGCTGTAGCTCTCACTGTTTCAGCTGCTTCCTCCACCCACCTGCAAACACTCACATCAGTTTATATGAGATATTAGATGTTTGGGTGATGTTTTTTTTTTTTCATCATAAAAACTCATAAAGCAAACAAGTACAGAACTCAGGTGAATATTAATATATCGAAACCTGTATACACATTTTTTGGACAATCTAGCAGAATACCCAGCATTCAAGAGCAAATATTAATATAACTTTACTCCAGTCACATAGAGTCAGCAGTGAAATGGAAAAAGTATTTCTGTGAAGGACACAGCTAAATCATGTTAAAGTAGACAAAGTAGATATAAAGATAATACACCTCAGTCAAATTACAACACTTCGTTTCAATGTTTGCTGATGTTTGTTGATATATATATTTCAGAGCATTTCATTTTTCGTTCAAATCGTTTATCCTGAGCCGTTATTGTGGATCAAAATTCCTCAGCGTTTTTTGAGAACACATCTATTTGGGGAAAGCCAAACCTTGTTGTGCAGCTACCTGAAAAGATTTGATTCACCAAATGCGAGTGAGATGTGAATACCAATGTGTGCAGGTATTAAGTCCCCGCTGCATGGATGCTGATATGCAGTCTAAATCCTCAGGTACCACATGTCCTCAAACTTGTTGCCAAACTAAGAAACTCCGCTTCCTCTTTGGTTTATTTCCATGTCCTTAGAAGTCATATGAAGCAAACTTCATATAAAAGAGAAAAAGAGGGGGGGAAACTGTCACCTTGATGTTTCCACTGCAGTTTTTCACTGAAGCTGGTCTCAGAGGACAAGTGCTAAGGAAAACATCATTATGTTGGGAGAAATGTACCGGTAATGAACCCAAATGGCACTGAGAGGTGCAGTTGTCAGCCATGATAAATGGCACCTATGCATCCTGAATGTGTTTGGTGCCCTTGCCATGTTGACTCCCTCTCCTGAGGGCGGGCTCTCGACTGCTGGCTTTGGCCTGGAGCTTCAACCTTAACCCCTCCACTCGGGGCTCGACGCTGACAGGACGGAGGCGGCGCTGAGATTGCCAGGAATTCTGACTCACAACGTTTCACTTATTCTCATTCGCACTGCGGTGAGAATGCATTAAAAGTGTCAGAAAATGTCATCTTTCCCTATAGAAGGAATATTTGTGTTTTCCGTTTGCTACATGAAAGTGTTGCTACATTATAGAAAGACCTGCTTTGTAATTAATGCTGTTTGTGATGCAATGTGTTTTTGCCAGTAATAGTTAACTTTAATTTTCATCTTAAGTGAATTTCCAAGTATACATACAGTAGGTATATGTCATTTTGCACCTGCTCATGTTAATGTATAATGATATAATGTAATTTACCGCAGCCAGGCTTAATTTACATATATAGGTTCTGTATAGTGATGATCTGAGGTGTAATATTATTCTATCAGATGTCTCTTAAAGTAATGCAACATGAAGGGCAAATGATTAAATTACATCAAATGCAAACATAAATGCTAGCAAATAGAGAGTAAATAATTTGAAAGTGAAATGAAACTATTGAGGAAAACAACTTTGTTTTTATGTTTGAAGAAGCTCAATGGAAGGCTCCATCTCTGTACTGTATAGTTAAGGAGGTTTGGGTCTGTGCAAGCATGAATGCATCATAATTCAAGGTATTTTGAAAGTAGTTTTACTCTGTCTCACCCATTTAGCAAAACTGCATCGAAGCAGAAATATCTGGTTGTAAACTTTTTACACTTAGTGTTCAGTTTCATATTCTTGTGGACCTTTGGGAGTAAATGTTGTCTGTGGCTCCACTATTGTGATCTCTACTCTTTCCTCTCTAGAATTATCCAATACCCAACCAAGTTTCTCGGAGGTCACATTGAGATGTGACTTTTGTCAGTCACAGTCAGTCATCCAACTTGCATACAAAGCCAAGACGCTGTAGTCTATTCAATAAAGTAGATATTAAGGCTAGATTGTGCACAATAATAACCTTAAATCATAGGTCATAACATTCAAACTGCAATTATTTATTGCAATAAGAAATTTCTATGGGGGGGAAAAAAGGATGACAAAACAGCATGAGCTATCTCTTAATGTGATAGAAGCTGGACAGTGATTACACCAATCACATCAAATTATTTTATAATTGTAAGTATAAAAGAACAGCTCAGAATTTCCACATTTTAAAAAAGAATTTGTGCCAGCAAAAAAAAAGAACAGAAACTAAAAAAGCACATTTTCAAACCGAGCATTAGAGATAGCGAGGAGTTGTTTTTGTGGTTAGGCAGCCTCAGTAAATGGGTGCTTACAGATGCACTGAACGTTCTGGGTGAGCGCACTGTTTTTAGATTGTGTGCCTGCAAGATGAATGCTCCTTGGCAATCTTGTAAGGCTAAACACTTTTGCTGCATGAACTCCCGATTCATTTTCATTTGATTCAGAACATTAATATTAAATTGTACTATCAGATCCATGCGTAATTATATCTACTTTAACCTGGTCAGCCAGAGTAGCTTCTATTAGGCAATGTTGATTCACAGCAGACCAGCATGGGGCTTCTAAACAAATACTGAATAAATGAAATGGAAACTGATGTAGTCTGGTGTACTGCTGTGAAATAGAATCCACAAGACGTGTCTCAAGTTCGGGGAGAGGGCATGAAAACAGGAAAATGGATGATTATAGAGAAGGCGAATTACATTAGTGTGTCGAATTAAAGAGACGTCTGGTATATCCAGCTGAGATAGAAGCAAAGAGCCGGAGTGAGAGAGGAGAAATGGCATAAGATGAATGCAAAAGACAGGGACAAAGACATTGTGTGTGAGAGTGAGAGATGCAGGGGAGGAAGGATGAGAGGAAAGGATAAGCATGATGCTAAAAATACCTCCCCACCCTATGAGTTTTCGTCTATTGGCAAGGACGACGTGTGCTGAAATAAAGCTGTGAGCTTGTTATTGTTATTTCATTATTCCCTGTGTTTTGTGTACAGCATATACAGTGTATACCCCGGATGGGGAAAAGCCTTGAGTGAGTTGCTGGCTATATTGGAAAAGAACAAAAGTGAACAATCTACCCACTGAGAACAAATTAAAGAAAACAACGTAAATATTATTTCATTAAGGATCTCTAATGCAATCAAAACAGGGGCTGGGTCCATTATCTGAAATCCTGAACAGTCAGCTTGGTGGATATTTGACTACTACAGTGGAGCAGTATTATAATAAACATGTCTTTGTATTATTTGTATGGACACTTTTTTTGTGCCTTTTTGATTACAAATTATATGTAAAAAAAGAGATGCAAACAATGCACATTAGAAACATTTAAAAAAGTCTTTATGAATGTTTTAGGATAGCTTGAGCTTTCCAGTTTGTTGCGAAACAACTGGATAAATTGAATGTGCTGACAACATTTACAGGTGGTTAAAACACAGCGTGGAACACTGGGAAAACATGATATTATTTCTCTCCTGCTGTCAGATATTTATCTCAGAGCGCACCTGTTAAATGCATTATTTTCTGTTTTATTCTAGTTGTGTTACCCAAGGCTCAGAAAATACTAATGATTTTCTTATTATCTATTCAAGTCTCTCCAAAATGGCAGATTGTAAAAAAAAAAAAAAAATCTAAAATAAGAACTTACATTACTGGCTCTCTGAGGCTGTATTTGAGATAAGTGCTAACATCTGCATGCTAATTAGCAATTGATCTAATGCCAAGTTCAACAGAGGACTTTCATTTGCTTTGCAGGTGTTTAGTCATAAACCACTGAACTATGGGACAAATTAAAATTTTGACCTGATGATGGTGCTAGATGAACAGTCAAGGGGGTTACCGAAGTGATTGCAATTCATCTTTTGAAGGACAATATATCCAATAGTTTCTCATGAAAGTTCTCTTGTAATAGTTGAGATATTTCAGTTTGGACACAAGTGGTGCACCTGGCATCTTGGTACCTAAACACTTCAACATTCTGACATCATGGATTCACCCAAAACAGTGTGTTCATGGGCTTCACTATAAAGCACATGGGATGCTCAGTAACAGTGTTAAATACACAGAGTAAGACAGGTCCACACTACCAATGCCCCAAAGCAGAACAGTGTCCAGATACCCAGATGTTGCCCATAAAGCTCCCACTGAGATCAGAGAAAGTTTCTGAATTCACCAAACATGCACACTTACTTGGAGCCCAGCAGTGCACAGGGAAGGAGAGGCAAACAACAAAGTTCAACACTTCACGGTCACGGGCCAGTAACACTGAGAGGGCAGAGTAAACCTGGAAGTGGAAGGACAACAGAATGATGCTGCCGGACATCAAGTAAAGAGGGTAACGAAGCGCTCAGATCAGTAACTTACCTGGACAGATAGAGAACTGGCAGCCAAGAGGTAAATGTTAACACAGAGTCACAGTCTTTCTCCCTGCTCCTCAGCTCCAGCCACATTTCTGTTCTCCTACACCCTTTAGTGCTATTCTCCACTTATCCACCTCTGCCTTATTCCTCATCACCTGACTGCCCCACCCATCCACACACCTGCTCCCACCTCTCATCCACTCTGCAGGATGCATTCCAATACTCCATACTATGTCAGTATCCTAATACATAATATGTCAAATGCAATATGACAATAACACCAGGATGTCCTACTGCATCCGGTCACATTTTGCAGTATGCAAGCCAGTGTACTTCTCTCACTCTTCTGACCCACAATCCTCTGCACAGCGGAGATACGTCACGTCGACTGAGCTGCAGAGAGAGCGCAGACAGATGACAGCTCATTGTCAGGGGACAGAAGTCGCAATGACACACTGACAGTGTACTCAATTGTAAGTACTGCGTATTTTTTTACAACTTGCATGTAGACTTAATACATTGTGATTGACGTATGGGCGAGATGGTCAGAGTTCTAGGCGCAACTTTGTAGCACAATGACAAAGTAGTATAGTAGTAGTAGCAGTATATCTCAATTGTTGCAAACTATGCGAAACAGCGTGTATTTTGTAAAGGCAGCTAAAAGTAATAGCAAATAATACTTTGGGGGACTTTGCCATCCACCTCCTCACCAGCATCTCATACCCTCATCAGCCACTTTTACACATCTTCAAACATGTTTTGTTGAACCCTGTCACCCGTACTTGCCTCATGGTCCTGTAAGCTGTGAATCAGACTTTTTCATAATCAATCATTGATCTGCACCAGCTCTGCCTCCATCGTCTGCATTTGGGTCCTGTTGGCATGAGAGGAACAAGGAGCAATATTACTCCTTTGCAACTCAACCATTCAACCAAGGTGGGTTTTGGCATTGATTAGCAAGGGCCAGAATATCACACCCGGCCAGTGCATGAACTCCACACTGACGCACAGAAAACCCAACCACAGTAGCATCAATGGAAAAGAGATCAGAGACTGTTTACGACAACTGGAACAGGACATTCATAGGCGCTTACAGTACCACCACATCAACAAGGTTAGCGAGTTAGAACCGGACATAGATGAAAACATGGTGTCCTATCCTGTCATATCTCATGTACTGGCCGCTATCACACATAATAATGCATTACATATAAACTGCTGAGGAAGTAGACCATGAAAAAAAAATGGTTACTACAGCATAACACAGTCCAGATCTCAGCCCGGATCAGGTGTTTGTCCTGCTCGACCTTGCCTGAACACCACCTACTTAAAGCACAAGGCTGGTTTGGACAGATAGAAACACGGCCGGTGCTGCGGGTTCACTGGAGTCTCCCGGTGTACAATCCACCACGGTGCCACACAGAGGAAGGAGAAATGAGAGCTTTGAACTGCCTCTAGGGAGCGGCAGCCTTTCGTTGAGATGCTGCATGTGGAGGTCAAGATAAAAATCCAGGAAGCGCAAATCTTAATGGAAAAGATGAACTCGGTGGACGTGCTCATGCTTTTCGAAAAAAACAAAACATTAAGATGGACACACGACCAGCCGGAAGAAGACAGAAAATACAGGTGGAGTAAAGGAAGAGTAGGGGACGTCATACATGTGAAACTGTCCTTGAAGAGTGGGGGGTGGGGGGGCAGATCTGCAATACCACTTACAGCTTCTTGAGCTGCTGTCCTGACATCTTTCCTCAAGTGGCATCGCAACATTTCACACTGTAAATCATTCTGAAATCTGATGACACTCCCACGTGACCTTTACAACTCATGCGCCACCTCAGTGACTCTCATGTGACGACAAGGTGCGAATGAGGTTAAAAGGGGCTCCTGTGCAGTCAGCAGAAGCGAGAAGCCTCGCATGAAGGATGAGGCGTGCATTTACCTTTACTTAATTTTTTTGTAATCTTGACTAATGTATGCCAGTTCGACAACATAACAATGTAAATCTTTTATGGCCTGTGATTGACATTCTTATACTCTGAACATATATGACTTCTCATTACATTATATTTTCAACAGCGACAAAGCAGCATGTAATTGAGTTTATAATGATGTTTAAGGATTATTAGTCTGTAGTATTTTTCTATTTATGGTCACAAAAAACACTCATTTGTGTGGATAAATACTTCAAATGGATCTCCCTCTTGTCCTCATTGTGCCTAATAAAGACTTCTATTATGTAATAAGTGAATCATAAAGCTTTGGCCACCATGGTCATCATTGTTCTTTAATGTATGTATTTTAGTTTTAATATTGTTTTTGTGACCCACATTTACATTTTGAAGCAACCTCCTGAGGAACTCATTGTGGTTGATATATTGGTGTTCCAAACGATCCCCACTTTAATGATTTCATGTTTTATCCTATCCTCAGTATTTACATAGCTCTGATTGTTATAATTGAGATCAAACTTTTCCCATCTGACAGAAATAATAATTATTCAGCTTAATAAAAATGAGGTCAAATAATCAATCATCGGTTTGAGCGAGTTTTTGCAGCAAAAAACAAAAGCAGTCTCTCAGTCTAAGAAACCAACAGCACTCTGAGCTGAGCACACAAGCAAATTTAACCTGGCTTCACTTTTGCTGCAATGCAATGCAAAATCATCTGGCATCCTCCTGCAGAGGCCAATTATTTTTCTACGAGCGCACATTCCCAGTAGATATTTTTTATAATTGTACTGTTTACCCTGCAACGGTCAACACAGAAGAGAAAAAACGACTTTCACCATGATAACTATACAAAGTCCTGTCTCATAAAGTGCTGTGTGGTGTTTTGACCCTTAAGCTCATGGATGTGTTACTTAAAGGCCCTGCAAGCACATTTTCCCCAATCAGCCTTTCAGTGTAAGAGTCGAAGTTAAGAATATCTTGTTATTTCACATGAAAGGTATGAGCTGTTATATTTTTGTCTCGGCTCTTCTCACTGGTTTGAAAAGGTGATGTTATGTAAGCCTGTGCACCAATCAAAATTTAACAGTATTTGAATTAAAATCTGTCAATCCAATTGGATGAAACCAAGTCCAGAGAGTCCTTATAAAGCAGATAAGCTCGTTTTTTAAATGTTCGATTGAAATAAAGGAGATTATGTTAAAATGTGATTGCTGCTAAATTGGTTCTTAATATTTTATGTTGTTGAGATGATGTCACTTTGAAACACATTTTCAGGGACTCCCTCCCTTGGTGTTGTGTTTTTCATCTTCTCACCAGAAGATGTGGCGCCACACCGATGCAGATTTTTTTTTTTTTTTTTTTTTTAACACAGGGCTATTTTTATTTTCAATGTGACTTGATGTGTGATATTGTGTTAGTGAGCACCTACATGGCTGAAGCGCATTTTAGCCAGACTCAACTCAACTGAAAAGGTGAAGCCTCCATATGGAGATCAGTAACATATCACACATCACACATTATCGCATCAGAAAGCTGCTGATGAAGAGTTGAGGAAATCGGGTGGAGTCTCTTGAGGAACCGTCTCTTCGCTGCAAGGGCTTAAATCCAGCTCAAACCTTTGTGCTTTTGTTCTTGGTCATCTATACTATTTTTTATCTGAAAATCAAACTAAAGGTAAGTAAAAGTAAGAAGTAATCCATCAGTTGAACAAGTGCTACTTTCCACTACCTCTGTCTCCACTTGCACCCTTTTAGAGATTTACTGTATGTGTCGAGTGATGCTTCAATTTCAAGTACTGTATCTGATCCTCGACCAGACTATCACTAGACTTTTGGGTAGATTTCCCACTATGAGGTTGAGAGTTTGGGAACTGAATTTAGAGTCAAATCATAGCATAGTGCTAAAAGGTAATTTAGCAAGACGAGCAATGCAGTGACTCACTGGATGAGATGCACACAGTTTATCTACCTAGATGAAAACTAACATGGTAGGTGGCTCATCAATCAGAGATTATAATATTTTTAAAAGCAATAAATGTAGTGTTTTTAAAACACCCTGAATGTATCTTCAAACCTACACTATTCATTTATCTAATAGACTCATTTGAGCAAAGACATGAGGGTAAACTAAAGCATTAAAGCTGATAGCCTGTGCATAATTTAGGAACTATCCCTTCTAGTATGAATCAGACACCATCTGCATTTATTACTCTTTCAGTTTGTACTTTAAATCCTATAATGCATACATGGATGTAGTGGTTCAATATAACACCAGGAGCCAGAATGATACAAAAGCCACCTAAAAAATACAGAAGTACTAAAGCTTAAAGGGGAACTCCTCGGATTTTTAAAATCTAATTTGATTTATGGGTCTTGCTTATGTAACAAAAAAAGTTGTATTATGCCTCTTGTGGCTCCAGGTTTTGACAAGGAACAATAATGTGGAATAAAAATTGTCCCACAAGAATGAGACAGTTTTAGAGGAACGCAATGCTGAATCGGTGGAGTACTCTTTTAATGATGTGCTTGATGACAAAATGAAAATCATACCTGCATGGTTCTTCTGATACATTTTGTCAATAGACTGGTTTAAGTTCACTTAGGTAATATTTTATTCATTTGATTTTTCAAAACTAGTTTTTATGATTTTTTTCTTTTTTTAAACTTGGAGTACAAGAAGAGTTACAATCGAACATAAAAAAAACACCCAAGAAGAAATAAAAGAGGAGCGAACAAAGAGAATTTATAATCATCATTTATAGTTCATGGTCATTTTCCTCATACTCATTCCAAGTACAGGTCTCTGGAAAGCAGAATTGACTGACAGAATGACAGAACAAACACAGAACAGTTGAAACGGAGACTTATTTTGAGCTATTCTCCTCTGGTTTTGCATCAGCCCAAGCACACATTGGACAATCTTATAATACCACTTGGAAACACACACAGCAAGTTAATTTATCTTAATCATTGTCGTCATCCATCATCATCATCATCGTCATCATTGCACTCTTGGTCTTCTTCATTCTCACTCATGTAAGTCAGGATTGAGGAGGAAGGCAGTGATTCTACCGGTATCCTTAAAAGAGAGCCACACAAGTTGTCATGCCACGCTGTCAACGCCTTGTGCGGTTTTTGGGTACGGTTCGGCTACTACTGGTCCGGGATCATCTATCTCAGGTTGGCATTTGTATAAAAAACTATATAGGAACACATGTAAAAACAGGGGAGAATCAAATTATTATCCAACTGAAAAAAAAAAAATGCAGATGTCTTCATAAAATCTTCTATGTCTAGCAACACTTAATAACACTTATGTCTTCTTTTTGTCTGTTTTTTTTTTTTTTTTTTAAGTTTTATTCCAAAATGGTTGAGGAGCAGTTATAGTTTGCATCATCTATACAACAGGCTATAAAACACCACTTTGTCACAGTCCAGAAAGCACATATAGATGTGGTTGTACTGTATATCAACATATGTACTGTAATAAGATAATTTTGCGTGCATGGCTCCCGATTGATCACCTCTGAGACGTCCCCGCGATTCTGAGGAAACTCTCTCCTTTGAGTTCACACGTTGTGAAAACGAAGGCCTCCAGATTTCTGACTGGCACAATGGACATATTCTTCTTTTAAAACAGTCTTTCAAGAGAAACTGCCATCCATTCTCATCTCCGCACTGCGGCAGCTCAGTGAGCCAGGTATTAGTCTTAGCCGGCCATCGCTGCCTCTTCAGTGTGTACTTTGGCTGATTCCTCGGACATCCATCAGGGAAATTTTTTTCTCTCTGAATTCACTGTCACCAGAATTTTTTTTTTTCTCTTCAACCGCAGTAAATGTTTGGCGTATTTATGTATGTATTTATTTATGCATTGTGTCATTTTCTGTAGAAAAAGTCTCAACAACACAAACACAGGCAATGTAAATGAAAAAAGTTCATAATGCTGAATCTCCCCCTTTTTGCAAAGTGCATCTGTGCTCCTCTGTTTGCCAGAAACGAGGGAGTTCATCACATTATCCTGGCCGAGGAAACAAGTCACAGATGGGTTAATGTTGTTTGGTTGACATGTTAGATATGTATTCAGTTCGTTTTCAAATGTTTGCCAGAGCCATTTTTTCCATCTAGTCTCTTTCTGGACAGTAAATCTCCACTGTCGAGTGCTTGAGTCTAAAGAAAGTAATTTTTTCATTTTTCATATTTACTTTTCAGAGCATTGTCTTATTGGAAAAAATGACTAAATAATGTTCGTCTTTGTTATTATACTGTACACATGTTGATGTCCTGATTTGTCTTTTCCGTAAATGTTTGACTTGGCCTGGCAGAGACCAAAGCTTTGACAATCACACGTAGTACTCCTTGTCCTTGTTCTTCTTGTTCTTGCTTGAGGTTTTTGCTGTGTTGACTGGCTTCTCTTTGACCACGGTGCCGTTGGACTGCGCCGAGTTGCTGATGTAGTTGCGACTCTCGTCCACGTGGTACGAGCCTTCGTCCCTGTTCCGGTATTTGTACATGGCGTAGAGCAGGATGAGAATACAAAGCGCCGCCGCTGCTACGATGCCAACCACCATCCCCGTCGTGCTGCTGGACTCCCGGAAAACCTCCGACGTGTCTGGGTAACCCTTTGGTCCAGCGCC
This sequence comes from Centropyge bicolor, assembly GCA_037975185.1. Classification (NCBI taxonomy): domain Eukaryota; kingdom Metazoa; phylum Chordata; class Actinopteri; family Pomacanthidae; genus Centropyge; species Centropyge bicolor. The sequence goes on along the minus strand of JBBMOC010000007.1, from coordinate 6,301,161 downwards.
AGTGGGATTGGCTGCAAGGAAGACAGAGATACGATTACCACAAATGGACTAAGCTCGCCATCTTTTCCATTTTATCATTATTACTATAACTAGATTTATGGTAGCCAATGAATGCATTTCTTCTCCGTATGTGTGGATCAATATTACAGTTTACTGTTGAATGATAGCACAGACATCAAGCCTCAAGGTTGCTGGAGCTGAAAGTAGATGTTGGCTGATAGCATTGTTTTTCCTGCCTAATAGAAGAGCATGCAGTGACACAATGGAGAGACAACAGATGACAATGTCCATCAATAATGACGATAAATAACATGGCATACAATGGGGAGGATGATGAGTCAAAATCTTTCTGCCTAACTTGTAAAATAATACAAAAGTAGAGTCTGAATCTCAAAGTCTTTGATAATCCAATTGGTATGCAAGTGTCAAAAATGATCCTCACAGTTAAATAAGACACAAAAACCTTCTTGTGGATTTTCTTATACAGCTTCTTAAAGTTATATCTCGCATCCTTTGACACTCGCTGAATCCAAAAAACTTTCTCTAGAAATTAGATTGAAATGCCACACAGTCACTCCTGCAGCACTCTGAAGAAATGATCTATTCGAGCTTTCAGTAAATGGAGGAGCTGGACATTTTTGTAGACTTTGCCTTAAGTACCATTTTACCTGTCGAATCCTATCAGGGTTTTAATTCCTGCAGAACATTACTCTGATGGCATTCACTGAACTCTAATTGTTCATATATGGGAGGGAGGAGAAGGTGAGACGCTGCTCAGTTCAGAAGTGAAGGAGACAAAGAGACTAATGTGTTAATGATTCGTTAAGAGGCGCAGTTAAAAACCCACATCTCCTAACATGTCTTACAGCAAAGTCATGAATGAACAGACAGGATTTTCAACATTTACTATATATTCAAGCAGCGTGACTGTATCACATAGTCTGTGAAAATAAATCTTTCAGAGAGAAACAATTCTTCAAATGACTCAGCAGATTTTTGCCAAAGGCTGTCCCCACTTCTGTTCTGAGATGGTGCCATTCAATGGAGCATATTCAGAAAACACGTCAGCCCCCTGATATTATTCAGTCCTCCTGGCACATCTCTCTGTGTGTTTTTGTAGCAGTCATCATTTCTGCTTAAGCCCTCTTTGTTGCGTTTGTGAAATCCAAACACTCAACGCTAACATTTGGAAATGAAAGCGCTCTGGTTCCACTGGATTGGGGCAAAAAAAAAAAAAAAGAAGAGAGAATTAAATAAATAAATTTGAAGGATTTACAGCTGGGTTCAGATCATAGTTGTGTTGATGCGAAGACGTTACGCTTCGATTTGCATGTACACTGGGTCGACCAACAGTAACAACAGAGACATGAATAGCTGCGTTGACATGTAGGTCTGAATCATTTCCTCCGTGTTGACTGGACAGTTGTGTTAAAGGTATCTAGCAAGCTTTGCAGTATTCGACTTTACTGCCGCTCCTTGTCCTTGCTACAAAGTGCTGAAGCGCTCTTATGGAGTGATGCCCTGAATATACTGCAGCGATGGGAATCCTGTTCTCTGAAGCAATATATGGACAACCTCCTTGCTCACTGTACATAACTTTCAGTAGGGTCTTGTATAGTTTGAGAATGATTTTTCATGTGTCTTCATTAGCCTTTTACTTAAGATTATTATATTGTTTGTCCCTTAAAATATATTATGAATGCTGCAAATCTTATTCTGAAAGTGAACTGCTGGTAGACACACAGTAAAATCAGTGTGTTCCAAACAAAGGATGTGTTTAATATTCTGTATTGTTTTCGTGTATTTTCATACTCATATCTTTCAAAATAAGTTATATTAGCTCAATGCACACTAGTCAGTTTTTTGTAATGAGAGTTTTCTCCTCGAGTCTCAAGATGTGCTATTAAAGTGTGGATTTCATGATGAAAATAAGAGCTCCTTTTCGTGCACTGACTACTTCATGTGGTTTGCAGCTAAAATGTCAACCTGGAGCATCAGAGAGTTGCTGTTCGTCTGACATTTATAACATAGAACCATAGAAGTTGTGTTCACATATTAAAGATACAGTGCTTACATTCTGTCAGGATTAAAAGATGATTACTTTCACTTTTGTTTTCTGTCTTGAGCTCATGTGTTCACACTGTTGTCATGGAGCTACTATACTTTTCCACAACATTAAACCAATGTGAAGAGTTGGACTGGCACATACATTAGAAACTACTGTGTTCATTTGACATATTCATGAATATGCATATGAGCAAGTTATCAAAGTAATCTGATCCTACATTTAGAATGACAGGTGTCAACGTTTTAGTCTCTCAATGGATTGGATATTTGATATTTACTGAAATTCATTTGACACGTGCCGTCCCTCATGTCCCATTTTGCTGTCCCACTTTTCTCGCTACGTTTTTTTTGCAAGAGCATTTCGGTTCTCAGAAAATAATTGCATTTTTCAGCTTTGATATCGAAAAAGCTTTAAAAAGAAATTTCGCTCTAAAACAAAACCACGACATTGTCTCTTCATTATTTCAAACCTTTGATCTCGGCCAGTCAGAGTAACATATCCACAAGAGCAACTCTCTTCCTAATCTAGAACTCAGTTTCTATAGTGGAGAGCAACTCTCTATTCTCCCTTACATCAAAAGGAAAAGACATGGAAAACAAAATTTTGCTGCCATTGAAGTTCATCGTAACCACCTTGTCTCATCTTATCAAATCCTTATTTCATGACAGACTAACTTGTCTCAGCGTGAGCGAAGAGGCCAGTTCTTGTTCTTGTTGTATAAAAAGGTTGTTTCTCCCTGATCCATGAAGGACAGGCAGAATTAATAAGATGATACAGCACATCCCATCCCACATACTACGTTTGTGGCAAATTCTCAATGTCAAACAAAATGAATGCAGTTCTTCAGGATTTTTCAGTGAAGGTGTACATGTCTTTCAGATCACAGTGAATAATATCAGCTACTGCAATTCCAATTGGAAGAACTGTATGTAATGGTTTTACATGTTTTTATATGAATGACATATACCTTACATCAACATGCACTGCTTTGGATCCATTTTAAATCCATTGACTTCCATTGATTCCTTTGCAATATGATAATATTAGCAGACACTCGAATCTCTCTTAAACTGAGTGACTCCATCATAGTGAGCATCAATACTACTTTGAATTTTTGTCAGTTACATTATCGCTGCTTGGAGGTGAAGTCTGCTGCTTTATACTGTACAAAGATTCAGCCTCTTTGACAGAGATGAACGCAGACTTGATGTTCACCATGATGGATTGGACAACTTCAGCTTCAAGAGTCCACCATTCGATTCTCATTAAACGGAAATGAATGGAAACCGATGCCTGTCTGGAATGGTAGACTGCATTTGTCAAGAATACATCTGAAACTGAGCAGCATGTATTTAAAAAGGGTCATACATGACTTGTAGTTGAGCTAAAACCTACAAACAAAGGCTAGACTTTAGCTCTATTTCACAGTAATTACTGTTACTGCAGTGTTTGCACAATAATGAACTTTAAATGTTGGCTAACACTGACTGAATGCTCCACTTTTGGGGATCAATTCCACCAGTGAAAAGGGAAGTGATTGCACATCAGCGTGCCCACTTCATATTCTGAACGCTGTCCAAAATGATAGATGATCTCTGATAGCTCTCTTCATTGTTTCCCTCTCTTGTGTCTCACTCAGCATTGATGGCTTTTGCAGATAAAGTACTTTTTTGATTACATTCATTTCTCTTCTTGACTGACAGCTTAATGTTCAGACAAACATTACTTTGAACGGTGTAATATTAGCTAATGACCCACGCAGACTGCCCGTGTGTCTATTTTAGGTAGATCTCATTCGTGCCAGACTAAAGGACGTGAGGAAGTGTAAACTGTAAAGGGCAAAAGTTCTCTAGGCAGTCTGCCAGGAGAGGAGATGCTGCTGCCGTTCATTGACATGTTTTCCACCATGGTTAGACTGATCAGCGGCCCAAGTATGCTTCCAATGCCAGCAGACATTCAAGGACAAGCGGAGAGTACCACTGGGGGATTGAGTGTGACTGAGCGTTGCAACAGATTAGCTCTGCTTGTGACAAGCCCACTTATCCTTGCAGACAGGTGTGAAGAATGCTCTCGCCTTGTGGGCAAAAGCCACTGGTTGACACGGCTCTTCCCCCAGCAAGCCATTGTGCCGGCATTAACGGTGAGTTACTTTCATATTTGCTATCTATCCTTTGTCCAGGGTCAAAAAGTTGAAAGTGTAGATAACATAGCAGGTTGATGGAGGGGAGAGCTCTCGATGTGGCATTTGAGGGTTGTATATGGGACCTTGGCTGGCTCCTACAGCAAGGTGAGTTGGGAGCGTTTGGGAGGCAGGCCTCGGTCCGCTATGTCAGGTGTGAGTCATGTGGAAACAGAACCATGGTGTGTTGCTCTTCCTTCTGTGATCTAACACCTCCGGCTCTGGGCTTTGTTATTTCCTCTTGCCTGGATCTGTTGATTGGCTCCCCACAGGCGGTGTTCGCTCAGAGACTTCGCCAATGGGAAACCCTCTATCAACTGACCTCAATCTTTCTGGCATTAATGGAAAAATAAAATAAGTAAACTCTGTGATTTAATTATTCAATTCTTCATTTACACAAAGATTTTTGGCTGATTCCCAAATCTTTTCCTGCGAAATCCAATTTCGAATCTTAACAAAGAAAGCTGAGTAGTGACCACTACTTAAAGGATTAACACTGCATTTCGCACAGTGCTGACACAGCCATGTTTTGTCCAAAAAGATTAGCATTCATTACAGCTCATTAGCTCGCATTTAGTCTCAGCAGTGTCCGTCAAACAGCCACCTGATGGCGCGGCGGGATCTTTCCTGGTCCCTTAGATTAACTGATACACCTGATGATGCGGCTCATTTGTTACTCATGAGCTAACCCTGCCCTGCTTTCCCTCAAGTTTTGTTCGGGCAAAGTAATGTGGCAGACACAAGGCCTTCGAGAGAGAAAGAGAGAGCCTCATAAGACCTCAGTCAAAATGCATCTGCCTGTCTGTTCATTAGCACTCCATCACCTCAGAATGAAGGCACATAAACTGAGAAAGAAATAGCGCCTGAAACAAGTGTTTAAAATGATGGCTGCTCTTATACGCTCTACTCGAGCGTACCCAAGGGTAAAATTAGACATGGGGAAAATGACCTTAAAGTGGCGCCTAGCTTCATGGCGGCATAGCGGGGGTGCACTTGTGAAGCGATAGAGGTAAACTCAGGGGGGTTAACTTTTGAAGGATTGCAGTTGTGTAAAAGCTGCCAGAATAACTTTCTCCTCTCCGTCTCATCCCAGAGCGAGACTTAAATTACAGTATCACATCCAGACCATCATAAAGTCCTTGCTGTTTTATTCACAAGGACAACAGTTAATGTTTCAGTCATTTAGTCACAAATCATTTGCTTTCGCCGAGCCTTTGCTGAGATTCCTCTGGAAGAGACGCACGAGAAAAACCGTAAACAGAGCAGCAGAGATGATCTTATATATGACCCTGATCCATAAATGTTAGTGGAGAAAATGAAATAGCCTGGCCAGGAATTGCATTTGCCAGACAGAGAGGCACTGAAGAGTGCAATGACATGAACACTGAGATTGGTTTGGCTTCAATGTTCTGGTTACTGCAGGGCTTTTTTGATACCGTCTTTTCTCTTAATTCTACCTGGATTCTTTAGTACGGATACACGAGCTCGCCTCTCAGAGATATTAGCATGTGGTACAATGGAACTTGTCATTTAAAAGCGTGTGAAATGTCTGATGCGATTCCCTTCCTTTTTGCCTGACTTCTTTTTGCCACGTGCTCTCAAGGAGAAGAATGGGATCAGAGATTCAACACTGTCAGGTGGGATTTGAATAAATGGACCTCTTCAAAGACTATTTTTCCTCATTTGTCTCCAGCGAGAGGGTTCATTTGTTTGGTAATTTGTAACAGGGTGAGCAGGTTGACGGGGGCCACGGATGAAGGAAAACACTGAGAGTGGAGGCGAGGGGTTACTTCAGGTGCGCGTGAGGCTTGTTGAGAGGTAATGGAGCAACCAGGACTACTTAGGATATATTGAATGGACAGACTAGACTTGACCTTTCATTAGCTGGTGGCGGTAATGGGTCGAGAAGAGTTTTGTAGAGCGCGCACTGACGAAGCTTTTTCGTAAATGGATGCACTATGGCGAAGTTGAGTTCATGCATCAAGCAAAAAAAGAATGAAGTTATTTCCAGTATGACGGTAATAAAAGCAGATTTCGCACGAAGCTGGTCCTCTGCAACCTGTAACAGTGCCCAAACATGAGCAGTGCATCGTGTATTATTGAGAGCTGGAGGAGGTGAGGCTGCGGGATGCCTTCAGAGCAGCCTGGCCTCACTTGGCATGCTCAGTGACACATTGCACTTCTTCAGCCAGATTAGTGTTATACCATCTTCTTACTTCACATATCCAGCCATAATCACAAGCTGTCAGAGCCGTCATATAGTTGGGGATCAGTCTGCAGACAGGTCACTGTATCAACTGCAGCAGAGCCAAAACACTTATTAAATCCCTCTTCCCTCTTTAATTATCTGCGTGTCCTCGAGAAGTGATGCACGCCATCCTGTACTTGTGACACGCTGGCAGTATGCCTGATGACAGCATGCATGTGTGAGTCTGAAGTGGCTCTGCTCGTGCTGATGGTGGACGATGAATAGAGAGAGCTGAGTGAGCATGAAATGAGGTCCAAGTGAGAATTATTAAAAGGTGTTTGAATGAGCCCAGTTAAAGGTATGGGGCAGTTTAAGCCTTTGCCCAGAGGGGGTTCCACTAAAAGAGGCCAGATGAAAGAAGAGGGTTAAGCTTACTCGACTTGAACGCCACAAGTCTGGAGTTCATCTCTTGATTAGATTCCCAAAGAGTCATGTTACATCTTCTTAGGGGCTACATTTGTGGTATAGACAGTGGGCCTATAGCTAAAGAGGAGCTTTCCATGGTGACATCACTGCAGAAAAGCTTAATAGTATTCTACTGCAAGCAGATAATCAGACCTACACAGACTGCAGACTGTGTGTTATTCATTAAATGGTTTGACACAAACTGTTCTGTGAACTGTGTCCGTGAAGTGTGAAGGCACTCTTTTTGTTAGTTATTCCAATATCTCCTCAGAAGAAATCCAAAGAAATATATTTTTTTAAATCCAACAAATGGCTCAAAGAAACAGTGGTCATGAATCTTTTCTATGCTCATTGAACTTGAAAAGAAATATAGCCACACAGAAGTTGAGACTTATTCACATCCTCATGAGCATCATAATGACCAACATTATATGATAAATATTCAATTTTTCTGAGTCTGGAAAAGACAGTAAGTGCGCAGATCAGAGGTCTTTTATGCTGTAGCTAGATGAAAAAGTCATTAAAGAAAAATGATGGGTTTTAGTGCTTCTTTAAAAAGCATTTCACTGATTGGTCAACTGTGAATTGCTGGGTAATATTTCCAAGCGCCAACTTATTTATACCATTTCCATAACTGACCTTTGGCTGGGATTCTTTTCTTTTCTTGGGAAGGCAAAGTCTTTCATGCCCTACTTAGACTTATAAACAGACACATTGTGTTAGCATCAATGTCAGCACACCCCAAAGAAGTGTGGTAGAAAAATAAAAAATAATTGAAAATATAAATATGGTGGGATCAGTAAAGAGAAAGACTGACAGTGAGTGTGAAATCCCGTTTTCTCTCAGAACACACTTCATTTAAAATAGACTGTAGAGAGAAGACTTGAGATGGCATAATCCTCACTGAAAGAGTGCGGAAAAACAAAAAAATGGCAAAATTCCACAAGATTGTCTGCATAAATTAGCAGGGCACGCAACTATATCAGCCATGTGTTTCGCTAAAGAGCACTCTTGACGTCTGAAGGTCATCAGTGTTGTTTGATGGCCTGATCACATTCAGTGGGCATCCAGTCTTCATAAGCGTTTTCATTTGTTAAAGCGTCTCAGCTAGCGGCGGTCTGTTGGCATGCAAGGTGCACGCCACTGTGTTCAGCAAAGGAAGGAAGGAACACACACAGAGTTCCAGCTGGGTATGATTGAATAACCTATTAAATGTGGGCAGTGACCTCTTAAGCCAGCACAGTGCTCTTAATGTTTCATTAATCTCACAGCTACTTTTAAAACAATAATTTACTCTTTTTTTTTTTCTCCTCCCGGCTGGGTGCATTCCAGTCATTGCCATCGGGTTAAAGAGAGTATTCATTTGCTGTTTGATTTATTGGTTTACTCTGCGTATTGTTTCCCCACCCATAAATTAAATCTATTAAAACAAATGTCAAACACATTAGTAGCTGCTAATGTCACTGCAGAACGCTCGAGGATAGAAAAAGATGAGAGAGCACAGAGAGAAGAGGAAACTAGATATGATTAACCTTAACCTGCCTATGGGCAATCCGCAGTGAAGGGCTACTGGAGCTGAGAATAAAAGCACAGAGAGAGTATTTGTGCAATGTAGAAAGGTGCCTATGCCGAAAGTCTCACTAAGGCTGCACACTTGCGTTTGACAAGGAGAACATTTCCTTCATACAAATCACATTTCATACGACTGCATGTGAAGGCAAAGGTGCAAATCAATCTAAGACAAATCTAAACATCCAACTGATGCATCTGGTGTCATGTTCACTCTGCACTCAGAAAAACACGAGAGGCTGCGATCAGAGAACTCACACGATGAACATTGTGCATTCTCAAATTAAGAGTGACAAAATCTTCCTCATGCTTTCCTTCATTATTTTTTCAGCATGATGCATAGCGGGTTCATTCTCAACTAACAATTAAGGGAGTATAATTTTAACGCGGTTCACTGGGTGTTCCTTTTTAAAGACAGAAAAATGTATTACACCCATTAACTGTGAACTATCACATCAATTAGAATAAAACTATTGAACATCTGCTGCCATATTCTGATCACTTCACTGATTTTATATTTCTAGCATTTACTCAACATTTTTAACCCTTTAAATATTTTTTAAACACACATTAACATCTATCTGTTTCTCAACCCTCAATTTTCATTCCAACCAACCACCTGTCATAACCACATTTGACAAGTAGAATTTGACTCTAACTGGAATTTGATAATTGGAACAAATACGGAAGAGGAGCAGCGAAAGCGTGAACGCTCAGGGGAGGAAAAAAAAAAACAGCAAATGATGATGAACAAAGGCAGTTGCAGGATGTAACCTTGGATATGGGTCGCCGTGCAGCAGCTGCCCTCCATCAACGGCCTGCATGACGCCAATGAAATGAAGCAGGCAGGTAAGAGACATCCGTTCCATCTGACCCCATGCAGCTCAGCAACAACCTCTTCCATTAACTTTCACCATAAAAACTGAGGTTGGCACTTGAAAATCAGCACCGGCCGCCATCTTGATAGACTGTTCGCCAGGCTATTTTCACACAACCAGAGCCCACATCTATATTTTCTCCAGATGATTGGCTGACACTTCATCCTGGCTTATAAGTGGTCTTTTTGTTCCCTGGAAAATGCAGCACTCTTTTAAGCAAAATGTCAAGATGTATAGAGTATTTCTATGAGGTGAGATCACGTGGAAGCTAAAGCGCTTGGTGTATTTTATTTTGGCGAGCAATCTCCCCAATAGGGATTACAAAGATGAATGCATTAATGTGCGCCTGTAATCGTAGTCACAGTGATATTCAGCTGTCAGAGCCCTGCTGCCGAGTATGTGCATACTCCCCAAACCAGCCTCCTATTACAGATCAGATGTGTTGCAGCATCATGGGCCTGTGTATTCCTCAGTGGTTTCCTCAACCGGGAGGGGGGGGATTCAATTTGCTGCAGTATGATCTAATCTGAGTCCTGCCGGGTGATAAGCTCTGCTGGTACTGCTGCCTTTTTCCATGGTTTCCGGAGGTAAGAGAAATAAAGCATGGCAATAAGTAAGTTTACCCGATTGATGTCACTCAACGGCTGATAGGGTCTGCTGGGGGACGAGACTCCGGCGGTATACAGGAAGATCTAGAGCTGACCTTGGGCCGGAGATAGCTCACATAATAGTCTGTTTCAAAGCTCACCTCTTGGGATCACTTATGCACCAACATTATCCTACTGTATACACGTGCTGTGAAGCCTGAGCGCCAGGTTGAGACAGAGAGAGGGAGAGAGAGAAGAGAGAGAGAGAGAGAGAGAGAGAGAGAGAGAGAGCTATCAAAAGCGTGAGCGTCTGCCCTCTGCTTTTGAGTTGCCAGACAGAACAGACTGTCAAGGTGTTGCTTGGAAAATGATATATTATTGGTGTCATTAAAAAGAGTTTGCCGAACAGTAATATGAGAAAGTAGTCCTTTATCGGCGGCAGTGGATCTAGTTCTTCATCCACAGCCGCGCCGTCAGAGATGTGGTGAGTGCTTGGCAGAGCGTGTGAATCGTTCTGAATGTAGATATTAATCAGGATACGGTGTTAGACAGCTGCCACCCTGGGAGCCCGCAGCTCTGGTGTCAAATCCCCTTCAGTGATCACAGGAGGAGAGGGATACTCTGCTCTGGGAGTGCGCGTCCCTGAGCATCACGCAGTTCGCGACTGATGTTTTGGCAGATGCCCTTGTCAAAAAATATCATAATGCAAGCTGCTAGTGTGAATCAGTACGCAGAAACAATCTCCTGTGTATGGTATTTGACAGAGGTAGCAGATGTACATTAGAAGTACCTATTGTGATGCTGCCCAATGGGAATATCACTCTGACGTGCAGCGTGAGACTTATAGGAAGAGAATAACTGTGGCCAATCTCGCCAGTGGACGGCCAGAGGAACAGGAAGAGAGACAGACTTGAAAGTTGATAGTCTTTGCTGTGGGGCAGACATTAATTTAGTGGAGGTTTTATGACCACATACTGATCGATAGCGCATCAAGATGGAGCGGAGGATGGCGAGGAGGGGGGGGGCCTTGGGTCTGGACTTAATTGTTCTCTGTGCTTCTCATCACTTCAGACTGCATTTGAAAATCCTTCCATTCATAGGCAGGGAGCTAAGGGTTAGACTTAATTGCCTTCCATGTGTGGCAAGGTAAGAGAGATTAAAAGTTTGGTGGCGGCGTCGCAGGGAACAAACACATTCACAATTACAGCTGGTGAAAGCAGAAGTATCTTAGAAAACGTTGGGGAACAAATAAGTGCTTCTTTTTTTTTTTGTTTTAAGTTTATCAGCGCTCCGACATGTTTGTTTGTTTTATGAAGAGAAGCACCTGATGTTTGCAGCTCTCGTGAACAATAGCACGTAAGAAACAACAGGGAGAACTCCCACTGCTCGCTGTGGAATTTAATTAACAGTGGGGACCCTCTACACACCGTAAAGAAGTGTGTAGAAATCAGCCTTCGCGCACTCCTCCCCGGGTTTACCCTCCTTGATATCATGTGTTGGAGTCATGTGGGTCTGATAATTACAACCGCGAGTCGTTCCGTCTTTCTGAGAGCTCCCCTGTTCGCGCATTAACAAATGCCACAAGCTGATGAAGACGAAATAGGTGCACAATTAAAGCGCAGAACGAACAGCTGCTTTGACACATACAAAAGACCTTCAGCGGTGTGGAGTTTTTAGTTATGCATGCAATTCTCAGAGACAGACTTGTTATGAAAAAACACCGGCGTTAGGTGAGTTAAATCTCAATGGGTGGAAGCCAAAGAACAACAGATCTCAAGCTGTTCGCTCCATTAAAAACCAGGAGAGGAAGCTAATATCATGAAACACTAAATCACTAAATTGCTACTAAATGAAAAAAAAAAATCAATTTTATCCGATTATACAAATAGTTCAATGTTTTGGAAATGTGCTTATGCGTTTCTCTCTCTGCCAGTAATCTTAAAATGGGGAAACAGCCAGCCTGGCTCCGCCCAAAGAAAATCCACCTACCATGTTATATATTGTTTGCTTAATTTGTCCAAAAACAGAAGTATAAAAATGACACATTGCAGCTTTACAGGGACATATATGTGGCACTATTTCTTGTCTAGGTGCAGTGACTTGCTGGAGTTGCCTTTGGACAGGCAAGGCCTTTCCCCAACTCCAACCGTTGTGCCAAGTTAAGTTACACAAATGACAGTCCCGTCGATCTTATCTAACCCTCAGCAAGAAAGTGAGTAAGTGTATTTTCCAAAATCTTTAACTATTGCTTTAAGCCATTGTAGTTAAAAAGTTACCCTGGCTGACCTAAGTTCAAATTGTCTATTGTACCCTGAGGCTGTCCAGATAAAGCTGCATTAAAGGACCGTGAATACGATGGTCACAAATGAATGTAAATAAAAAGTAATTTCTTTGTATATGTTTGACTGCATTTATGTCTTGTGCATTAAAATTTAAGAACCAGTAAAACCACACGCTGTGGCAGAACTGAAGCTTCCCAGACAGACCTAATGGACAGCCTCCAGCTTGCTGTATCATGCACTCGGTGGTGGCCAGAAAAAGATCAGCTGTGCCTCCGAGAAGTGCTCCAGCAAAAACTAAAACTCCAATCTGTTCATTTAAACACTATGTGTGAGCCTAGAGAGTCTTGGTGGGGGTGGACTATGACACACAGAGACACACCGACACACCCAGAGAGAAGTAGAATAAAAAAAGAGATGACTAACCTAACCCACCTGAGCTCGGCTCACAGGGATCAATGTCCTCATCGTCGCTCGGACACTCGGCCGACGCCACCAGCAGGTCGTCTGTTGTCTGCAAAGAGAGAGGCACACAGTGGAGTGGTGAGGGCATTAAAATACTTAGCTGTGAGATGGTTCCTACTCAGAAATACCAACACTGGTATTTCCAGAGGGTTAGGTTAAGGAGAGCGGGACAGATGAGATGTGAATCCAGACGGCGCACTGTTTGGCTGCTGGATTTATCTGTCAACACGGTCACACGCTGCCCGGCGCCGGAGCAGCTGCTACGCTGCTTTCCAGGCAACACTTTTCCTTACAGAAATGAGATCTGATTATTGAGGAACAGCGGAGGCTAAAGTTCACAGCGCAATTGTCAACTTGCATGCTCAATTTGTGCTGCAGTGTGTGGCTTTGCATGGCCCTTCAAGGGATTGTTAAGAGCCATCACAAAACACCTCTGACATTTAGAGGACAACCAGCCATGAAAGCTTAAAACAGATTGGAAAAGAAAGGGCAGGACAGCAGAGCTTTAAATCAATATTTTTTTTCTCATGTCTTCCAATGTGATTCAGTATCTCTTTTGCAAAATAAGCATCCGAAATAAACCAAAACCCACAGCGTATATGTAGAGGTGCTTCATTATTCTGCTGCCACATCTACTCTAATACCAAATCCATTTTAGACTGTTTTCGATGCACTTCCTCACCTGCCAAACACGATACATTTTACCCTCTTGGAAAATAGGAAAGGGCAAACAAAAGACCAGAAAAAAAGTACACTGTAAAACATTATACTGCAATGTTCTTTTATAGTCTTGCTTCAGGCCATTTGATCAGCTCTGCGTTAAAGGTCATTTCATTTAAGCATGGCAGCCTCTTCAGGGCCGGGTTAGATTTTCGGTTCCGGAGCGCTGCTAAGCAGAATAACCTGCTGCTATATATTTAGCCTTGCACCTCTACTTATCCTTTTTATACTAACATTTTAAAATCCTCAAATGCATGCTTGAAATTATTCATGTACGCATTTTTTTAATACTCTGCTGTAGTCAAAATGAAAAAAAGAAAAAGGGGTAAGAAATGCATTAGGTCGCAAAAATGAAGATGGACCTGGGGTTTTATTCAATTTGTGCTATTATGTCACTGATGTTTGACTGTGCATCAAAATATATCTTCAAGTTGGATTAGTATTGACTCATCTTAAGGAAATTAAAGGTGATGTCATTTTGCTTAACATCCATTTGGCTGCATATAATGCAATTTTATTGCGACTGTAACATCATTTTGACATTCTGAACACGGACCAACATCATCTTTACATAATAGACCTGGAAATGATAGATCAAACCCATTAAGGGAGTTGTGATGGAGGGCTGTTTTTGGTGCATCTGTGCTGGGTGAGGCCCGGGGAAGCCGTCCAAATGTAAATTTAATTTGCTGTGCATGAGGCTGATATACAGTGTCGGCCATCCAGATGGCAAAACCGTCGGATCCTGGAGTGCCACATCCATCACTTCAGCCTTGTGATTTGTTTTTCCTGGCGGGAGATCTTGACACTCTGCACTCACTGGCAGAGGTACGGGAATCAAGGAATCAATACTCCCTCTCTCCTCTTCCCACCTTACCTCTCTCTCTCCCTCTTCTTCTCTCCCTCTCCTTTCAACTCTGTCCTTCAGATTTATTTGCAAGCGGAGAAGAGGAAGCAATGTGACGTGGGTGTACTAGATGTAGGTTAACTCCCCATAGAATAACCTGAGTGGAGGTGTATGCCCGTTCATATTTATACGTTTCTGTCTCCACATCTGTGTCAGAAAGCTACAGCCTGCGGCCTGAAACTCCATCACCGCAGTGGAATCCAATAATGAATATTGATATTTCTTTATCTCTTTACAAGAGAACCTTTGATTTTCTAATTAAAGGTGCACACATCATATCCAATAAGATTATATCATTAAGTCTGACCTTTAGAAACCTACATTATATGGACATACTGCAATAACTGTAGGGAAGTGAATAAATGTAATAAACTTGCTACTAACTGAAAAAAATCCCTGCAATTTATCACATAAAAGAAATAGTTTGACATTTTGGGAAAAGTGCTCCTGCATTTATTTTGTGGGGGGTTACATGAAAGGATTGATAGCACTCTTATGTCTGTGCAGTATGAGTCTAGAACAGTCTCTCTCAAACTGGGTGGTGTAGAGCCACTGCAGGGGGTCGTGGAAGACTGGGAAAAATATGGAGGGACACAAAGTTGGATGAATATGATTTATGAAATGAAAATGAACAAATAGGAGATTAATGATATTATCGTGCTGACCTTTTTTTCACAAAAATTCAATGTTCATTCCTTTTTATTAGTTACTTTCCCTATCAGTATTAATGATTGATAAAAAATTGTAGGGTGGAGGTGTGAAGTTTTTTCAACACACTAGAAAAAGTTTGGGGACCACTGCTCGAAAACTGAAGAGCATAAAGACTGATAACAGGAGGAAACAACCAGCCTGGCTCTGTCCAAAGGGACATTTGTTTATTTCCCACAACAGAAGTTTTGATTTTTACAATTAAAGTTGCAGATGTCATATCCAGATGTGTATGAGAATGTACATTTCATATTAATGTAGGGGACGGATTAAATGTGTCATTACATTTTGATTGAGATTGCCAAACAATAAGCCCAGTGATATATACCTTCATAAGAAAGCCATAAAATAATGTCATACTCGTGTCATCCTCCAAGGACAAAGACTGTGTGTACATGTGTGTAACTGTAGCTGAGCTGTGCCTCTAAGCCACCTCTATGTCCAATCCTTCTTTGATCTTATCAAAATATCAACCCTCAATAAATGAATCTTGTGTGTGTAGTGGATGTAAGCCTCTGAATCAACACTAAAATGAATTCGCATGTTACTGAGTATCAGTCTGCCAGCCAGGATTAGTGTGTAGGTCAACATTTTGATGTGGTCACGACCTGGTTGAAATCCAATAACATTACCAATTCATGGTGTCCCCCTCCAATGCTTGGCTTCTTTTTCACCCGTGACAATTCAATGTGGGCTGTGTGAGGGGCTTACCATGCAATTTAGCTACTGTGATGAAAACTGACAGGTAGCCTGGCTGGGATGCTTGAAAAGGACAGACAATCTTAGATCTTCTCTAAAGGGGCAGACCTAAACAACACCGGATATGCATGTGATGATTCTGAGTTAAAAATAAAAATGAGGTTTCCTGAATTTTTTTCTAAAGTTTTCCAGAAATACTGTATGTTTCTGGGAGAGGGTTCGTTAGCTCGACTGAGTCAGGTTTACTGATGCAAAGAGCATCATGCCCACAGGAAAGACGCTCCAATAGATAAGCATATAAACAAGATGTACATGTGGTTCATTTTATGAAGGTACTTCCAAAATGCTAAAAGCATAAGCTCGGGGCTTGCAAAGCATCATTAATCTAGCGGTAAAGTGCTGAAGCCATGGTGAACCTACAGCACAGCTCATTTATCTGCCTGTGCTCAGAGCAGCACAGAACACACTCCTATGAGATGTACTAAGAAAACCCAGGGAGACAGTTGTGAGTATGAAGCGCACAAAAAGTGGAGGAAAAAGAGACAGTGCAGAGAGAAACCTGCTTTTAGGGTTCATACAAAATGTATGAAAATGTTCATACCTTCTGAGCGCGGTGTCATTTCAAATACTTTTGGTGTTTTACAAACAACGACACAAAGAAAAAAAATACATCTCTGTAGGCCTTAAAGCGAAGTAAAGCTATCGACTGACCTTGGCTCGTGCTCTGATTGAACCATCAAAGGGGACGTGGACCAGGAAATTCCAACCTGACTCAGCTAAAGGCGCCCTGGTGCTTTCTTTAGCACTGTCACGCTAGTTTTCGATCTCCGAGGATTGATAATGGTCCTCCGTAATGAGATGTCCAGGCCGAGCTGTGGTCTGCATGTGCTTTGCTAAAGCTTAGTCAGCAGTCGCATTCTGCTGGACACCAGGTTATCTACAACCCTAAAACACTTATCTGTTCTCCACTAATGCTCAACTACACGCCACGTCCAATGCCACTCTCTAATAACTGCTGTGTGGAGTCGGTGGCTTTACTATAATGCACTGCATTTGTACACTTCTCTCCTGGATGCATGTTTTCCCCTCTTAATCCTGGGCGGAGGGAGGGGAGGGCTGCTCTTCAGAGAGGATGCTGTGTGCTGCTGCTGCTGCTGCCCCGGCATCCGAGAGCGAGAGACACCTTCTCTGTGATAACCTGTCGGCACGTCTCTGCGGAGAGCCGGGGGTTTTCACATGTTTTCTCTCTGGTCTAATTTGATGAATGCTCTCTGGCACACAACGTGTCTCTTTGGAGACGAGCTGAAAGTCAGGAGGACACTGAAGGCATCTGAAGGGTTTATCCGAAGCATGCCTCTGCTGTCCTGGTAATGTATTCCACTGAGGATGCTTGCTGTTTTCTTTGGCTTTTCTGTTTTTTCCCCCTAGTAAGTCCTGTTTTTTGTCCAATACAAGGTCTTGTTTTGCAATGCTGTTTCTCTTGTTACATCGCTGATGGGTGACAATAATGAAATTGATATATTTTTTGACTCAGTGTCCATAATTTGTCGCTCATTAGGATGTGGCAAGAATCACAATACTTTTTATCAGTCAGTAAGTTCTGGGTTGATTGAAAACTCAAAGAGGAAACAGCTTAGCAACACAGTATCTTCACACATAAAAAGCCTTCCTGTCTGTAAAACTGTGCGCAGACTTCGCCTCATAACTCGTCCAGATCTTTGTCTGACTACGCCTGAGCCCTCACGTCCACGACCCATATACTCATACAGCACACAATCCATTAGATGTAGCGTCTAACTGAGTAACCGCTCCCCACGGGCTGTCACTATTTTCAGACAAAGACCATACAAGGAAGAAATCGCTGATACCAGAGTTGGACTGTGTGAAAGTCTCTCCATGTGTGAAACATGTTATAAGACTCCTACATCTGTTGTCTGAAAACCCCCACACTTCTTCTTTTACTTTTTTTCTATGTAAATCATATTGTCTTTAATTGCGATCTTTAACTCAAATCCCTTCTTTAATTCCAACAGAACAGCATCTTGATCAGAAGAAAATAATTAGTCTCAATTATTATATTTGATACCAAGGGTCTTGCTCCACTAATTATAATGCTAATAGGTATTAAATAGCTTGAGCTTTCGCAAGAAAAAATAGATACTGCATCCTTTTCTGCTTTTTAAAAAAAGTAACCAGTAGGGATAAATTAACAGATAATGTACTTTTATAAGTATAATTGGCCTTTATAACTTAGACAAAGCCAAAGCAGATATATGGGGAATTAAATCAGTGCAAAATCAGAATAATGCCTGACAACTACAAGGTTGTTCGTACTTGGTATTGTCCTCATGTTTCTTTTATTTCCATTATCTCAGGATAATCCCGGATAAATCGTATCAAAAGATGCACTCAAGACTCCATTTTAACCCAGTGCTTTAGCTAAAAATGTTATATCTTGTCTGTAATTGGCACCAGGCCTTGAAGCCAAAGCTTTGATTGGCCCTAAAAACAGAGGAATCAGTATTCTGTATACGTCCCTGCCTCAGACCGTGTGCCATTATTTCTCATGCTGGCACTGATTTACACTGATAGTGGCCTGCTAGTGTCCAGATCTGACCAGAGTTGTGGTCTGCACAGACTAATTGGGAGGAGTTTGTTGTCCTAAGCTTCACTCTTGCAGCAACACATCATTAATGTGCCAGTGAGAAGCGAGAGAGAGAGAGAGAGAGAGAGAGAGAGAGGCAGGCAGTGGGTCAGCGGATAGAAACGGCTCATGGTTAGACACGGGATGAATTTACCCATGGCAGCTATCACACTGCAGCAGCAGCTCTTATCAGAATGCCTGATGACATCCAAGTATCTAACTTAGCACCCTGGAACTAGGTCGATGTTGATGAATAATTTAGTCCCAGATGCTCAATAGATTCCAACTGAATAATGAAGGCGTGTGGGCCTCTAAGACTGTGAGTTCAGCTCAGTGTATTGCCTGGCCTTCGCCCACACTCTTCCTACTGCTGGTCTGCCAAGCTGTCAACATCGTGGACTCACACAGATACAGACTTCTGCAAGACTGGAAGACAATGGCAATGATGGAAATGGCACTATCACTATCACAGCTCAGCCGTGCAACAGCACTGGTGGGTTTATAGATAAATATATAAGTATAATATGCTTATCGTGTTCAGAACATCTTGATTCTCTGGGCTTTTAACAATTAAAGAAAAGCTCTGGTGCCAGGCTTCATGGTGACACTACAGGCTGCCGCAGCTACTCAGTCGCGTCTGTCTGAGAGCAGAGTGACGAACAATAGGGAACAAGCAGCAGGGTAAAAATGGAGATATTCTCTACTGTATGCTCGCTGAAGAGGATTTACATCGGAATCTGCGATTCTCAGCAAATGGATCAACAAAGCTTCACGACAGGCGCTGCCAAAAAACATCAGTCAATAAACAAACCAAAAATATATGCAAAAGAGCAATAAACAACACCAGGTGCTTCATTATTTTTCCCAGGAAATATATTGTTGAGATGTTACTGAAAAAAAAAAGTAAAATGAGTGTTTCGCCGAGCTTGGTGTCTTACTATGATCTGTACAACTGCATCTGTTCCCATACAAACTATAGTTCTGTCTTAATGGCAAAATATTGAATAAAAAAATATATGTTTGTGTTTGTATCACATAGTTTAGCCTGTCTGACAATACATCCAAAGATATACCAGTAAAAAGATATAATGTGGGAAATGATCGGCACAGTTGGGATTTTCAGCTTTCAAAAACTAAATGGCTTCTATTTCAAAGCACTGAAACTGTACTACATCCTCACAATTTCATGATAAACGTTCTCTCAACAACAATCCTGACTTTTGTGACTCCCAACGTCGTCAATTTGAGGAACACGAAAACATGAGGTCGCATAACAATTTTTAGCGTTCAGAGCTGCCGCTAATTACCTGAGGCATTACATTTTGCATTGTGAGTGTGAGCGTGGTCGCTGAGTGTGCTCTGAAGGTGGTGTGAATCTTCGCAGCGGAGAATTCATGCAAAAAGATGCTGGCATTTCTCAAAGGCAATTAACACTGAATAATTGGTACTTCTCTCTGTTTTGACTGCTCGTGTTTGCCGTAACGTGAAAACTGGACGTGGTGGACAGCTGTTTTCACTCGCTAAGTTATGAGACACCGGCCCTTTTGGGAGAAAGGCTTTGCTTTATTTAAAACGAAGCAGCTGTTGCTGCAACCGGACCTCAGGCAGAGTATCAGAGTGTCATTAAAAAAAGAATGGTCGGAGGCTCTCCATCTCCTCCCCTGGTACCCACATGTTCCTGTCTCGCCATACATCTTCCTCGAGGCTTAAGGCACTGCACCCTAGACAGTCTAACAAGGTGCTGGGAGGCAGCTTCACACACCTTCGCCGCAGCGCGCAGCGGGTGTACTATACAACATACAAGCACAGTGTCACACACACATTCCCAAGACGGCTGGCGGTGACATTTACGTTACACCCTGAACCATAAATTTCATTCAAAATGAGGACTAAAATGTACTTTATAGGGATTATAGAAATACATTGTTTGATTATTTCTGTTACACATTAACAGTCTGGTGGATCCAATCTGTCCAGTTGTTGTTAATGTGGACGTCAGCAAAAGAGCATTGGGTTCCATGATTACTGAGGTGTGTAAAGGTTGTTGCTAATGTAAGTGTGTTGATGAAGTCAAGGGAATGAATACAGTAAAAAAACAGCACGTTTAGTGTCTGAGAATGAAAAAAAAAATTAAACAAGAGGAAAGAGGGAGCAGTGACAGGTCGTTAGAGGTTGGAGGTTTCAAATGAAAGGCTGCATTTGAGAGAGTGACACACAGGAACTGGTTAATGCAGAAGGTGTATCGTACATGAAGATGTGCATATGAGGTAAATACAGAGCTGCTTCAAAATGTACACATGCCTATGAGCTGGTTAAACACACTCCCTCTGTGGGACCCTGAACACTGATGTGTGAGGCCTCCTTTTAATGTGGCTGCTTCAAGGCACTGCTGCGCTCCTTTGTAGATGTTCCTCAAGTCTCTCTCAGGACCCTGCTCAACTTATTTTCCTGGAGCGGTCACCCACATGGCCTTAATGCAAATTCAACACATGGGGCGTTGTGTTATACGACTCTAGACACCGAAGTAACCGGGTAAATTGTATGTCCAGCTGCGTGGGAGGAGACGCAAAATCCACTTCTCAGTCAGCGCCTGCGTCACACTATCGCCATGTCAGTCACTGACTCAGAGCGAACCATGTGTGACTGGTGCCTAATTCGCCCATCTCACACGACTCGAGACATTCTGCGCGTCAGATGATGAACAGTTGATATTTTGATTTCTAATCAAGCGCGGTGCGTATTATTTATTACCGGGGACACATAAATAATGTGAGCGCAATATGGCCGAGTGCCTGCAGTCACCTCACAGTGCAGAAAGAGTGCACGTTGAGCGGCTGCCATGTAGCATACAGCTTCTAGCAGATTACACAGGAGAGAGCTGGATGCCTTCTGTTAGCTACATGCTCAAAATGATAAAATCTTAATATGAAATTCATAACACTATCTGCCTCCATCTACCTCCTACCCCCCCCCCCCCCCCTTGTTCTCTCATTTCTTCTCTCTCTTGCCTATGCATAAACACCGCTCCATAGAAGTGTATTACATGCTCGACGTTGTCCCTCCCCCTTATCCTCGCTTTCACACTCCTCAGATAAATGAAATCTGTTGGCGTTGAGGCATTTTCCCCTCTGGATGCCCTGATATTTTCCTTATCTGAAATCGAATCTGCAGCTCTGTGTGCGTCTGCAGCTTGCCTTGGTAGTAATCTGGCCTGAGAGCAGGGAACTGCCCAGGAGGAATATCATACACTAAGGAAAAGCTGGGGAGTGAGCGAGGAATGACAATTACCAGAGAATGGCTTATAATCACGGCGCTTTCTATCTAAATGCTAACATACAAACACGTGTCATTTTGTGGAAATAGCTCCGCTCAGTCCAAAGTGACTATGTAATTCTTCATTTTCATGTTCCTTTGCCTCCAAGTCTAAAAATAGATGACAAATTTAAGCATGTGGCTGTGTGCCTTCTGAGAAAGAGAGGGAGCAGGAGAGAGAGATGCGGCTCGGCCACAAATCGCTGTCTCCCTGACTTTACCTGCGCCTTGACATGCAGTCCCAGTCCCTCATCAGGTGACAGGAACAAATTTGTCATCCTAATATAGATGCCATCACTGCCGAGATGAATGTACTCAGGCCTAATTCCCATGTGTAACGTTTGCAAAAACATGACATGAGGAAAGAGGAAGCTCGGCTTTGCCCTACAACGGCGGAGCAGGTCACCTGTAGCTCCCACAGAGCGTCATAATCAGATTCCTGTCCTCCAGGTCTGGATGTGTCATTCACAACGGGCCGCGTGCGACCGCTCTCAACTAATGAGCAGCGCTCTCATTCAGCACAGAGGAGACTCCGAAAATTCAGGGTGGGCAAAGACAATCACAATAATACAAGCCTGAATTGTGCAACATTTAGTCTCTCAAGTAAAATTAATTCCTCATCACAAATCCATCCAGGGCAGCGGTGTAATGTCACACTGTTGACTGACTGACCTCCTTTAATTATTCATAGATACATTTTTTTGTTTCTGTTGTTTCTTTTAACTTGTTCAGTTTTGCTTTTTAATTTCATTTAGCTTTAAAGGAATAAATCAACATTTTATGTAATATAACACTTATTTGCCTTCCTTCAGAGTTAGATGCCACTTTCATGTGTGTACGTTAAATATGAAGCTATGGCTAGCACCTGCATAACAAAATCTAACAATACTTCTAAAGCTCACTAATTAACATGTCATATCGTATTTGTTTAATCAATTCAAAGGCCTCAGGCTCCACCACAAAGTATGTCCCTTTTACACTTTCTTTTTTTAATGAATTAAACAAACATTAAACTCGCTAATATGTGAGTTTTAAAGGTGCTGTACAGTAATCAGTTTGTTCCCTTTGGACAGAGTCAGGCTAGCTTTTCCCCCCTGTTGCCAGTCTTTATGCTAAGCTAAGCTAATCGGCTTCTGGCTGTAGCTTCATATTTGCAGACATGAGAAGTGAACGTCCAACTTTTTTGCAAGACAACAAATATTTTCCAAAATGTCGACATGTTCATTTAAGGAAAATTTACATTCATATTACGAGCACTTGTTGGCTATAAGATTGAGTTATATTGCTTTCCCAAGGCCATTTTCTCCATTACTCGGCTCCTCTTATCCATTTGTCTGACAAACTAACAGGCTTCATTTGCCAGCATGCGGATGCCTTTATTTCATTTCTGTACCTCCTGGAATTTATTTTACTTTAATTTAATCTATCTGGTAATGATATTACTTTAAATTATCCTCCCTTCCATCCCTAAACTCGCCTTTATAGTGCTTGATCTGGTGTTCAACATCAGATCAAGATGGCTGCTCCCTGAACAGAACCAGCTTTCTTGATATATGTACAGTTCTTAATCTAAGGCTCTCAGTGTCTGCTGACTCAATTACCGGGCTGGTATAAAACTCTACATACAGGAAGTTAGATAAACTTGGATTTACACTCCTCAAGTCAAAGGTTTCTAGATGTAAAGTTTAATAATGTTTTTTGAAAACAAACACAGTGCATTTGTTTTCTATAGGGAATAAGTCTAGATAAAGTATGAAATTTATCTAAAGATGAAACAAGTATGAGTTTTCTGTTTTGGTGAGATATAATAAACTTGTATTAAAAATAAAGGAACTTTTAGATGCACACGCCATTTTGTGTCTTACACTTTCGACCTGCTTTTGAGGAAAGTATTTTCAAAAATGGAACTTGCTCAGCACAGCTCGGTGAGCAGTTGGCACGGAGCTCATGTTCATGAATGCCATGTATAAACCAGCTGATTGCAGAGTCTTGCAGGTGGGAGCGATGCACCGTAGGACAAATTGTGTCTTATGTTCAACAGTTGGCCCTGGACTATTTTCTATTTCTACAAATCATCAACAGCAAATGTCCTGAGAGACAACAATATGGTCTATAAAACATGCTGTAAAGCTGTCAGTGTCTCCTCCACGCGTAATCCAACACTTTATAAAACAACAGAGACAACATTCACACTGCGTAGGTTTCATTCCTGTCATCCAAACAGACTTAGTGGGACAATCTGTATCTGTCTGTAACGCTGCCAGTACAGCGAAACCTGTAAAAACAAAGATGCTGCTTCACTAACTATCTTAATAAAGGCAGTGAGAATGATGAACTTGGCTGCGACAAACTTTTAAAACAAGCCAACGCTGAAGCCAGACAAGGCTTCCTGGCTGATGTTGCTCATCATGTACCTGCTGCAGACGAGCTCACCTCTGCTGTCACACAATTCAAACATTCATCAGATCACTCATCGACACACACTGGCATGTACGTGTTCACCGCTGCCAAGGTGGACGGGACCCGCGAGTCGCATGGCCTCTCCGTGTACAACTCAGCGTTGAAGGGCAGCTTCCATAATGGCCCCTGGTGAGGCTGAGATGATGGATATGGTCTGTCGCTGGGAGTGAACGCCGCGGGGCCTGAGGCCACCGCAGGTCTACAGCGTTACCTCTTTTGCCATCTGTCAGCACTGGGTGGGCACAAACCCATGACCGGGCCTGGGGTTACACACTCCAGGACCACCTACAGCAGCATGCACCTCACTTTATGGGCGAGGTGGTGGAGGCGGTGGTGGTGGGGGGATCGAACAAGTGCTACACAGGACATCTACATATCCTTCAATTCAACTTGGTTCTGCTCTCATCAAATGATTGTTCCACATGCAGACACTGTATTGTTTACTCTGGCTCTTCTGTTAGATAGCTGGTGACACCACAGGCCTTTTCATAAGGGACAATAAATAAAATAAAACCAGAAGAGTCAACAGTGCACCTGTCAGTGAAGCCGGTCGTTTGATAGCCATCTCTCTCTTTTCCCTCAAGCTTACAGGATCTCAGTAGCATGATGGTCAATCCCATACATCTGCATTGCAGGGGAAATCTTATCCCGAGGATGTTTTCTTTCTGTGAATAATTGAAGGCACCACAACCTCACAGGGCACTGACACTCAAGCTAAACACCGCAGTATGTCTCGGAGTCCACGAGGCAGTTAGGTTGAATATCCTCCGATTGATCCTTCTCCCTGTTAATGTGGAACATTGTGTGTTTCCTCAGTAACTTCTCAGTTTGCTGTGCATGTGTGTTTTTTAATTGGTGAGCTCACAGAGGTAGAAAAAAAAGGAAGGTTCACTTTCAATAAGATCTGCCTCTAGATGAGTTGAGGAAAACAGTTCCACTTGGTTAGCAATGTGACGAGCAATTCCTTTTGATACAAATATGAAACAGAGACTAGAGGCGAAAAAAACACGTACAATCACCTCTGCAAATCAGTAATTTCCCATTGAGCTCTGCTCAGTGCAGGGATACTGATATTAGGAAACTGGCTCTGATTCTACTCAGACATGGAAGAAAATAACCTTGCAACTGCATATAAAGACTCCCATGTTTCAGCTTGAGTTATATCTTATTTAAAGAAGATCTTAGAGATGTCTTTCAAGGACATTTGTGACCAAACATATGTGCGATATATGTAACTGTTTGATAATGTTATTGTGTGAAATAAGTAAAATAAAGCTGATCTTCAAGGTCATTGTTAACTGTGTATGAATCACAAAAGGAGGGATCATTAGTGAAAAGGAAAAAAAAAACATGGAATAATTTTATATGAGAAATTGTGTAATATGTTGAGCCCTTTCAAAAGCAGGATTACATCTATTTCATGACAATTGAATTCCAACAGGACATTGGCCCACTTCGGTATCATTCCCACATCTGTTGGAGACAGACTGGGCAGACTCTGCATTTCATTTAACTGTCATGCACTGAGTTCACTGGTGGCCTAATTACATACAATTTACCTGCAACAACCTGGCATCTTTCCCCTGTCTCTCCGAGTTTTCACTACAAACACAAAAGCAATAAAAGCCATCTTTTAAAAAAAAAAAATCCATCATAAATTTCACGATGGATGCTGCGGTGAGCGGTGTGTATACAAGTCGGAGTCACTCAGCTGACACCAGCACAAACACAGATGGGTACAATTTATAATCTCATGAGATGAACAAACAAAGTCAACCTATGCTTTTTATTCCATATTGAAATGAGCAGCAGCATTAGTTTTAACTGCCAGCTATTCAGACTGCAGTTCTGGCCTATTTGTTAAGATGCTTTTCCATTAGTTGACAGCAAGAGTGCCTTTTGACTAATTGAGTGTATGCCTGTCAATCAAAAACAACTTACTGTACTTAGTGAGCAGTCTGTCGCATATTAACTTTGTAAATTAAAAATGAAAAAGCAAGCAAAGCGATGACTGCTTGCTGTAAGGAAAGACAGACACAAGATAAAAATGACAGCGTAGTCAGTGTGTTTATATAAGGTAGGATGTTGTGCACTTGTCCATGTAAACTGCAGATTGTTGTCTTGGGCACTACCTCACTAGTTTGACAACATCTCCCAGTAGCATTTAGGCATTTGTATTCTCAAAATCATGTCACGTTTTTAGTAGAGCTGTGGCAATTATTTATTTATTTATTAGTCAATCAAAAGAAAATTAATCGGCAACAATTTTGATAATTGATTGATTGCTTTAGTCATTTTTTAAAAGCAAAATGTCAAAATTTTACTAGGTCCAGTTTCTTTACTTTGAGCAAATAAAGATTTTTGGATTATTGGTTGGACAAAAGAAGCAATTTGAAATTACCACTTTGGGCTGTGGTGAAATTGTGATGAGCATTTTTCACATTTTTTTTCAACATTTTAAAGACTAAACAATTAATCGCTAATGAAAACAATCTTCAGATGCAGCCCTAGTTTCGAGAAGTGATCTATTTTAAGTAGTGGGGCAGCGTGACCAGACACTTCAACGCAATATATTATTTTCTCTTGAGTAAAAAAAAAGAAAAAGCTCGGAAATAACTGAGCCACCATTCTGCCATCTGATTCAGGAGAGAATGGAGCAGCTGCTTGGTTTGATGGCATGGAGTCGAGAGAGAGCGGCGTTGGCAGCGGCTGGTGCATCTTGACCCGACTGACTCTGGAGAGCTGGTCTGTGGGGAGGGAGCTGCTCTGGTGCCGGTCTCGCTCTCTTTTTGCTTCATCTTGCCAACCTCCTACTGCAGGTGGGGCCGTTCAATTAACTTAACTGTACTGACATTTAAAAGTCATTACGTGTAAATGCAAAAGGAAATATGTGCTAGTTGCCCACCCTTGAACTCCACTTATCTACCAACTAGAGCATTAATATGAAAATGCAAAGATTCAAAGGTATATATCAGAAATCTTCTGGTTTGTAAAGCACAGTGGAAATCAAGGCAGAAGACTGCTTTAAGTTCATGCAATATGAAGCTTGAAGGTTTGCTCCTATTAACTTCCATTCTAAAGATCAGAGGGGCAAAGTCAAAATGTAAAAGATGATATCACGCTTCCCAAACTAAACCACAAGCAAATCATCCTTAAACTCAAATCAGAGTATCACATCGTGTATCACAATTAAAGAACCTGCACTGCATGTGTGCAGTTGCCTGAGGAGAGCTTAATACCCGAGATAAGTCTCAGGTCTGAATATTGATGCATGCAGGATTAGTATTAAATCTAGGATGTGCAGACTTATTGCAGCCTTAGCTTGTAAAACAATAATCCCTAGCAGTATCGAGACAATCACAACAATGCCTAAAGGTAGTACCAGATACAATAAAGAGACATAGCGCATGGATGATTATCAAAGGAAAGAAGCTGCACACTGAGCAGTTATTGGGCACTAAGTTGCAGAAGATTTTTCACCACAAGATTACTGTGACACTAAGTTGATTATAGTGTGCTTGTAAGAGTCAGCAAGGGAGGCGAGCAGGTACCCAAACACCGCACTGAAGGTGTAGCAGTGCAGCGTGTCAAATCTTCGATTATCCCACTGAATTACAGAGAGGCCAAGTTTCTGCCCCTCGTCTCAGAGACCAAGACAAACAGAGCCACTACAAGCCAGTTCAGCCGGAACCGAACCGTGTGCTGTGAGTTCAAATGAAACGGCCCACGCAATGTGTTTTGAATGTTCCTCACTTCCCCCGAACGGCCATTACACCTACCTCACCTAGGGTTAATTCAGAAATAGTGGGGCCAATTGGCTATTTGGTGGCAATGATGTGACATAGTGGCCATTCATTCTCCCTAGGAACAGGCTATAATCTGCATTTCTTGAATTTCCACCAGCACCAAGCCATAAAACAGAAATTGTCGTCCATGCAATGGTTATGGAAGAAACATGGCGAGGATGAAACACCATGTGAGGTTAAATATTATTGTTTTGTTTAAGAAATGCCATTTTGGCCTCAATACAAGGCAATGCTACTGATACTTTTGAGAAACTGAGATTTTATCTTAGATTCGATATCCAAGCCCACCCAGAGCAAGACTGTGACATCGGCAGTCATCGGCACTAACAGTACGTTGAAGTTTTAACTTCTTCAGGGAAGCTTGACACCTACTGTATGGATTAGCATAGATGTTTGCTCCTGGCTGTAAATTCTTAATCTGATATTATTGTACATTTTATTAACCATTACCCCAATAAGAGAGTAAAATTAAAATTTTTAGATCACATTTTCAAACAAGAAAGAGGAGGAAATAAGCCAAAAAACAAAACAAAAAAACAGTGGAATCACCATATTAAAGAAACAATGGAGAAAAAAAAAATCATAATGATGAATAGTGTGCTTTTAAAAATTTGACTGGGAAATGTTCTGCTACATCAAGTGTCAAGTCAGCGTGTAGTTATTAATTATATCCTAACTAACAATTAATGCTGAGTGTTATAGTGAAAAGCTAGATCATAGCTATTAATTATTCTTAAATGCTTGATGCTGAATATTAACATAGAGCACAGACCAAACTTTCTTCTCTACATACTAATGGATTCCCAATAATAACAACTCTCTAACATTACTGTATATAATGTATAAGACCTGACAGACAGACTTTCCCCTTGCGGTATTCTGTCCCCGTGTCTCTCCGCTGATGCAGGAGTCAACACCATCTTTAGAGGATGTTCCTGCAGACAGCACTCGTAGTGGATGGCAGCCTCACACTATGACCGCTCGTGAGATTTATATACTGTATGTGTGCTGGCCAGGGTTGATAATACAGAGCAATGCAGGTGAGGATCCATCACTGTCAAGAGCTCTCAATGGCTCTTCTAGATAGCAGGCTTTCGTCTCTCTCTCTCTCTTTTTTCTGGGTGGGTAACAGTTACATAGGGCGCTATCTCTTATCCTTGAGTGGTTTTGATTAAGCATCATATGGCATTAAAGGCTATCTTTTTGCAGCTTGACATTTTCCTTCATTTTGTCCACCAGCCCTTCAAAAAGCTTCAGCACACAACATGTTTGTATTGGCTTCGGCCTCCATGTATTTAGCATCAGTGCAGCAGTAAAATCATTTCTGCAGCAGTTGTTGTTAAACATTACCAAAAATATACGAAATTTGTCTCCAGTGAGCACAGAGAAATGTATTTCGTTTTGAGGGAAGCACTGCTTTTCCCTAACCATAAATAAATGAAGCCGAGGTAGGAGCAGTCCAAATCATATCAGGAGACAAGAGAAGTGAGCAGCACTCCTTGATGCACGTGTACAGTGGCTGATCCGTTGTTTGTGAATGCGTACACAAGTGCATTATGGTTTAATTGGATGTGACCAGGCGCCGCCACAGAGAGCAGACACTTCATTAAGACATGGCATTCAGGCAGTGAGCTGCTACAGCTACTACAGAGAATATTTGACATGAGAGAGCGTCGACTCTCTTAGTCAGTAAACCTCAAGATATGATCAAAATTAAGGTAGCATCAAGGCTAAATCTCACTATTATTTACTATCTCTGTGTTTGAGTGGGTTGTAAGTCCTGGAATTGAATCAATCCTATGATCCCTTAAGCAAAAGGAAAATTGTAATCACTATTAAAATAATCATTCTGACTCATTCTGACTCATCAGTTTTTTTTCCCATGGTGCATTTCTTTCTCGATTAGGCCACTGTGCTCTCAGATGATAATATCCTTGTTAATAAAGCATGAGTGGACACCCAGTGGTTTGAGCAGAATGACATTAATGTAATGTTACCCATAAGCCAAGGCCCACAGTATTCAATAACAATATAATCCCAGTCGAGCATTTAGAGAACTTTTTGATGGGGCACCTGAGAAGGCAGAGTCCCCTCAGACACTTCAAAATCATTACACTAATGATGATTAGCACAGGCTGTACCCTCTAGGAGATAAGTGGGACAGTGCAAGAAAACATCCTAAATCTACAGTGAGTGTCAGTGAGAGATTTAATGTGCTGGCATTTTCACTGTCAAGGCAGTAGCTTTGGCTGCATACTACTGTTTTCATTAAGGCAGGTATCAAGAGTAATCAGCTATTTGAGACTGGGGCTTGTGTGTAAGCAAACTGATTACTGAGATTATTGCATCAAGCTCGGTTTCATTTCACTCTCTCACCGCTGCAATCCTGTGAAACTGACTCATCCTGCACTCAGGGGTGTATGCAGAAATTTATCCAATCAAATTTTTGGACAATTAACTACCCCGCCCTTCATGTGAGGCTGCACTCAATCAACGGTGGCTCGTTGGTCTAGGGGTATGATTCTCGCTTAGGGTGCGAGAGGTCCCGGGTTCAAATCCCGGACGAGCCCAATTTTGGTGAATTTCCCCACTGTGGGACGATTAAAGGCTTATCCTATCTTAGCTTGTACGTTAAATTCACTTGCAGAGCAATATCACAGGTCAGAGGTGAGTGTAAAGATATCAGATATCAAAAACTTTGATGATGTTGCCAAATGAGCTCTGCTGTAAAAACGCAGTTTAGATGGCCGACACAGCTCCTTCTTCCCAAAGCTTCCTATTTCCCAGGACTCTGTAAGCCACGCCCACTATTGAGGGTTCCAATCACATCTGAAGGGTTTGATCAAATTCCTCTTTTCATTCACTGCTTAATGTGCAACATGTTCTGCTCTGTGTGCCTGGCTGCCTGATGAATAAAAGTCTGATAAACACTCTCCTTTCAGCTATGTTTTGGTCTAGGGAAATATCTGGCTCTTTAGCTGCTAAATGGTCCAATATGTTCACCAGCTAGGCGCTTCCTGTTGTTTGAAAATGGGCAGGTAGTGCACATTGTGTTTTTTAGACCTTTCTTTCTGAAAACAGATGCTGGCAGCAGTCAAATATGACACGATGAGAGCAATGAGAGTGAACCAATGAGAGTGGGCTGTAAAACTGAAACTAGGCTAGAAGACACTGATGCTCCACAGAGATGAAGGATCACCTGCAAATCTTTCCTCTATGACTGAAACCTTTAACTGTGCATAAAGCTATGTGATCTACTGTTAATAAATATATATATTATAGGCACAATTCATTTCACTTCAATTCAAAACAATAGGGGCTTTAAAAAGTGACCTTAAGATTTATATGTGTCATGTTAACACCTAAGTGTCTTGACCTTTACCTCCGATTAGACAGACCCTAAAAAAAGCTCTTCAAATACACTCTTTGACAGACTGATCTACTTTTTCTGGTGCACCCTTTTTCACCCAGCTTCAACGGTTAGAGCCTGATACTGCCGCCGCCAGTGTTAGCCATTCCATTTCCAATAGGGCAAGCCATAGTAAAAATGTATGAGTCCCCGTAATGTAAGGCTTTCAGGATATAACAGCATTCACTGAATTGCATTCGCCATCAGAGGGGAAATGGAACAGCTGGACAATCATTAAAATGCTGACGATTTAAGGGGAAGGACAGTGAATGCACCATCTCTTTTTACAGGGGCCAGACACGATGTCTTTCTAAGTGTAGTGTCCTGAGACAGTAATGTCCTACCGCAGGAGCTCTCCATGGGAAGGTCGTCACGTTGAATCAAACTGAACACATTGACATCTCCCGATGCACACGTTTTTGCATGCCTCATTCATCTCTCTGCCGACATCACAGAGCAACTCTTTAATCCAATGACCTTTTTTTCTGTATGAATGCGTTAGATAACACCTACCCCATCACTGTTAGCCTTGACTACTCTCCTCTTTCCAAGCCTTTATACGCCACTTTAAAGGTGAGCTTGCAACACAACCCGGCTGCGCAACCTGTCTCTAAATTTATTCTGCCAAAAAAAACCCCCCGCCAACCCGCCTGAAACCTCACTGACACACCGCGTACTTTTAAAATAATAGGCACAAGTAGATCCCCCCCAAAAAACCTTGAGGGTTGAAGCGTACATTACGCTGCTTACATCAAAACCAACAGCTGTACACATGACTGCTGCAGGGTAAACGGTTATTGATTAAACTGCTCAAGCAGAATCTGGTTAGCATAAAGCCTTAATGTCAAATATCCAAACATCAGATCACATCCAAAGCAGAAAATATGTAAATTAATAAGTATCTCATGCACTGCATTTCTAAATTGTCACGGCCATTTATATCACTTTATTTCTCTCCAGATGAAAAGCCCTGCAAAAGACGGGCATCCATCTTGTCAAGCCTGTTCCTTTCTGCCAATCTCTCGGTTCCCTCGGCGGCAATTTATAACACCGCATGGAGCTGGGATATAATTATAGTCTATTGTCTGATATTTCGTCTGCATTACATGCTCCTGCAACGGTTCACGAACCATGCTGAGTCTGAGAGAAAACCATTCCTCCGGATCAATATTTATGATTGTATTATTTGTCAGCATCTGCAGACCCTTACACAAACCGTTCTGATGGTCTCAGGTCAGAGGGAGGGAGAGAGAGAGAGAGAGAGAGAGAGAGGGAGAGATATTTAGGGGCCAACAACGTGGGGTCTTCACTGCTGCTGAGGTGAAGCGCTGTGGATTATCAGTGAGAATTTGGCATTTCATATTATGAGCCATAGCTTGAACAGTCTGCTGAATTGAAAGAAAAGTTGACATTTTGTTTTGCTTTGAATATAGTTGATTTTATTTTTTTTTAAAAGGCTTAAGTCTTGTCTTCGTGCTGTAGATAAACTGACATTCAACGTTCAAGGCTTTTTCATGCTTTTTCTAGATAAAGGCAACAATAGGTGTTAATCTGAAAATAAATATTCAAATGGCTTCAGAGAACATCGTTTGAATCACTGCCGGACAATGAAACTAATCAACGCCACATCACAGTCTGAAGGCACTGAAACGTTATTTTCTAAAATCCTTGACATGGACTGAGACGTGCGCGCATTAACTGTTGTCTCGGTGAAACTGTAAAGACAGAAAAAAAAAAGTTCCACAATCTGTCAAAAAGAGGAATTAAAATCAAATGATTTTGATTGTGTGTATGTTTTTCAATATGAAGTTAAACCCACCCCCTCCTGGAGATGCTATAATCTTCCTTTACCCAATCCGATTAATCCAAAATGAGTTAAATCCAAAATGATTTTAAACTATATTTGCAAAAGCTGATTAAGCTCTGATTAAAGGGTCATTTTAGTCTACGACTATGCTTCATATAAGCTACTATGTACGCTCCCTGCAACTGACTCACATTTTAACTTCCTATGTGTGTAACTCCAAGTATCCTCATGATTCCTGTGCTCTCACACATGAAACAGGGAATGCCTATTATTTAAAAAATTAGCTTCTCAGAGAGTAGTTTTAGCTCCATAAAAGGTGAACTCAAGTTTGTTAATTATCAATGAGGCTACATTTTAGATGTTTGTTCAGGCTGACAATTTTCTACAGTCTTCCATTTTTTTTTCTACCATCAACACATGAAGGCATTTCTTCCATTCTGACTATTTTCTCTGTTGCGTCAAAACAATCCACTGCCGAAACGATTTTTCTAAGTGACCTAAATGAGTCAATGCTGGTATTCCTAGATTGTAACAACGTTCTATTGGCTTGTTTGTTACAAGCTCATTCCCAATGTCAGTACATGAAGTTATTCAAACTAAGACACATTTCTAAATGGCATAATAACACATTTTTATAGAGGCTATTTTTGCTTTAAAAACACGGCTGCTGCTGTTTTTGTACCAGATTTAAGAAGAAATGTCCTCTTGGCAAGGACTGTGCAGGAATGGTCTGATGGCCATTTCATTTGATAGGATTTGTGTTGCATTGTTTAGTCACACATTGTGACAGCTGAGAAGTAATATGCTCCTGCAGATGCTGCGCCGCCCATGCAGGACAGATAAAGATGATGGAGGACCTCTAGGATGGTTATCACTCTAATACACACACACACACACACACACACATCACATGGTGCCACATCTGATTGCACGGGTGGCGGTGCTGCTCTCGGTGGTGAGAGAGCGCACTTGTTTTCCTTTAGTTTTTAGGTCAAAGAGAAGAAAGAGGCAACACAATAAAAGCATACATTATATAAGAGCATAATGATGAAGTGCATTATATTAGAGTCACGACAGAATCGTTTAAAAGATGATCTCACCTGCGGAGGCTCTCGTGGCGTCGTCTGTTTGACTCGCCTGCTGGACGCCGTGGTGGTGGTGATCTCCATGATGGACGTGGACGTCTCTGAGCGATTGGCCGTGGTGCTCGACTGCGGCGTGATGGAGGAGGGCGAATCCCCCACAAGCCGCACGCTGCCCTGGATCCTAATGTTGGGATCCCCCTCCGCGGCCATGTTGAACACCTTCAAACCATTATAGTAGAGGCCCGAAAGCTGGCCCTGAAAGGATCGACTCCGGTCTCGCTCCCAGCCCCCAATCTGTATAGTGGTTTGGCTGTTGAAGATTGTAAGCTGCCGCCCTGTGGGAAAACAATGTTACATATATACAAGAATGTTGAACTGTGGACTCAGCCACTTTTACTAAACAGGAACAAAAAAGACAGAAAGACAGATTATTTGCCCAGTGGCTAATGAGACCAATAAATTACGGGTTGTAGAGGCAAACCCTGGTAATTTATTGCAGTTATAATGATGAGATGCCTATGAAAAGAAAAAAAAAATCAAATTAAAACACAGGATTTAGAAAGCTTTGCTAAAAGGGCAGTCTAATCTAAACCAACGAGAGAAAGGATTAATCAGAAGTAGCAATGTTAGGAGTGTGCAATAGATTTAACTACACTTGAAAAGATAACATAATCTCGAAAGTAATATAAATGGACAATTTGTTTGCAGAAAATTGCCTGGAAAATCTGACAAATGCGTAAAACATTTGTCCAACAAAGCTAAAAGCATATATCATTATGCTTTGCTTATGTTATCTCACATTTGCCCTTAAAACGCTACAATTTAACTTGGTACATAGCAAGCATGGAAAGGGAAAAAAAACAACTTCAGGCGGTGAGGATTGGACTTTTCTCGTGTACAATCTCACAGGAAGCAGGACACACTTGTGGAAATTTGAAACTATTCATCCTTTTAGCAAAAGCAACCAAGGAAAAGCAAACTCAGAACGGGCATGACGGGGCACATGGAAAACAAAAAACAACATTTTATGATAGCACCGCAGAACAGAAAACAAACAGGAAAGGGAACCGAAAAAAACAAACAGAAAATGATAGGGCTCATTTCACATTTTAAGTGAAAAATATGAATTAGTTTTTGAACTATAAAAAAACAAAGCATGCACTCAGTTTATTTTATACTACAGTTCCTTGATCTAATGCCCTATACATATTTACAATGTCTGTTAAAGGGACTCAAAATTGTGATGCCAATTCATATTGCACTCTATTTATCATTGCTGAGTTTAATCAGAATAGATCAAATGACACTAAGTACTGTATATGTACTGTATATGTTTCAAAAGTGTTTCAAATAACACTTGGTAACTAATGAATGACTAAACTAGAACTTTTAAATTTATCATTTAGATGTTTACAGCAAAATGCTTCAGTAATTTATAGACATTTTAACAATGCTGATATTACTTCAGTAAGTGGATTTAACTTCATATTTACAGTCCCTTTAACCTTAAGTTGACAATAAACACGTATTAAAACAGCTGACATCTATAAAATAAATACATTATTATGAAAAGTATGAAACACTACAAACTAAATTTAACTGTTCAAATCATTTAGTTTTTAAAGTTTTACTGAACATTTATTTTTTTATGTTTATTATTTACAAAATATGTCTACAACTTGGTTATGATCAAATTATTTTATTTGAAATTTTAATCAGTGATTTTACCTTTGTCGAGTAGCCATTCGTCAACTACTCGACCAAGACGGTATGGGATTCGCTGTCTAGCAATCGCCAGGCGTTCGTTATCATTGTTGCCTTTAAAGTTTAAAGAGACATTTCATTGGTTACAATCTGTAAGGTCAAAGGTTAAATGTTCATACTTAATGCTGGAGCTAAACAACTGCACAAGGTTTTTATATTTAAAAAGTTTTGTATATTTAAAAAAAACAATATTTACTGAAACATTATTTGAACAAACTTCACTCATTTTATTTTATTTTAGCCAACAAATTAGGCCTATATTAATTGAAAATAAGTGAACTAGCACGCAGATGTTTCATCTAGGTTAATAGAGCTATGTTATAAACCAACCCAAATCACAACTTTATACATTTCCATTACAAAAGCTTTACCCAAATATTTCCATCCCATTTGTCTTTTCCCTCTATGTCTTTTTAACTGGCTTTTAAACTAGTTATATACATTTTCAAAAAGAACATCATTTAAATTTATTGTTGAATCAACCTTTTATGGTTTAAAGGATAAAACAATTTAACTTTAACATATTACAAAATGCCCACCCCGTTTATAAATAGCCTAATTGACAAGAAACAATGGGCTAATTGCAATACAACAGTTAACACAGTATACACTCAGAGCATCTAGTCAGAGAGAAGTCAGAAGACAATGTCAATGCAGGTACATACACTGTAAAAAATTTCATAAATCCACTTTGACAAAAGCTATGAGTCATAAAGAAGGAAAAGTCTGGAGTTTGACTGATGTTGCACATTGCTGACATTGGAGTCGGTGGAAAAGTCGTTTTCCAACAGTATTAAGAGACAAATAAGTGTCAGGATGGGGAGAAAGTAGCTGCGGAAAAACCTCCACTCCAGGATTGGAGGGGCACTTTGGCATTAATGAGGGCAAACTCTGCATCACCCTTTTGTCAAGGCCAATAACCTCTCCAGAACAGAAGACTTTCAGCAAAGTGGCACTGTCTCTGAGTGCTTTTCCCCTGGTATTGTCTGCAGAGATTGAATTCAGTCAGCTCCATTCTTCCGGCAGATTGACAATGTTTGTCCCATCAACTATATTAATTCAGTTCTGGCAGATAAAAGATCCGGTAGCTAAGAATGATTCGGCAGAGAATAGCTTTGGAGGGGAAAGGATCGCAAAGGAAGGAAGGAAGGAAGGAAGGGAAGTAACCTTGTAACAGATGCACAGTTGGTCTGATGAAAGGTCTTAGAGGTAAGAAGACGCATAAAAAGACATTTTTTAATCGCATCAGCTTGAATTACTGAAGGGGATCAGCTACACAGAAAAAGGGTTTAAAGCTTGTCTATACAGCTCATGGCATTGGCTGCAGTTGATTGTGCCAGGTTGGAGCACAAAGGCTCCTGAAGGAGATTTAGTGGAACACTTCTCCCTCAACATTGACATAGAAAGATACGTTTTGCATTACAACAAAGCCACACAGGGACACTGCAGGTTTTATTTGATGTGGATCTCCAGATGATATGTCAGGAGCCACATTTCTGAAATGTCCAGTTGCCTTTCCCACCGTCAATCAGGTCATTTTTAGAGGGGCAAAGTTACCTGTAAACACACTTAAACAATCAAGTGTACTTATGTTGACTGATGATGGACAATCAAGGATGAGACTGGCAACATTCTTTGTTTTTGAAATTGTCAACAAATCCCATGAAATGACCCCAAATAACATTGTGTTATTGAGTCCCAAGCATCCATGCATTTTTCAAAAGCAGGTTGCAAATGTACAATTGAACTTAACTTTAATAAAAAGGCATTCCAGTTCTTAGCAAAACTGATTGAAACAGGAACAAATAGCGCATTGATTGGGGATTATTTTTAGCTGTGGATTAATAAACATTCGGTGCTCTAGTGAGTATTTAAGGAAGCAGGACGGTGTTTGTGAAACTCCATAAAGCAAAGATAAACTTGATCAGGCTCAACACAATGAAGGAACATGTCACCCAGTGCAATGGTGTGACTCACTGATGTGTTCTTAATAGTTTCTGGACAACATTGGAGCTTTGTGGCACAGAGGTTATAACAGGCCATAGATGCCCAAACAATATTTGAGGGATCAATTCAGTGTTGTTTGTGGTCAACTTCAACTTCCAAGCCCTGTGCCTGATGGACATACTAGACACACACAAATAAATAAACAAATGAATAAGCACACACAGCTGCAATTGCATATATTTTTAAACGTGTTAAATTAATGAATAAATCATTAACTGATCATCATGGGCTTTGTTAATTCCTGTCACCTCCGTTTGTCAGTCACGGGGTGTTAGTTATGCCACCTCTGTGTTTTCTGCTACTGTGTGACACCTCATCTGAAGAGAGGTCGGCATCAAACTGGGCTCTGGAGAACAGTCAGCCTACAGCTGTTGGGAGGACGGCGAGGACGCATGAGTTTAGACTGAAGAAGAGCAACACTCTTCACAATGGCTTTTTTCCCTGCTTTTTAATTTATTATTAATTAATGTACATTTCATTATATATATATGCTTGCTTAGTTTCTTGACAGCCCAAATGTATAAACATCTTTTGAATGTCTTGTACTTTTCAAATAAACTGACAGCTTTTGTATTTCTCCGCTTGCTGCCATCAACATTTTGTACCAGAAATGACAAGTTTGTTGTAGAGGAGGGCAAAGACACTAACAGAAACACACATAGAAACGTCGGGCGCGCACACACATACAGTGAGCACATAGTGTGTCACTGTGCAAAAATCCACTTTTGTGCAATATCATGCTGCATTTTTTCAAAGACAGTAGAGCTTTATCTGTTTGGCTGTGCAACCCCGTGGCACGCTCAGTCTATCCTTATACCGAGGTTAATTAAGTGTGGATATAATCAAGGTCTGATCGTGTATCGATCCCCACTGTGGGACACCGAAGTGTTAAACAATGCCATCCCCTGGGCTTCGGTGCAGTAGCAGAGCCCATTCATCCTGCCTGCGAGCGGAGCCTGCGACTGCTGCTGAGTGGTGATTTGGTTTTTGGTGTGGGACAGCCTGGCTTATCTCCGCTGCCAGACAGCAGCGATTCAGCTGAGCCGTCCCAAATGACCCGCTTTGCCCTCACTCACTTGTTTTCTTTTTTTGTTAATAAAGTGGTCAGATAAGGTGGGAGCTTTATCTCATTACAAGCCCTAGGACACTCGCCACATTAAATGAACAAATATGCAAATGCTTTCCTCTGTTCATGGAGCTGGGAGAATTTAAAAAAAAAAAAGAGGGAGGAACCTACACAAATCTCACTATTATTTTCATTATTCTGCTCCCTTTTTTTCCTGCTCAGGCTATGGTGGCCATTGCACCATTTTTTTTTTTTAAATGCATGCTCAGTGATGACTGCGTGCACAATGGTCTGAATAGGCTCATGGATAGAACAGAGGAGAAAACCAGAGCAGATAGGATGGAGCTTTGATGGATAAAGCTAACCCTCCTCCTCCTCGTAACCCCACAAATCAGACTCAGGAAAACAGGACGGAGGGGGCGAGATCGACGGAGAGGGGGGCAGGGGTGGACGGATAGAGGGTAAAAAGGACAGAAAAAGAGGGAAGTGAGAGCTGAGGGGAGTGAGAGACAGAGAGCTCTGTAAGTGCACCACGCTCTGATAACAGTAAAAGAATAAGGCCAGGGACTTCTCCATTATCTTTGTGTGCAGCGAGTGTTCATTGGGCGCTCCGATAGGATACTGGACTGTACCCCGCGGGCCTGGCAGCACCATTGTGATGGTATTACTTCCATGGCCAAGACTCGGGAGAAGGGGCTGATTTTTTTGTTGCTGTCCAGCCTTTTGTGTGTGGCGCAGTCTGAAAGCCGAGAGAGAATAAAGGCAAACTGCAACAAAAAAAGAGGGCTAGTTATGTGTCTGCGTGTGCGTTCTGCATTTTAGATTCTAATAATTGTGCTAAAGACTTTTAATTGGCCATAAGTATGCAGTACGAGACTTTTTAATGAGATTACGAGGGCAGCCATATAGGCCCTGGTGAAGCAATTATTTCCTTGCTTTGAGAGTGATCACTCCCTCCCATATAATCTCCTCCTCTCTGTCTTTCTCACTCTCCAGCCATCATTTTTATCTTTGCTGTCTACTCTTATTATAATCACTGTTGATCTGTGAGTGGCCTAAGAGTGGCTGAGGGCTGCTATTATGAGTGCGTTAGAGGCATACATGGATACTAATCAAACTACAGGCGAGCTGAGAGAATAATTGCTTTGTGTGCTGGGGGTGAGGGGAGGAACTGCGCAGTAATTGTGATTGGGTGTAATTAGTCTGCAACGAGCCTAATAAGGTAGCCGGACTTGGCATTGTCGCTGACGCATGATTGGTGGGGATGAGTTTGGTCACTTTTCCCTGCAGCATTTACTGTAACTCAGCACTTATCACAAAAGGAAGAAATCTAATATTATTATCTAGCTTTTCGAGATTTTACACTACATTGACCAAGAATTCAATTTATATAGAGATTGTGTTCCCTTACTCTACGCTAATAACTAATATTAAATATAGAGGGCTACGTTTTCCACTGCCAAGAATTAAATAGCCTAATAAATTATTAACTTTAAAAGCTTGTGCATGTCAGTGACGGATCCAGGTGGTTAATTTCATATTGAGCTGATGATAATCCCATCACAATTAGCTTTACAGTGTTACCACCTTAAACAAGTGACACATGTGTTGCACATGTGTATTTAAAAAAAAAAAAAAAAAAAAAAAAAAAAATGTTTTCACCAACTTCATCCAGTATATGAGCGACACATCTGCATGGATCATAGGCGTCTCAGCGACCAAGGGCGTTTGTTGTCTGAAGATTGAGATAGTAGCATCCAGGCATTTAACCCTGCTGTGCATTCTGCCATGTCCACCACATGTCAAAAGCCATTAGCTTCCCTTTTCCACCTGAGGCAAGCGGCGAAGATTGAGTCCCAGTCATAAAACCCCTCTTTCATTTGGATGAATGCACTGGTCATAGCTAAAAAGGTCAGCAACCATTATGCAAAAGGGGAGAGACAGGTTGAATTTGAGTTCTGTTTGTCCTGTTGCCCGGTCATTTTTAATACATGCTCACAATTGAAGAAATGCAGTTGCAGTTTTTACTGGCAAATGTTACACTTGTTCCCACAGTGAGTTTGGTGACTTGATGTAAGCATTAATGTACAGTCACACTCCTTTAATCCTCCATAGCTTTTGTCAAAGCCTTCAAGCAGTTAAAAAGTCAACAATTTCAACAACACAAGCAGTGACATTTAAATTCTTTTCTCATCATACTACCAACATCGTGACATTCTACAGAGACATACCAGTGTTGCAGAGTTGTTTCCACAGACACATTTCCATCTATGGGAGTTATCAGTTACATTAAGAGAAAATGTGTGTTGTGCTCCAGCAATATAATATGGAACTTATTAAATATATTAGACTTTTTTTTCAATAGCTAAACACTCATTACACAGGGCAGTAATTAGTGAATTCATCTTCTACTGTCATGTAAGCCGTGTTTATGAAAAGTGCTACACAAATGACAACGATTATTACTACGAGTAACACTAATGACAAAGAAAATGAACACAGCTCCTTCTTCTTCTTTTTTTTTTTGCAAGAGTAATTGTGGTGTATGCTGTGAAATGATTAATGTGAAAGTGTTACTGTCATGGTTAAACCAGATGCTGAAATGTAGCCGATCATCTGGTGTTTAATTCTGAATAAGCAACAGAGTAATTCAGGTATTTATTTAGCTTGACTGTGTCATTACAGGTCCGTCTACCCCTGTCGCCTTAATTCAATCAATCCACTGTATTGGCAGAGGAATAAATATTGAACTGGCACACAATTACTTGCCACAATAAAAGTGGTAATTTGTCTGTAAATAGTCTATTGATTTGACTTGCTGTGAACATGCGTGCACTGTAGGAGGATTGTTTATGTATATGGGGAATTCAATGCAGACATGTAGACAGGGTGGGTGGTTGGCCTTTTTTTCTGCACTTTCTATTTTATACTATAGGAGCTCAAAAGTGCAACCCATTTACATAAACCTAGGATATTTAACAGCATTGATTAATGTAAAGGGATAAACATCAGAGATGAGAAAAACACTCCACAACACTGGTATTATTCTTAACAGCTGCTGGAAACAGAAACATAAAAAAAGCAATTAAAGCACATGCCAAGTCGACGTAAAAACATCCTAACAGATAAGGCTTTAAAAGCTGGCTTGATAATATCTTGGTCATTTTATCGCCTTTAAGCGGCAGCAGATGTAACTGAAGGCGGAGTGGGTGACTCACCTGTGGGGTAGCGCTCAATGACTGGCAGGTCATCCACCTGCAGAGTGGCATTACCCCCACTCCTCGTAAACTTCACTATATGGTACTTTCCGTCATTTACAAACTTTGACGTCTCCTCAATGTTAATGTCGTCTGTTCCGACATTAAAAACAACGGCAATGTTTCCTTTTTCCTGAAACGAGAAGAGCAGAGAGAAGAAAAGATTTTAGTGACAACAAATATGACTGTTTTAGAAAGAACCAGTGCAGCTAAGGGAGTGTATGAAAATTATTAGGAACAAAGGTGGGGGTGTTAAAAAAAAAAAAAAGATTTAGTTTAATTTTATTTTTTGTATCGCTGAAGGGCGGTTGGCTTCCCATGCTTTTAAAGAGAAACGAGGGCTTTCAACTGACTGAACTATGTCTCTCAAACACATCATCCTATAGCAAGTATGACTTTCAATTTAGCCTGCATCATACCAGGAAGCAGAACGACAGTGTGACAGACAGGTGTCACATCAAGTGATAGTGAAAGCTCAAAACTAAGAGTGGCTGGACAGGACACACTAGTTTCTTCTATTGTGCTATTTGGTGGCTATAAGGAAATTATTATTCCTTTAAAATAACTTAAATCCTTTACATCTTTACTTACTCATTAAAACATCAGTTGTACCAATCGATAGTGTTGTGTTAATCAGATATTGTGGGGAGGGTGTTGCAACCTTTCTCACTGCCAAAGGGACGCTTGAAAAATTATTAACAACAATGAGAGGACCTTGCTTTTTATTTAACAAGTCCCTCAACACCAATAATTTTCATACAGTCTCTAAATATATCCTCACCTATTCATAATCTTGTTTTATCATTTTCACTCTTGATTTATTGCAGAAATTAAAAACTGTGTTGCAGGTAAACACTGCAAACATCTGCTGTAGAGGCACTGCTTCGCTGCTTAAATATTTATTTCAACTTGCTGTAATTCTGGGAAGTCATTCAAGTGAGAGGATAAAGGGCAATGGCGACTTATTACAATATAACTGCATCAATGACTTAATGGAATAACCGTAACTCAATTACTCAAACTTTCTACAGAAACTTTTTTTTGGACAGGAGCCCATTTTAAACATACAATCCTTGTCCCATTTCAACGGGCGGGGTCCAGAGGAGGACATCCGCCAGATTCAATATAATGCAATTTTAATCAGAAAATCCTTTGCATTTTGCATATTTTGGCTCTTTAAAAAAGACTCATAGAATCATAAATGAAGAAGAAAACATGGGGGAAATTGTACATGGTGTCATTAGTATAGTTTTTTTTTTAAACTTTATGTGGTTTTGCTGTGGTCATATGGTGCCAACATCTTACCCCCCAGTGGATAACATTTCACACTGTGTGCGAAATGTTATCCACATTATTACTGTATGGATTATTGCCTTGGATTGGCAGCCACATAGAACAAATGTGTTGTTCATGAACATTTAACAGCATAAATAGGCGTAATGAGCATTTTGCACTTTATTGTTTTCATAACATCAGATAAATTAACTTTATAGTTAACGGTTAATAGCATCTCCTCAAGCCCCAGTGCTCTGTGTTCCTCTTCTGGCCTCTTCTGTGTGATGCTGCCATCTGCTTCTTTAAAGTGTAATAAACACACACACACACAGACTCTCACATGTATTTGCTTCAGCCATTCATACCACTGCACAAACACACACACA
Source organism: Centropyge bicolor (assembly GCA_037975185.1). Classification (NCBI taxonomy): domain Eukaryota; kingdom Metazoa; phylum Chordata; class Actinopteri; family Pomacanthidae; genus Centropyge; species Centropyge bicolor. Next base: position 6,257,171 of record JBBMOC010000007.1, on the reverse strand, counting down.
CACACACACCCACTCCTCTCCCATTCAAAGCACTGTAGACACACCCTTTTCATCACTGTGAAAACCTCAATGTGGCTTCAAAGCTCACTGAGAGGAGCTTGAATGTGGGAGCTTGAATGTGGGAGACTGAATCATTAAATTGCAGTTGAAAACTGATGTCGTTACATTTAGAGTGTAAAAACATAAGCATGGAAACATAAAGGGGCCGTCTCAGAGGAAGTTTGAACCAAGCTTAGCCCCAGTCTCCTCAGATCCACATGTGATGGGTATCTACTCTAATAAGCTCTTTTTACAGTGCGTGATCGAAGTCGCTGAATCCCGCTGCTTAATACAGCTAAGATGAATGCGCATGTTGGTGCAGCCTCTCTCTCTCTGCTTATGAGCTGCAGTGAAAGGAGCATCTGGTTGGAGGCTCAACCTACTGTAGCAGCGCAGCACTCTGCATGTCATTATCCAGTCAGCACAGCCAATACTACACTACATCTCTCTCTCTCTCTCTCTGACTCTCCCATATGCACAAACCAACTCTTTTTAAGCCCTGCCGACCACACACACACACACACAGTTTCCATCACTTCGGAGGACATTACATTGACTTACATTAATTTCCTGGAGGCTCATTCTGACCACTATTTGTCTCACCCCAACCCTAACCTTGACCCAAGTCTTCACCCTAAAATTTAATGATTTACGTTATGGGGATTTGCATTTTGTCCCCATTAGGACACAGTGTAAACAGATTTATGTCCCTACAGCATGAAGAGCACACACACACACACACGCACACACAGAGCTCCTGAATGTGCAGGATGAGTTGAGCATGTCTCAAGAGCCAGAAGCTAAAGTTCAATTAAAGCCATTTGTAATGTGTCACACCACGTTACCAAAACTAGGACAATTGTATGCTTCGTAATGTAATTTCAACAGATTATATAATCTGATGCATTAAAGCTACAGTGCTAACGCAATTTCCTGACTCCTCGCGGGCATAAACACCAATCAACGAAAACATGAAAAGCAGATGGCTACAGCCGAGCGACTGCAGCTCGTGTCAGGTTTGCAGAAGTGAATGGGCCAGAGGACGATCCCCACACGGCGGAGTTGTTGTAAAACCTTGTGCTAGTTGTAATCTGTCATTTCAAGAGATTCGCCCTTCATGGAATCCTTCAGACAGAGCCACGAGCTTCTGCCATCGTCAGACCTCACACCATGTGGAGTTAACACAGATTTCTTTATTTTAGGCACTTGAAAACAGAGTCAAATTTAACATGAGGCTAGTGCAAAAAAGGAACTTTCTTTCAAGGACTACCACACACTGAACACATTAATTCAGAACTTTTTTAGTACCACTGCTCTTGGAGAAAAAAAAAATGAGTCAGAAAAAAAACGGTTTAGTGGAGGGACCAACCCAATTAAAATGCTGCTTTTAATAGCCTCCTTCAATTGACTTTTAATGTTCCCCATGGTCTCGTTAATAAATTTACTGCATTTAGTCACAAACTGCCAACTCAAATTTCCATAGCACAAAAAAAGCCCACTTCACAGTCTTGGAAGAGATGAAGAGGTAGATGAAAGGAGGGGAAACAGAGACAAAGGACAAAAACCAAACCATCAGATTTCGGTAGTCAGATATCAGATGAAAGATAAGAGCTGAATCTTCACGCTTAAAAAAAAATACAAAGTTAAATTTCTGACATGCTGAGAGCCCGTGTCTCTCCCATATTAACATGATTAACTTTGACTGTTATTGCCTCTGCCTTCTGAGACGGGGCTGGCGTTGGCTTTGAACACCAATATTTCTAAATAAGAATCCAATACATTTTCAGCATTTCCTGAAATTCGATCTGCTTAGACAAGTAGTTTCTCAGTTCGTCGTCCGGCACTGAGAGGAGCCTAATCCTGGAGCTCTAATAGGGTGCGGGCTTATGTCAGAGAGTGATTGATAGCCGCTTACATAAACCAAGCCCATTACACCCAGTACAATTTTAGGGCTGCTCACTTGGTAAGTGCTGCTCCCCGCAGGGCTGCCCCCCTGGGAACATACTGTATGGAGCACACATACCGCACCCGAAGAACTCAGCCCTGCCTGACACGCTGCACGCTGCCTTGATTAATTGCTCATCAAGCTGCAATAGAGTTTAATTAACTGATGAAGTTGATCCACCATTCTCCTCTAATCTGCTCTTTTTTTTATGCGTCTCATCCTTGCAGCTGGAGGGTGGAGTAGCTGCAGCAATACTCAGGGTGTCAGTTTCTCGTTAAAACTCTCCATCTGCACTCATTATGCAACCATAGAGATCCTTGTTTTACTCACTATAAAGCTGCAAAACAGCCTCTGCAGACCGAATGTTTTTGTTTCTGTAATTATTAGTAGCACTGAGTGGCATCGTTTTATTCTCTTCCAATCATGTCAACCATGAAACGCGAACAAATATGTGTTAAATAAATACAAGTCATTGAAGAGAGTTCCCTTAACTTTGACTACTTAGGTTGTGAATTTGAGATGAAACTCTTCGGGAAGAACGTTCCCATGAATAATGAATCAATTAATAAATAAATCACACATTTATGTAGTGTATGGTATGTTGTTCGCAACATGCTCGAGGGTCAAACAAACCAAGTGCGGAGCAGAAGCACAGCGGGTTGAAATGATCCGAAAGCTTGTAACAGTTTACTGCAGCGAGCTTATTTCCCCAAGCCCACGCAAAGGCGACGTTAAAAAAAAAAAAAAAAAAGGAAGTGATAAGTGGTATTCAAGATGGTGTCGGGCCTCCTCTCTCCAATCTCCGCAACAAATGAACACCACGGTGTGGGCTGTTTCTAATCTTTCGCTTGTTTATGAGTCATTCATGTTGACAACCATTGTGCACACGTCACATTTCATATTTCAGCAGCCTGACGCCACGGGACCGCAACACATCTCCCTTCAGTGCACATGTCTGTTAGGGGTCCGTTGGCAGGTGGGAGAGCACCTCCGTCATCCCTTCGCTGAGCGTTCTGAGTGTGTGTTTCTCTATGTGTGGGGATATTACGCTCCCACTGTAACAGCTAAACGTCTTAATGTAGCTGGGGCAAGCAGACTGTACTGTTCACCTTATCTTTTAATTACCTCTGACAGTCTTCTGCTTCCCCCCCTCAACCCCCCACCTCCTCCCACTTTTTTTTTTTTTTTTTTTAGCAAAGCTTAGTTAATGAAATTACAGACATAATGGAATACTTAGGACAAAGAAAATGTTTTATATTTTCTTCCTTACAGCGTGCACTAGTCCATGTACTGTACATTATGTCGTAACTCACCTACACTTCTGCAATTACTGGTATGCAAACATATGTATAAGCAATTGCACGGACATGATTTTTTTTTTACAGTGTCGTAAATCCATAACAAACCTGGAGGCAGTATAAAAGCGCGACTATAGCGTTGCAGAAGATGAAAATTTCAGCCTCATAGAAGCTCCATATGATACATTAACTCCCTAATATCTCAAACAATTTAATGACGTTATGGACTGTGACAAACCTACATTATATTGTCTCTCTGGGTTTGAAACCAGTCAGGCCTGTGTATTCAATTATATTTCAAACTCTACAGCAGGAAAAGCTCAAACTTCAGCTAACATGTAAAACACTTATCACATATAAACCTTATAGTGCTTCGACATACTGTGTCATAAAATTCAACTTATGAGCTATTCTCAAAATGGACAGGAAGGACTCTTCATTTCCATTAATATATTCTTCTCCGTCTAGTTCAACATGCGTGGACACTTTAAAACAAGGTTCATTATCACTACCTGACATTCAGGTGCTGTTGTGTTCATTAAAATATGACTAACGCTGTCAAGTCTTGCCGCGCACATTAACATCCCCATATGGCGTGACTGTAAACAACTGCAAGTCTCAGCACATTGCTCTTGTTGTACACATAGGTGAGCAGAAGAGCCCTTAAACAGAGACCTTGACTTTGATTTGCGAGCATATGGCGCTGTGTACTTTTAACATTTTCATTGCATTTTTTTTTTTTTTTACCATCCATTAAATCATTTGTGAAATGCCGGCGATGTTTGACCTCGCTGTTTACTTAAAGAGCTTCCCCACTTAGGCAGAAGTCAGGATATTAATTTTCTGTCCTCTTTACATCTAATCATTGTCGCATTACTGTGCTCCCTTTGGTATTAAATCTGATGTTAGAATCAGACTGAAAATTGTGGCGGTAGGGGGAAAAAAAGTAATTATTTCTTCTGCATGCATGGAATTATTTATTAGGTGATTATGAAAACTGTTTTACAAGAGTTTAACTGCAAATACAAATATACAACCTGAACATAATGAAGATAATACACCACCCAGCCGAACACCACAGCTAATAAAAAGAGTCCTTTAACATACATGGTCCTATAAATATAGTGGAGGTGGAAAATACTGTATCTCTTACTTCCTTGCTAAAATCTTAGTGAGCTAAGCTACGTCCACTGTGCTTTTTAAAATACATTCTAAAACATGAAGGAAAAGTTGTTGGAGAAGGCCCCTCCCCCTCCCTCACTTCGCCATCGCCTTGGAGCATTTCCAGCGTGGTGAGGTATAAGTGTGTTTGCTGGGAGCTCAGCGTATTTCAAAATCAAGTCCGCCGGCTAAAGTGCCTAATTATCTGTGAAGTTGGCTTGAAATTGTTTCCATTGCTAGGAGACTCTATCAAGTGGCTTTCTGTAGGAGAGCTTCATCAAATACCTCGAGTTAATAAATCATCAAGCCAGCCGCAGCAGCTGTTTGAAGGAGGGCGCGGAGAGAGAGTAACAGCAGACGCAACGGCCATTGTATCATTACAAGGAATGCAATATGAAAACATTAATTTATGCTTATGTATAATGCAGGAGCCTTCTTTGTGAGGAAACATACATATCCTCTAAGTGTTTTCACACAGGGCGAGTTATTGCAATAAAAATGCAGCTTTCTTCTCATTAGTGCTACGAGAGCAGTGGAGTTCAGAAGTTAACATTCTGCTGGAAGTGACAGCAGTGTCCGTAATGGGAGCCGGCCAGTGGCAGTTCTCAAAAGCCACTGCTCGTCTTTTCCTGAAATGACATTTGCTGTCTGTCTATACTCTTTTGCCTGCTCCATCTTTGGCCCCGCCTGTGACACATTCCATCAAGGGAGGTCAACAGATATCTGAAATTTCGTTCTCTCTCACTCAAAGAAATCAATTCAGGTTTCAGGTGATTCTCCCGTCTGTCCACTTGTGACAGCTGGCGCGCAGTCAGGGGTGAGTCGACCTTCATCTCCGTCCTCTCTCTCTCTCTCTCCGTCAGGACTTCCTGTGCCCCTCTCCCCCCTGAGCATACTCAGAGTCCAGCTCACTTCATGTGTGCGATTCATGCTGCACAGCTTTCTGGCTAAATAAGATCAAACATAATCAAGAGTGTGTTTTGGGAGATGGTGCGTTCACCTTAGTGAGAAATGTAGGGTGAAAAAAAAACAGTGAGCTCAGGTAGAGCTGGGGACATATGCCCGAAGGCAGGGAACATATGCTATGACTGACCCTTAATCCTCAGAACGAGACTTCCAGACACTCAACATGACAAGAATACACAACATGACAACCACTTTGTTGTGTCTACTCAGATTATCTCTAGTTCGGGAGAACAAAAAACAGATGAGTAAGTCCTGCATGTCAAAATCTAACAGAATTCATACTACAGATTTGAATGCAATGTCATGGGCAGTGACACACAGATGTTCTGCCGTCTCAAAATCAGGAAACAGTGGCTTACAGAAAAGGTGCTGTTATTGTTGTGAAGGTTTCCAGTAATAATGAGATCACCTCTCATTCGAGTTTCTTTCTCGTTCTGCTGAGATCTCTTCCACAGTGTTTTCTCACTATATGAGCTCTTCCTGTGATTATGTGACAGGCTTGCTAATCTTGTAAAAAAAAAAAAAGTGTCAGACACATTTCACCTCAGTAACACAGAGTTTCAACACAGTTCAGTTAAATGATGTCACATTGCCATAATTACCAAATTCTGTTTTCAGTTCATTATTTAGGTAACTGATATAGCAATGAATTTATAACACTGGACATGTGACATCTTGACAAGATAGAAAAGATGTCTCCACGCGGACTTGAGGTCATAAACTTGTAAATATGAGCATAATAGAGTGTAACAGGGTAAAGCCAACGACTATTTCTTGGACAGCAGACATTCATTCTGACTCTAAAGCACCATAAAACACTGAAACTCTCAAAAAAGGTTCTCAGTTTTCTCATGGCTCCTTCGTCTCAGTTTGAGATAAAAACCCGGCTAATGTAACCAGCAAAGCTTTCTTTATAACGCATCAGTCATACTGGTGGACTAAAATAATTGGACTCCCAGTATGAAGTGAAGTGCAATGTCTTAAAAAAACAAACTCATACAGCCTGGGATTGAAAACAGCAGTCTGTGCTGGCTGCTTATGTTGTAGGCAATGACAACTAATTTAGCCGAACAATGCAAAACATGTCAATCTACACAGATGGAAGCGAAGAATAAAACTTCAGAGAGAGACTTATGTTCATGAGATATTCCCTCTATATTTTTGTCTTTACTTGCAAATAAGAACCGGTAAATCTGAAATCAGTTTCACCTCTGTGAACTCTGTCTCATATTGAGACGTTTTCTACATTAAAAAAAAAAGTTCTTTTGAAAATGAAAATGGGTTTTATTATTGGAAAGCACTGCTTTGTTTCTGCACTGTAGCTCACAGAAAAAGTTGAACAAATTCACCAAACACTTCAGCTGATGAAAAGAGCTGGAATAATATTTGGGCTGAAAACATTTTCAGTAGATTGTTGATCAAGTTTGCAACTCTCTGGCGATATGTTGATATTTCTGAACCATGTAGAGCAAATTATGTGGTGCTAATTCTCCATAGTGCTGCACCAGAGAGAAAATACTGTTGGGTATGGATGCATACTGATGACAATAGGTTCAAAAAATGTGGCTTCAATCCTTATAGATCAACATGCTCACACTCAGGGTTAACTCGAACCCCTCCATGGACCTCCTGCTGCTCCTTCACAGTGAAAGCTTTCTGTCTTTACACCTTTCTTTCATCAGGCATTGGGCAGCTGGAGGCCTTTTACTATAATGACATTTCAAGCTCATTGCATAAGCAGAATTCTTTCAGTTAGCGTGGAATGCTAACTTATTGCTCAATACAAGCGAGTCTATATTTGTTCATGTTGTTGTTTCGGTGAACCCATTAAAAATGTTGCATATTGAGAGACTTGGAGTCAATTACAGCTTCAACAATGCATGGGAGGCTATCGGCTGTACGAAACCTTTTGGATATGGCAGCTCTTTGTGATGTGTTTATTGTGGGAATTCATATTGGAAAAAAAAACAAACGATAAAATATGACAAATCATGCGGCTCCAATAGGCACGGAAGTGAAAGCGACAGAGTGATCAGGAGAAAATGAAGCTCTGTAGATGGCAGATATACTACATGGCAGATGTAAGATACAGATACTGCAATATTACAGAATGGTAATAATGTTTTTATTTCTCCGCATTCTTGTCCATAATCATCCATAAAAAGAGACCCTCAAAACATTTCTTAAGCAGGTGTGAAGGAAAGCTTGGCACAATATTAGGTAATTTGTTACAGTGGCCTTTTGCAGCTTTCAAATGTAGAAAATATCCAATTATTTATTATCACGCTCTGCCTTTCATATGGTAATTAATGAACACAGCTATCAAAAGCTTATTAGTTCGAGATTATGACCTGTGCAAAAATCTTGAATAAGCTTATAATGTGATAACATGTCACTGTTAGCCTACCAGAAAAAAACAACAAGTCGACACCGATTCTCCCTTTTCAACATGGACAAGATTTTTATTTTGATATTAGGCTGTGAAGTCTATAAACCTGACAGTATTTATTCTGAAACGTCCTGATATACTGCTTAAAACAACATGTAAGAAAGTGAGTATACGAGGATACTGCGAGGAGGTCAATCTGCCCTCCATGCGCCCAGTGTTGCTCAGTGAAGAGGGAACATGAGAATCAGCGGCGGGGTCACAGGTCGACAGGGTTTGAGGAGGGTTCGCCACCTCACTGCAAAGCTTTCCAGCAGACCTCACAAAAGAAGCAACTCTAACAGCCATCACCTGAATCTGCTGTAGTACCTCTTTCACCAAGTCACACATTCAGCTTGTTCCTCATAGAGATTTCTTCAAGAACCTCTAGAGGCTAATACAACCACATTTGATTGTGGAGAGGTGGGAAAAGTTTTTTTGAATCGAGGGTCTGTTAATTAAAAATAACATGAAGTGTTGAAAAGACTACGACCTGAGAAACAACACCACAGCCCCCACACTGAGGATGTATGTTCCACTATAGGAACTTCAAAATAAGACTATCATGTTGTTGGATTTAGAACAGTGGATGTCGTCCAACAGTCTTTGACACCATCATTAAGTGGTGCATTAAAGCTATCTTACATTTGGCACCAGGAGCTAGAAATCCTGGAAACTGTTATATCTACAGCACCAATTAATCTTAAAGCCTCCTGCTCAGAAATAGCTTATATTTTTGAAGACATAATAACTTAATGAGAAATAAATGAAATGTGAACTTTGATTAGGTATACGTTGTTTTCAATAAAGCAGTATTATTTGTATGAAATATAATAAATCATTGATGCAAATGTGACAAATATTGTTGAACATTTACAAATATTAAATGAATTGTGTTTGACTCATGTCCATATTTCATTAATTATTTGTTAGCACAGCTCAATTTTTGAGCCTCATAACTTGGAACTTTCTTATCTTGCTGAGACATTTATGAGAGGCAATTTGTGAGCTTTCATTTTTCTGAATTACAATGTCCAATCCTGTCCTCCTCTTGTAAAAAAAAAACATTCAGAAGTTACTGAGCAAGCTGTCTATAAACCACAATCTAAAGTTGGCACGAACAAAGTGATAGACTGCGGGGCGGAGGCTAATTATCTTGTTGTCATAGCTGAAATTATACCTTTCATGTCCGTGAGGCCAGAAAAGTTGGGACACTGTGTAAAACATAAATGAAAGAATTTGCAAACAGATCTGCAAATTAACTGTGTTTATCGACAGTGTTACAAAGTGTTCCTGAGCCCATGTAGTAATCTCCTTCATACGAGTATGTGTTGACAAAGTGTTGAGCCTCTCTCCATCCTTGCTTGTGAACAACTGAGTCTTTCCAGGATGAACCTTTCATACCCAATCATGATACTATCACCTGTTACCAATGAACCTGTTTACCTGTGGAATGATCCAAACAGGTGTTTTTGGCTCAGTCCACAACTTCCACAGTCTTATGTTGCTCCTTTTGGAAATGTGTTGCTGCCATCTATTTTTATATTTACAAAAATCAATGAAGCTGATGAGGTCAAACATTGAATATATTGTCTTTGTACTGTTTTCAGTTGAGTATATGTCAAAAAGGATTAGCAAATGATCACATTCTGTCTCATTTATGTTTCAGGGACCCAACTTTTTTTGGGGGTATATTGAGGCCCTTTGTGATGAAGGGGAGACAAATATGCTCTTAAATCAACACGAGTCAGTCAGTCACAAGGGAAACATGAAGTTAATGTTATCTTTCATCCTGGAGAAATTGGAGCATTAGTGTATCTTCTGATTAGCCAGTATGCATTTTCCAATATCTTAACTTAATTCAGACATTAAGAGCAACAGCACTAACACGATCTGTTGTCAAACCAAATAACTGCTTTAACTAGAAATGAATAACAGCCTGTAATACATGTTCTTATTAAGTCGCCCACAGCTGCAGAGCCCACATGTAATGTGTAGTCAGTTAGAAATACACTACCAAACATCAACATAGACCCAGAAATGTATATTGCCAATAGCTGTTATTTAACTGGGTTAAAGTGTTTTAGGGTGTATTTTCCTTTAAGAGAACCCTGGAGTACTCGCTTCTAACACTTCCACAGAACTGAGAAACTGCCAAGCTTTAAAATTGCCACCATCAATCAAGAGGTTTTAAAGGATGCAACAAGCAATTTCATGGATGACTTTTTTCAACTTCTCCAACATTATTCCCCATCAGCCCCATGTATTATTGTGCCATTTTCTTCTCTCTCCATCCACCCCTGTTTCTCTTTGATTCCAGCACCACAGACAAAAAGAGTCTGTCAGTGCCCTCTCACTTATTCATGTACGCTGACTTCTCTGTCTTTTAATGTTAACACAGCTCAAACTGATTTTCCAATTCCCACACTGAAGAGGAATACATTAAAAGATCTGGAACAAGAGGTGTTAAGTTATGACAAGGACTAGGCTTTACTTAAACCTCAGAGGAACGAACCTCGTCCTAGATTTTTTCAGATAATGGAGGACTATGGATGCTTTCACAATATTTTAAAAATGTAATTCCACACTCTGCTGTAGCGGCTCTCGGGCCCCATTTTCATTTTGAACAATGCCCGGCAGATGGAGGGGTTTACTGGGTGTGAGAGAGAGAAAGAGAGAGAGAAAAAAGAGAAGATACAGTTGCTGTATTTGTGATACAGAATCAAGACTCTCTGTTTGCCTGCAAGCTCATGTATCCCTCACAGCGAAAGGGTGAGGTGAGATCTAATCATTTTACCCCAATCAATCAAAGCTGAGCGCATGAATGGATGCGCCATGAATAGTTAGTAAGAGAGCTGAGTGTATCTCTGACATAAAATCACAGCAAAAAAGGGAAAAGTAAAAGCCTTAAAAAAAAAGAACCTAATATTGATTCCAAGCTACAGAACAAAAACAAACCAATCCATATTTTTGCCTACAACTGTCTCCCATGTATACTATTTGGCCATAATGAAAATCATTTAACAGCAGTAGTCAGACACGCAGGACAGCGCTGTCCAACCTCACACACACACACACAATATCGGGATTTGCTATAAACCAAAAAGATAACACATTCAAATCATCACAAGAGATAACTGCGACAATGTGTGATTTCTGCGGCAAATGGGATATTTACTGAATCGTTGTTTTTCGGTCTTGTTTTTCTCAGACAAGTCTTCAAATGCCTGTCTGCTCCCAGCCATATCTTTTCAAAACACATGGGAGCCTGATACTTACACAGAGCACCCTAAAGAGATATGGGATCATTGTCTTTATCCCCAGGTCCAGCAGCTATTTTTGAGCGAAACTGACCCCGCGTCCGTGCGCTGATGGATGCTTTGATACACTGCAGAAGATGGTTAGGCAACAATAACCTTACTAGAGCCAGGTGTATTAGAAAATATATTGGGTCTTAGTCTGTTTTGATGTGCTTTTTTTTCGCCGTCTTTCTGCGCTGACATCTAATTTCTGTCGAGGCTGTTGAGTATACAGCTCAGTGATCACTAAAGACAGAAATGGTTTTCTCAGTTGGCGCACACAAAGGCCGCTCTAGCATAAGTTAATGACCTGCTGCAGTTGGCCAATCACAGGCAGGCATGCTATTCTTCTTGTAGGTGATGCAGGAATGCTAACACACATGCATGCACGGGAAGGTTTTTTAACCAGGAAAGGCAACAAAATGCATTATCAGATTAAAGCCTAGTTATTTTTATAATATATAATTCAAATAATTAAAATCAAATAAGTTTCAACTTGAGTACTTTTTTTTTTTGCAGGTTTTCACAAGCTGTGAGTGAACAGCCATCAACACCTGCCAGCTGCCTCTGCGCACAATGATTTAAAATTCATCCCTCTCCTCTGTCCTATGGCAGGCTGACATTATGGTGTCGAAGAAAATGCCTGTTAGGGCCACAGAGCAAGGTGATAACTCGAGCCGGGAGCCGTCATTATGAGCCAACTGAGTCAGTCTTGAAACCAAATCCGCTTTCATAAAATGGCAGCAGCAGCAGCGGCGGCGGCGCCTTTTTCTTTTTCTTCCCGTCCTCCAAATTAACACTCCCATTGCAATCATCAGCATTGATTTAAATTGATCTCAATCATCTAAATCAACGACGAGACACCGCGGCTGTGTATTAATTTCTTTTCCCCGATTTGAGGAGGCAAAAAATGTGTCATCCAGCCCACTCAATTTCAGGATTTTGCCCAATTATTCTCACTTGTCATTTATTGTGAGTGCAGTAAGGAACACCTGCTCAGGGATAAATGGTGTGGGGCGAAAATCTGCCAATGGACACAGTGACAGTGGTGCTGACAGCGCCTCTTGAAGGTGATGACAAGTAGACACCAAGTGACAGATATTTGGATGTTTGTCATCTCTGAGGAGCTGAGCAGGCACTTTCATCTTAGTTCATTGTGTTTTGATGCAGCCTTGTCTCCGCTCCCCTTCCCTCCCTGTATTCTGATGCTACAGCATGTTGTACATCGAGGGTTGAGCCGGGATAAAAGCGAACAATGCGGTAAAACAATCTACGCCGTTTTTTTAACTGCAGTTTCTGTTTGTTGCCCCCTTAAATTATCTGTAGCTATGATCGATTGATGCTGTGTACAATGGTAGCTGCTGGTGGCAACACAATGCCGCTGACTGGCTTAACTCGCTCCCCTGAGATATGGCTGCTCATGCCACTGCCTCATTCATCTTCGCCGAGTCCATGCCATGTCATTTGATAGTCATCAATTGATTATCATTAGTGGGACTGAAGTTTGTAACTCTGCACCACGCAGCAATTGAATGGTTAACTAGCCGAGGTATTGACACTTTTTAATTGTTGTACAATGAGGAAGCCAATTACATTTGCTCTAATGAGAGGAAATTGATTAAGGCGTGCTCTTGGGTTGCATCTACAAGAAATTGATGGGAGAAGCGTGTGATCCTCTGGGTACAAGTGGTTTCATTTTTAAGATTATTTAGCATCCACTAATGAGGCGACGTCACCTCGCCAGCGGCTTTGTTTGTGTCATATTTTTTTTATTATTTTTCCGTAATTGATTTTCTCAGATTTTGACCCACATTTCCAACTCTGAACTGATCTGTGTAGGTTTAGCAAGAAGACATGTTGAAACAGTATGATACAATAACACTCTTAACAATAACACAGCCTTTTTGCAGGCTCCTATAATTTTCCCCATTTACTCTACATACTGTCTAGTCTTACTGTCGTTCGTGGCCTGTTTTCTGGACTGTAGTCGATTGTTTTCTGGGCTGCCGCTTATGGCACATAAAGGAGCCACTCCTGCTGCTGGTGAAATTAGAACAGGGCAGTCAGGTGTTACTACAGTGCACCTTAAAAACCTGTCAGACAGAAAGCCCAGCACCTTTGATTTGGCCTCTCCAGAAGTTGGGGCCAGGATGTGGAAGAAAGGCAATTTGCTGATACCCTGTTTGTTCCCCCCACAGATAACCTAATTTCTGCATGTAGGGCATTTTCTCCTACCTGTCCAGAGATGGGGAACACAGTGGTTTGACTCCCCTCTGGGCCTGCTGCCACCTCTACCTTCAAACTACCACCTAGACATGTTGGTAATAACTACTGTAGCTTTATCGATATAAGCAAATTATTAAGAGCTTCAGAATAACTCACCTAGAGCTAATTGGTGACAGAGTATAAAGAGAATGTTGAGGATAAACATTGCCTAAAACATAGTGGTTAGTTTCGTTTCTTTCTCGATTGTGTGTCAAAAGAGGGGCCTTGATCCATACAATTTTCATCTCCATTTCATCATGAATATGTAAACCGCAGCTCTTTCTCTGGTAAAACATGATCCGTAGGGGCCAAGGCAATGTGATGAAGACTTGTGTCAGGCCAAGTGAGCTGGAACTGATGGTGCACATAATTAATGGTCTGAAATAGACTGAGAATTAGTGCTGGGCTGGGATGTTAATTGACTATGATACTTGGGCTGGTGCCTCCCAGCCCGAGGCTCTTTCCCCCTGCTTTGCTCTATCACTTTGCTTCGATTTTCACTGTGTCCTATTTCTTCCACTCCTGGCTTTGCTTTCTCCTGATTTTGCCTCCTACTCAATTCCCCTCTCCCCTTTTCAATCTCATTTTCCATGTTTCTTATCCTTTCCTTGTCAGTCTCCTTTACCTTGAAGGTATCTGGGACTTCAAAAAACAGAGAGGGAAAGACATGTGACGCACACTTCTCGTGTTGAAGCGGCCACCTACACAAACTTTGCAAGCCTTGCTTGTCTCGGGACAGAGGAGTCTCTGTAATGATGCCAGAGTTGCGACACTAATAGGACTACCATGCAAACATGCAAACACACACAGCAAGAGAGAGGGAGAGCTGCGGCTTTACGATGAATGGCTACCACTGCATTGTCTTGATTTCACCTGTTTAGCATCCTCTTCCATAATTCATCCGCTCAAACAGATGACCCGAGCAACTCTTGAGCGAGAGTGTGGGAAAGGTTGTGTACTTTGATAAAAAAAAAAAAAAAAAAATGCAAACAAGGTCATAAATAAGCTGGGTCCAGCATTTTCTTCCAATTTCCTTTTTCTCCTTTCATGGGCACTTTTCTGTTTCAAGCCTTGCGTGAAGCATTGCCATGACAGGTGAAGTAGTTATTTTGTTCACACTGAGGCAAACCCCCCCCACTATTTACACCATGTATTTAGGTCAGTCCACGTGCCTCTCCTTTTCTTCAAAGGATAATAAGATTTCTAAACTGTCTCCCGTCTTATGTAGTCTAGCATTACAAATAACAAAACCAAAACACTGTGGGCTTTTAAAGAAGCATTCCGGCAATTTAGTTTTGCACCTGACTGGCCATTAAAAAATAAATAATGGCCAAAATGGACACAGCAGTGGCTGAGATATCCAAATTTTTAGTCCCTAGTATTGCTCCAAAATACTGGATCCTGCATTTTCCCATAATGCAACTATTATCATCTTTCATTAGATCTTCTGGTACTTTTGAACTTCAATTTCCGGTTTGTAGTAAAGACTTTCTGTCAAAAACATAGTCCAAGTCAAGAAAAAAATAAGACCAATGACATCATCATAGTTATTATTGTTGCAGACGAAATCATACAATTGTTACCTGCCCTTTCAAGTGGAAAAAAAAAATCAAGAGTTAACACTCCAGAGATACTGAGGCTTTAAACCTACAGTACTGTAAGCTGGCCGGAATAAACAGCATCGGAAACCAGTGTATAAAGAATGCCCTTTTACTGAAGGTGGATTAGTTGTGTTAGAAAGACATTATTGATGTAACAGAAACATCGAGTGTCTGCATGGGCTCTTGCTGCATTTACATTCAGCGACGTTTCTAAAATGCAGTTTTGAAAGAGGGGGTGTTTCTGTCCTCTTTAACTGGTCTTGTATTAGCCGCTGAGTGGGTGTTTTTTTTGTTTGTTTTTTCGTTTGTATGACATACTGTACACATTCAGTTCAATGATAACAGAGCAATCCCAGCTGCCATCGCTACCACACCCGAACAGAAAATACAGCCCGTCCGAGGCAGTTTGATAATAGAAAATCAGACACTGCCAAAGCTTCTCAACCATCATTAATCTCCTGCCCCAGCGCCTGACTCACAGGGAGTGAGTGGCGATGGAGAGGAGGAAAAGTAGAAGATAGAGCAGAAAGGAGAGACTGAGAGTGAATGAGAGAAGTGAATTAGAGAGAAAAAGAGGAAGGCAGTTCAAAGCGAGGCTAGAAAGATGAAAAACTCGATTACAGAGAAGAGAGAAGGTGGAAAAGTATAGACTATGGGGACTTAGATGGGAGCTAAAGAGAAAAGGAATTCAGGGTATTAAGGCAAACAGCAGGCGCTGGCCTACGGGGAACCGGCTGGACTGAAGGTGTACGGTCGGCCTCATCACTCCATCACAGATTACATCGTGACCAGATGTCTGGCTGTCCACACGCAGATAGCAATCACAGTCATCCCAATACCTCCCCCATCACAACCCATTACTCTATCTCTCCACCGCAGACGCCTTGCTTCCCGGCTACACATGTTGCCTCGGTGACGATCCCTGGGTCATCGCGCTGTCACGGAGGTCTCACCTGTCACTGCACATGAGCATTACCTCCCATATTACTAAGTAGGCTTTTTGCGTAGGCAGCTGTGGCCGAAGCTGCCGCTGGTCCCCGAGCGAGGAAAGAAGCTGCCATTGATTTGTTGCGCTGAAGGACAGGCTGAGGTTGGAGGCCTGAGGTTGTGGGGCCGAGGCTGCGCCGGCTGTCAGGGTTTAAAGGCTGCTGGAGTTCTGAGACAGCTCGGCGTACAGAGGCATTTATCATCAGCAAGGTAACCGGCTTCTCTGAGAGCAACTCAGGCGAAAAATGAACAGCTGCCATGGCTGCGCTCACAAAGACCCCACCGCTCGGCCTCAGTTTCCAGCAACAGGAAACAAGTCAGACATATTGTCATTCAAATGTAGAACCACTCGCAAAGAGACGGTTTTGTTGTGGCTGGAAAGGACATATTGAACTATACTGCAAAAAAACAGGACTCTAGCATGCATGTTTTCTGTGCATTGATCTTCTTCAACTTTCTGGAAAATCTTACTGATTTAAAAAAAGAAAAATGATGCTGATCTATGTTTGCACAATCTGATGTCTATATGCTCCTTATGCAATCCATGATAATGGCAGCAACAAGGCTAACAGCTCTTTTCAACACCTAAGCCACAGACACTGTTCCTCACGCCCATTCAATTTACACCACGTCAATCAATTAGGTGGCAGGTAGAATTGGTTTGCTGGAAACAGACTGCAGCGTCCTTTCACCTCGGCTTGTACCTGCACACGCACACGCTCCACTAGAAAATCCCGGATATGAAACTTTGGTCTTGACATGACGCAGATGTCACAGTAATGAAGTATTTGGTGCAAAAGAGAGACGAATAATCCTTTTCTTTTAAAGTGGATGCAAAGTGTCCGCAATGTCGTGACTATGTATAATAGGAAGAGTAATGCCTACTAAAAATTGGTGTGAGGCTCCTATCATCGTAAAAGTGTTTGCATGGTGAGCCACACACTCCAGATGTATTATGCATTTCTACTTGTACTGGATGATGTTTTAGCCTTTTGTCCTTGTTTCAAATAAGGGCATTTTTTTTCTTTCTCTTTGCCATGTTGTTTTCATTCAGCAGCCCGCTCCAGCGCCCTCTTCTACACGTCTAGATGGGTGTTTCATTATAACAAGAGCCGTATGTATAGGGCTGTATATTGCATATTGAGCCTTCCGCGTCGAGATTGCTCTTGGTTCTTTAGCACAGAGGCATTAGCGAGGTGTGTGTCCTTCCAATCAATCAGATGTTGGTAACAAGAAACCTATTCTATTACCACAGGAGAGCAGGGTGTGTGTTTGGTGCATTCAATGACCTCCCTTGTCAGACAGTAATTAGCATTCCCATATGGATATTTAACACCTTCAATGAAAAAATGTTTATAGTACATGTCAGTGCACTCGTGCCCTTCCGTGCAAAAATCCCATTCATTTCACCTTCCTAATTCTCTGCTATTCCGCCGCCGCTTTGTTTTCTGTCTACGTCCGGCTCACGGTTTCCATATCTCCGTCATAGTGGAGCTCAAACAGAATGTGGGCCCATTTCCCCATGCAGTGCAAAGTGTTGGGGAGGGCTGCAGATTAAAAAGCCTTCCCCTGGGTGTGCTCACCAGGCTGTTCAGCACTGCTCGCCAGGGAGATTCACTACATACATTCTCTTTTATGGCCCTTTCCTTATTCATCATAACACAGCTTCAATTTTATTAACTTCTCCAGCCAAGCATACATCTCTGCCTGTGCCATCAGTCTTTTTCACTCTGTTTCTATCCGTGCGGCAGCCCTCTCCACCCAGCTCCCCCAGATGCTCATAAGCACACATACACAAGCGCACAGTGTTATTCGTTCACATGTATACAGATTTAACACTGGGGAATGGACACATTTCTTTCATATCCAGACAGGTCTTTATCTTCCTCTCGGATAAGTGTTGTTCCCCAGCTGTGGCTTGCCTCGACAGCGTCTCAGGCCCAGCTGGCCTCCAGCACAAAATATGCTGAACATGGAAAACAGATAGAGGGTTGCATCTGAACTTTATTTTATGCAAGCTGGAATGAACTGGAGAACATTGTAAATATTGAACAAAACTTATGAAACACTGACTCTGGAAAAAGATTGCACTCTGACAGAACACATGTCAACACTGAACCACTAACTTAAAAAGCCATTATTCCTCTTTTTTTTTCTTGACCATGCATCTAAATTTTATATAGCGGCTTACTCCAAACGTGAATAAGTGAAATGAATGAAATGGATTTTTTTGTATTATTTATACAGTATACTATGTATTCAGCTAAGCAAGGAAAATGCAAGGACTTGTAGTTTTGAGTGTCCCCAAGATCATGCATGTTAAAGACCCTCTAAATAAATAAGTTTTTAACCTTGTTAACATGTCCATAAAATGGTAAAAGTCATAACATGAGCAGAATAAGCAGTAAACAATGTGCATTTCCACCTCAGAGCCAGAGTATACCAATGACGGACATTAAGACAGTCAGGGTTTCATACATAACATACTACCTGAGGAGCCAATCCTGTCCACTTGTGGCTGAGTCTACAGTGTAATGTATGGGTATTTTACAGGCTAAGTTTCACTATTTTGAATCCCGATGTTGTTCCATCCATTTATCTCAGTCATTCCATCCATTTTATCTGTCCTTGGTAAAAGTCAACATGTTGGTCAACCACTAAGTTTATTTTTCTTGCCTTTTACTCGTTGACTCTCTCCAAACAAATGTGGGTTGTGTTATAATGTTAGCCAACGTTATCCTGCCAAGTTACATGATGATTCATGTCAAATGCTGATAGGACATTTTACATGGCTTGAGGGTGTTGATGAAGACAGTTAGACAGCTAAGCTATCGGACAAAGTGTTTGTGTGTTTGAGGTTTGCGTGTTTAACGAGCAGAGTCGAAGTGGCAGAGATGTAGGTGGAGACAGAGGTGGGGTCTAATTAGACCTGTGCATATCAAATGAAGGCAAAGGTGTATTGTTACATCTAAGCAAGTTTTAGGGGTTTAATCAATGCCAGGAGAGGAAACTTTAAAGAAACTGCATAAACTCACAGTATCAAAAGGCATCCAACAAATTTCATATGATGTTATGAAAGAGAGCAAAGTCATTTTCATGGATGTGGTCACTTACGTATACAGAAATTATGAAGTTCCCAAACTTACATACACCGGAGTGCTAAGGTGCTATTTCTCAGCATTACACAGCATAAGGTATCCGGCTTCACACAGTGACAAGATTTAAGGTCCAGTCTATTTTTAGTGCTATTTTTTTCGCCCTTCCCCGAGGCTTTGTAAGCGCTATACCAGACACCGCAAGAAAGGCAAATTTCACTGGTCACAGTCTTCCCCGCCACAAGAAACAGGCATATGCCCTTGAACCCAACAGGGAGGTAGCGTGGCAGGACCACTAAAACTGCTGTAATGACTTCAGTCGAGCTTACTAACCATGGCCGCACCGTGCGCTAAGAAAAAGCAAAAGTGGAAAAGTGGATGCAATGGATCCAAGCACAGTCTCGAGAGGAAGGTGACGGCACGAGGGCCATCTTGGCGTGAATGGCTTTGATGGAGGAGCGTTGCCCGTATTGTATGATGAAAAGACAAAATGTCAGGGAGACGAAGGGAGAAATAACAGTGAGCGTGTTCCTCTGAAGTATTTAGGGTGATGAAAACTGACACCAGGATTCAGGCGGTAGACGGCAAACCAGATATCATTTTAGTGGACGAGAGCATGGCGCTAAAATAACCTGAGGCCAACAGAGAATACCGTAAACCATAGGTGGCATTGATGTCCAACTTTTTGTTGTCCTCCATGATGGAATTTACAACCAGATGTTTGATATCTCTCTCACACAAAGAAAAAATATGGCTGATCTGGACAACAGGAAAGTGCATTTTATTGCTACATGCATTACTAGAATAATTACATAATCTAATACAGACAAGATCATTTTATTTAATATACTTTTTTTCATTCTGTGTTAAAAATACATCACTGCAGCAAGATATCTTCATGCATGTTTCATTTCGCCTTCCCGCCGTTATGCTGGACTGTTTTTCCCATACGATCCAGAAAGTCATCTACCGTCTACCTGAATTCATGTGAATGCAGCATGAGGTATAATGTTTTCTGTGCACTGTATGAGATGAAGAGATGTCTCGCAAAGCAAATGCTCTCGCTATGTTTGTACTTTACTGTTTTTAGCCATGACGATGAATAATTCAGTATTGCAACCCTATAGCAAGACAACTGGAAACCTGCTGTATGTGATACAAAATGTGATACAGGGATAAAAGAGAGGATGTGTGTGCGTGTTTGAGCATGTGTCAGCTTTGGGCTTTGTGTAGTACTATGGATGGTGGAGAGGGAAAAGAGTCTACATAGACTTCAGTTGCATGTGGTGACGAAAGAAAAGAACGATAAAAATATTACAGCATGCTGCACCTCTTTATCTTGCAGCATTCGGTGATGTAGAATATATGAAACTCAATTCAATGTCATGTGACAAGTGGAAGTCTTCATTTAAAGACTGTGGTGTGGTGAGGGAGTATTTACTGTCAGTCAGCATGTTGGTGTTTAATGCTATGTCTAGTTAGTTTAGGACAAGAAGCAATGTGTATCATCTTGCACTGACCTCCATGTGATTGTGTGCAAAAATACCTGAAGAGTAATAGACACTCAATTTCTACTAGTTCCCTCCATCACAGCACATTTAAAAGATGCAGCAGAGGATTGTACAAGACACGGCCTTATGGCTACGTAATGTGTGACGTGGGAGGCGAGGAGGCACCGACCACAGTGACTTACTGACAGTGAGACAGACTGACCGTTGCTCAGTGCAGCAGGAGCAGGTAGTCAGAGCTAACCAGCCATGAGCAGCTGCTGTCACACTCTCCGTGTCTGTGCTTTATTCAAAGTCCGCTGGAGCTTTGACAGTCACTAGAAATATACACACGGCTCTTTGCAAAAGTTTCTGTGTGGTACCTGTGTTGCAGCTGAGCTAGTGTGCTGTGTGTATATATGTGTGTATGTGTGTGTGTGTGTGTGTGTGTGTGTGTGTGTGTGTGTGTGTGTCAGTATGTAGCCTGGCTTTTTATCATGGGAGCATCATCAAGAGAAAGAAAGCAGTCCGGTGATCCTTTTACAGATCCTACTTCAAAAGCACAACATCGAATCATTGAGCCAAAATTGAAAAACACTAATCAAAGGATTAGCAAGAAATAGTCTAAACTCTTGTGAACAACTGGTCTTGATCGATATGTATTTAAAAAGTGCTGTTTCACAAACTCCCACTCAAGGACAAGTTGGGGGATGGAGTCAAGCCACCTCTGATTAAAGGGCGTAAACATTTTTTTTTAAATATAAATTTCATGATGTTTGGTTCCAAACATTTGTGCATTGTCTTTGTGAGGTTCAGGATAATGTTAAACAGGGGATGGCATGTTGCATTTCAGACCATGAAACGCCCATTTTTAATAAATTTGATAAGAATATTAAAACCAGTATTGATGTGTTCCATCACAATACAGTCATATAGTTTAGTTTACAGCTCAAAAACATGCTTGTGTACGGTACCTCTTTAAATGTATAAAGATGTATTTATGTAGATACATGCCTGCAGTCATTTGAAGTTGGATAGTAGCTCTGTCTTTTATTCAGTTGTTCCCTGATCTTAAATGTCAAATTTTGATTTGAAAATGTTTTTCATTCAGTGGTAACAGGTCATTTCACTTAGTAAAACAGGGAACATGATGTGTTATGCAGTGTGTCAAATGTTTTAGAGCAAATCATAATAAAACAGTAAATGTTTAGCTTCAGAGATGGCAATGTCAACTGGTCAGTCAGCCACTTTCCTCCAGTTGTCCACTTTGGTCCGATATCTCAATAACAACTGCCTCCCCTGACTTTTCTACTTTTGCATCCAGGAGGTTGACATTTGTTAATCTGAGAGAATTATCTCAAAAACCACTGTGTAGATTGCCATGAAATTTAGCAGAGACATTCATGCCCCCCCTCGGGATGAATTGTAATCACTAATCAACTTTTCATCTGATGCAATCATCACAAAAAAGATAATTAAAAAAAAAATACTAAATGTCGTCCAAATGACTAAATTCTTCAAAACTCATGACAAATCGACTTCGACCTCAGCTGTATTTAGTGTTAAGTGTAAGCTAACATGCAAAACTGCACTAAGGTGGTTAACATGATAAACACATACCTACTAAAGTCCAATATGTTAGTGTGGTCATTGTGAGCCTTTTTGCAAACTTGTATTATTTAAAGGTAGCTCCAGCGAATGAACAGCTATCCAGACCCACTGAGCCGCCATAACAACCTTTAAGTGTTCACAATTGAAATATCCCAGTTATCAGGTCTCAGGTAAACGACATTAAGCAGCACCTGAAGAGGAACAAAACATGCCAAGGATTATGCTCTGCTCCTCATTAAAGATTCATGAGTTGCCAGCAGCTATCTTATCCTTAAAAAGAAAAAAAAAAAAAGAATTCCACACAAAGACACATTCATCATCAAGGTGCTGTCCAGATCATAATGAGAAAAAACCAAAACAGAGAAGGAACTGTCGTCTTCAGTTGTCCGATTCCCGCCATATGCTGCGGCTCCTGTCGGCACACTTGCTGCTTAAGAGAGAGCCAATTTATTTCCCCAGAAGGATGGACTACTTGTGACATTTGGCAATGGAGCATCAGACGTTTCATCCAGCTGTTCCAGACACGGATACACACAAAAGACACACACACACAAACACACGGAGGGAGGGGGGTAGGGGTTGACGTAGTCGTCGCAGAAGCTTTGATAAGCTAAGTAGGCTGACTTACAACTGCTACATTTTAATGTGTAATGATGTGTGGTGGTCTCGATGCAACCGCTCCCACCCACCACGTTCTGGTGCCAGCGCCCGTGCACACATGAAAGGACACGCACACACACACGACAGACAAAACTGTTGTGTTCCAATATCCTACTGCATAAAATCTTCAAATAAATACTCCCATTGTTGCTCTCCTCTGTGATATTGCATTTGGTTGAATGGCCCCCACAATATTTACCGTGCAGCCAGGAATTGTTTCTCAACGCTAGTCAAAGCAATGGGCTGTTTTGCCAGAAGCTATTAGGGAATGATCTGTTTTCACCGTGAAAACATGGGCTTCAAGGATGCCGATTCGAATCACAAAGTACATATGAGAGATTTCCAATTCACGGCATTGTAGTGACAAAAGGGCTCCTCTATTCAGTGAGGATGAGGCACAATTACATTGCATTCATTCGGTGCATTGGAAATTGTCGAGCAAATTAAAAGTATTTCAGTCAGTGCTTTCAGTGCTCAGAACAGAGCATCCATCGCAGGCACGGATTCAGACTTTCCTTTTCATCTGAGCATTTGATACAAGTATAATAGCAGAAGGCCTCCGATGGTAACTTACATTTCCTGATGGTTATTACATTGATTTGACATTTAAACCTATGAATATCAATGGGGTTGCATTGCTTTTCAGTGGAAATGACAGCAAAGCATGTGGCAGAGGAACAAAAACCTGAACCGCATCTGCATCTCCGACGCCTAGTTTGTGCACATATAAACGTCCTACCGAGCACACGCTCAAGCATGCAGAAGAGCTCATATCGATGCGTGTGCAGGGGGGAGTTGGTGCGCTGCCCTGATGGAGGGGTCACAGGGCTAAAATGAGCAGGGAAACTGGGAACATGGCAATATGAATAATAAAAAGGGATGGTCGTGCCAGGCCTCCTGCATGCAAGTCTAATAAAATGCTTCCATTAGCAGAGCCATCCAGGTGTAACGTGGCCATGAAGGCTGGATATCCAAGTCGAGGGGAAGCGCTGGAGCCTCGTTATGGCGAGAGCAAATCCGAGCCCACTCTACCAAGCATTAAGCCATGTGATGGCTCAATAGACTCTTTATGTCTGTGTGTGTGTATCTGGGCATGCATTTGCGAGCGTGTGCATATGAGACGAGGGTTGAAAGAGGTAAATACAGTATGTGTGTGGTGCGCTCGATGTGCAGAGAGAGAGAAAGTGCATGGCTATCAGTGGGTGCTGAAGGCAGGCCTGCACACGCATGTGCTCAGATTGCCATACTTAGCTATGGGGCATTCTCTGATGTGATGTAATCACTTTATCATGGCAATGGAAATTGGATTTAATTTTCTCTTTTTCAGCGGCTGCACGTTGATTCATCCTCACTTTCAGCTCGGAGGGGGGAAATTGACGGTAACTGATTCCTCGCTGACTGCCCCTCATCCAGTCCATAAACACAGATCTTATTTGTAGAGGCGGTAAAATTGTGTAATTAAAAACAATAATTCACTACAGGTCGTTATGTGCTGCTAATTAAGCTGAGTTGACAGAGCAAGGTGTGTGTGGTGGAGGGGGGCAGTTACAGCAGATATATTGCTTTGTAGTCATTACGCTGACAATGTGGAGGGCATGTAGGAGTCAGTTATCTTAGTGGCACCTCATGGAGGAAGCTGCTTGAAGATTCAGAGATAGATGAAGGACAGACCCGGGGTGCTGCTGAAAAGTAAAGGATACTTGGACCTCAACCAGCCCCACAGTCATTTGGTTCCCCAAAAACACATCTTTGACAAAAACCCACGACACAAGAAGCTCCGCGGCCACGTTTTACATTGAAACTGGCTGTGAAAAACATCACCTAACAGCTCTCTCTCTCTCTCTCTCTCGCTCACATTTCTACTCCTTCACCCTTCGACAAGGAGCTAGAAGTGCAATTTTGTAAATCCGCCCAGCAGATCAAAGTGCTACCATGTTCTAATGGCTGCCACCCACCCACCAGCCTCTCCTGTGGAAGAGCACCATCAGCAGAGTGCGTCTAAGAAGAGCCAAGACAGTCTGATTAATCTTCTAATAGTTTGCAGAGAGAGATAAAGACAGATATCGTAGACGGAGATAGAACGAGACGGAGGAAGTTGCCGCTCGGTTACCGTATTACGCCGCGTGTTCCAGCGGAGAAAGTGAAAGGAAGACAGGCTAGACGTGGGGGGGGAAGGCTGACGAAAATGGCTATGTTCTGTCTTTGTTGTGACTCTTACACATTTTAGCCCTTTGAAATGATAAAGCTCCTCTGTAAGATGGCTGCTTTCACCGTCGCATCATCATCGCCTGGCCTCCCGCTTCGCTCGTCTCTCTTTGACAAAGTCCTCAGTCTGCCTGACAGGATGATAATAACTATCAAACGGATTCCATAAATATGTGAAATAAAGATCAGAATACAAGATAAAAGGGAAGTTACTGCCAATTCTTTTTTGGAAAAGGGACACGTCTGTGATGGAGAATGTCATCTTTGAGAAGTTGGGGGAATTCAGAAGGCAGACAAATTGAAAGAATGAGAGTGCATACTAAGACTGACAATTTCACAATTCACTGGAAGATTGAGCCACCACCTGCGGTGCCCGTTTGTTCTAACACAATGGACAAGATGGGTGTTAAATCCTTGGCATTTACCTGAGTGAAGTAAAATATGATATACGTTCTGCTCCTCCACAAAAAAACAGACAGCAACAAGCCAACAAGCCAGCGTGCGAATACCGTTTAATCCTTCCAAAATAAAAGGGTTGATTTGACAGTACAATGAATCTCTTTTTAGAGGGAAACTTTCAGACTGAATTCACAAAACATCAAAGACGGCGCGTTTGCAAAGGCTTCCTGTCCGTCTTGCACACTTGAGGGAATATCGCTGCTGCGAAGGCTTCAGGCAATAAATATGCAAATGTATAGACACAGCATAATCACCTTCACAATATCGTGGCGCGAAGACAAGGTATATGAACAACAGAATATGAAAAATAACGGCTTCATAAACATGCTTGCATATTACAGATGATTCCTTCTTTGGAAGCGCTTAAAATAATAAATATGATTATATTGCGCACATGGAAAATAGGAATTATGCTTGTTTATGAAGCTTTCATTACCATAATGAAATACCATAATCGTTTCTGTGTTGGACGTCACCCATTATTATACTGGGGTGATGTGACAGATAATACTTTGATATCACAGCGACTCTTCTGCTGAATGGGATAGGTTGAGATTAAAGACTAAGGCAGCTATCAGGTCGCCCCTTTTTTTTTGAATGGTGCCGATATCAGTGCCTGATATCCGTAAGACTTTTTCATACAAAACCACCCACGTTTTTCAAGCCCGAGTTTCAGAGGTGAGCGGTTACATAACAAGATGTGGGAGCTCCTCCAGCAATAAACGCGCAAAACATAATAACATCCATGGCAGGCTACATGTTTTGTCTGCAAGTCAGTGCCGCTGCAACCGACGTCGACTCGCAGACAAAACATGTCTCGCATGTTGCCTTAAACATGGCAGTTCCTGTGACATGTCCTGCAGCTGAATTCAGCGAGTCAGAATCTGTTTCATTTGTTCCCTGTAGTCACAAAGTCAGCTTATTTGTCCTAGAGCATTATTGCTTCCTCACTTTTCACTCATTCTTTGGTCTAACCAGCATTTATAGTACAAGCGCAGAGCGGTTTTTTGCCAGTTTTTGTGGTAAAAAAAAGCCCAAAACCATTTTGGATTTTGGTGCAGCTTTCAATGTCACCACCTGAAAAGCACTAAAGGATTGCTATTTGGCCATAATGACCACACAATCAACACAGTCACTGTTTGGAAGCCAGGAACAGGAGCTGATACAGCTGACGTAGTAAAAAATCATTTCTCCATTTACGGCAACCGTTATAATTCTGAGCACCGCTCACTTTTTCAGCCAATTGTCAGTGTACTCTCACAGTAAGTGGTACCACCTGGGTTAGAAAAACACCAACGTCGCTGTCTATAAGCACAATGTCAGTCAGAAAACATTCACAGCATGAGTGCAGCATCACAGCTGGCTTTGACTGAAAACTTAGGAGGAACAATAATGAAAAGTGTGCACCAGACTTTTGATTCCCAAATCAAGCTCCGGGCCGGAGTTATGGCCTGTCCCATTCAAGGCAGGAGCGTGGAGCGCTGTATTGAAAGGTCCCTCTATCTGACAAACAGGAGAAGTGCTATGAGTGACTGTCGGCTTTTCAGTTTGTCTATGACAGCGTCTGTCTTCATTCAGCGCTCTTAAATTGGCTTCGGAACCGATTGGAAATGGTTCTTTTATTATACACCTCCCATAACTCGCCCTCTCATCAAAGCCGGGCCATCTTTTATCTGGAAGATGACGTTTCCATTAGGGCCTGCCAACCTCTTACTGCTGCTCTGTGAGTTGTGGAGCTGGGGGGAGAGCATTGTTAACCAACACAACATCAACAGGATCTCACAGGCTGGGGCGTGCACAACCCTGGGCCGAGGCAAGGCAGTTCATCAGATGACTGCTCACCCAGAACACACACAGGAGCCGGCCCATAGACGCACACGGCGCCGCTCTATCTCTCTCCCCTTCTTTTACGCTCTTTCTCTGTCATTCTTACACAAACAAACACAAAAAATTCACAGATCTGACAAAGTCAGGCAACAGAGACGAAGAGAAAAAAAAGGCAGAATTTGGCCAAAGGGAGCGTGTCTGTCAGCTCTTCCTCACCAGTTTCAGTGTGTTCATCAAAGGTATGAGGAGCCCATAAGGTTCAGCTGCCAATCTGGCAACACTCTCAGTCCCCAAACACAGAACTGGGGCTCTTTCAAAGACTGAAGCCCGATGGCTCCCTCCCCTCTATGTAACTGTCTTCATTAACTTTGTCTCTAGACACAGCTCACGTTAGCAGTCAGGCCTTGGTTTTAGAAATGATCACCAGGATACACACAGAGCTAGGGCACTTTTTGCTCTCCACCACTTTTTAAAGCTTGCGCGTTAGCCAGGCCCGGTGACATTGTTGGTGCTAATGAGGACATGGCTGTGCCCGGTGTGTGTGGGTCGGCAGAGACATACGCTTCGGTCCCACTCTGGGACTTTTAATTAGATCTACATTATCAGACTGTCTGTCCACATTGGCCCTATCAGCTACTGTTTGGATGCATCATAAATCATCAGACTAAGTGATCATGAAAGATCTGTTTTCTATCTGTTACCGTATGTGAAGCATTTCACCCGCATGAGGCGAATCTTTGCCCCTCACATTTGTAAAACTAAAATGTCATTTCTTTCTCTGCTTAATCTTCTTAGAGTGCTGCTTATTTTTTTTCTGTTGTTTTCATTTCTCCCTTTCCATTTTTTCTCCCTCTCTCTTTCTCGCTTCTATTAATTTCTCGAGGTGGCTGAGGGTAAAACAGCCTTTCCTCCATCATGATCACATCAGGCCCAACTCCTTGACCTTTGCGCTTTGCTGTAAATGTCAGCTTTCTTTATGAGGCCTGTGATGAGTTTATTGAACAATTCACACTCACTACACACACACACACACACACACACACACGTGTTCGCTCAACACATGCATGCGCACCCTGCCATGGGATCTGTCCTTCACAGCCAGCTATAACTCTGATTTCTAGGTGTCTACTGAAAATTCATGGTCCTCAGCGCTGGCGGGCAGCATAAGAGCGGCTGCCCACCTTCCTCAACAGAACCAGCACAAATAAATCAAGATTTCATGGGGATTAAAATGGCTTCCTGCAGGAAAAAAAAAAATAAAAAAAGCCTTATAGACCTGCCAGGCTTTACTGAAGATCTGTTCTGTAATTGTAGTCATTGTCTACCTAAAGCTTAAACAAGTGGCCATTATCGGAATGGAAGGCACAGTATGATAAACAACACTGGGCGCTGAAGTGCGGTTAAGTCCTTCCATATTGTTTGCGTCTGCTATACTACAGTGTGAATCAAAATGTGTCATAAAAATTGGGCCAACACGGCTCTCGCCATATGCTACAGTACTGATCTGATCTCAGGGCGTTTCTGACTCAGCGTTCTTCCCGAGTTGTGGTTTATAACGGGGGGAGTGATCGGGCCAGGGTGGCAAGCACTACTGCCATAATGATAAATGTCGTGCATTAGGACTGTCTGGACCTCTGTGCCCATGCTGGCCTGCGACTCCGCCTAGTGGAGCACAGAGCTGAGGGAGGCAGGAGGAAGCAGGTGTAACACGCTGTTCCTTAACACTTTTAATCTTCTTGTCGCTCTCTCACTCTTGACTGTAACACGGCCCGTTTGAATGAAGACCTATGAGTAAAGTCATGTGATCAGACCTGTAACATGAATCACCTCGCAGACAGATTTAAATCTTGCATTCGTGCCATCCACTGAGCAGAAAAAAGTCACACATACTCAATAACATCCAACAGAGAGGAGGATGCACACGCTCATACATAAACACTAGTGTCCTGTATATGTGACTGTCTGAGGGCCACAGAGGTAGAAACAAATGGTCACAGAGGTTCAGACCAGACTGTACCTGACAACCTGTCAGTTGTTTTCCCAACACAGCACAAAGAAACAGCACACACAAGCAGGATGGACGGGGGCTCATGTTGGTGCATGTATGGTCGTGTCCTTTTCCAGACTTAATCCTGCCACCTCCCTCATTTCATCTTATCCTCCTCATCCCCCTGTGCCAACACCAGGCTTTTCCTTTAATGAAATGTTTTAGGTCCTTACACACTCTTTACTCTTTATCTTTTCAGTTTTATCCTTTCTCTTTCTTCCAACTTATCTTATGTCTTCCTCTCCCTCATTGTCTTTGGGGTTTTTATCAGTCATCTTGCAGGGAAAGGTAATAAAAGGCCAACATATTGAGGGGGGCCTCGCTCCGCTTTGTCATTTTGTTCTCTCACATCCTCCTTTTAGTCTTTTATTTTTGTTTGTGGCAGCAGACCTTATCAGGGGAGATGGGCCTGAGATAAGCCCTCTGCGGTTCTTTGTGGTGAAATAATACGACAGGCTGATAACGCCTGGTGGGTGAGTAGTTCACTGCTGCTTCTCCTCCTCCCATGTTGTGCTGGGAAGTCGCCCAGTGGGGCCGACAGTCGTCAAACCTTTGTGTCAGGTTCCACCTTTGACAAAACGTCAACCCTCCTCCTCCTGACACATGCAATTACATGTTAATGCTCTCTCGCGCGGTCGCATAGCTTAAATTGTTGATAAGAATAATTCAAAGCTTGCATGTCTTACAAGCTGACAGATGAAGTGTTTACTCGCTGCTTCTGCTGCTGCCATTCACATTCACCACACAAACATTTTTCTTTTTTTTTTTACTGCAGTTTGTGTTTTTAATCAAATAAATTTCAAGCTGTGGTCATTACTGACATCTAAAATGTTGTTTGAACTTTTGATAACAGATGGCAACATTATAAATCTAAGCAAACATCCATAGACATAATGGAGGACTGCAAACAATAAAAAGGTCTGGATAGACACAAAAACTTTTCTCCACCATCTGTTTTACTACTGATGGAGTCACAAGTTCCTGGCTCATGCCATTACTTTGTCTCTAATCTACAGTGTCTATTAAGATTTCATGAAGTGGTAATGATTATACAATTACTTCCAGCTTGGAAATACCATAATAATGGCCACTATGACCAAGGTTTGCGAGTTTATGGAGTGGATGTTTATGGATTAAAAAACACACACAGACTAGCTGACGGGCTGACCATCGATTTGTGTTGCTATTGACTTAAGGAGGGCGGTGGGTGACACTGGCGCTCAATAGCAGTTACATTTTCATATAAATAACACCGGCTTTCTGGCCTGTAATTGCCTCAAAAATGACTACAAGGGTGAAAAAGTGGCCAAAGAGGGACATGGTATTGATTGCAAAGGTGCCCTTTTTTTGAAGCTTTGGAAAATGAGGCAGCACCTGGATGACATGCTCAGTCCACTGGATTGTATCTTAGTGAATTGTAGCATTTAAACATGCTTTAATCTTAGGAGGTTTGACAGCCCTCCATTGCTTATGTGTCTCTTATTCCTCCCTAGAGTTAAAGCAGGCCAAATTGGAGCTCACAATCTTGCCAGACCTGCATAACCTATAGCAAGCTATACAGTATACTCTGCAGATGTTGTGGCTTTATACTTGATCAGACATTATAATGCTTCAGTGGTGGAGGCAAATTAAAACTTTGACTTCAAGTGTTAAGCAGAGTCTGGATCCAGCAGAGACGGAGAATTCCCACAACAATTTTCTACATCTTTTATAGCAGCTCCTTGTCAGACACGAGGCTATTTCGCAAAATGCACCGGTGAATTAAAGAGTTAAGGAGAAGCAGATACTTCAAGCATAACTGATTTATTAGGCCAAGAGAAAGGGAGGAGACGAAGAGAAGAAAATGAATTAGGCCTCACATGCACTTTTAATTACTGTTGTCAAGGTGTTTGCTTCGCCCTTCTGGGAAAAGCAAACCAAACCATCACTCATACCAACTACTTAGAGGACCCAAAGAATGAGCCATAAAGTTTAACACCTCGGCTATGGTGCAACATTTACGGCAACATAAACAAAACACAACCATCTCCCCGCAATGTCTCTCTTCCCGTCCCAGGATGAAGTGCGCTGCATGGTTGATAAACTGAGCAGAATGAGGCCGCGGATCCGAGGGTGCTCTCCTCACCTCGTGTTGCTCACCTGAGGGATGGAGGAGGACAAAGGAACAACATGTGCCTGTCTCTTTGATCTCCCTGTATGAGAGGCGCTGCACATGTAGGCTGCTGACACGTCATGGACTGTTTGCTCTCGCACAGGCGGCACTGCTGGCATTCACTGCACTCGCACTGCACAGCTCTTATTATGGCAGAGAGAGGCAGAGAAATATTTTCATGCACATGTGCACACACACGCACACACACACACATACACACAGCCTATTCCTTTGATGAGGCTGTGGAATAAGCTATCTATGACCAGAGGCTCTGTTAGAGTGCTTGGCTGCAATGTAACTCTCTTATAGCTGAGAGACAAGACACTGGCCAGACAGTCTGTCCTAAGAGCAATAACAATGAAGAAAATACACAGGAGTGCTGTGATATTGAACTTGAATGTCAAGTGCTGCTCAGTGTATAATTGGAGTTAAAATCTCTGTGTTCCTCAATTGGACCTGAGTAATATTGACTGGAAGCTATGGAGGATATAGGGAGGGTCACTAAATCCATTATTCATAAACAGGGGACAAGAGGAGGGTGAGTGTTTCTGCTGACAATGTGGTTACTCTCTCACAAGCCCAGAGACATTTTAAAAGCAGATACAGTTCCCCACCTCACCAATCCCGGTCAAGATTGGTTTCAGTTGTGCCGATTTCCATACGACCATACGATATGTCTTGCCTATCAATCCGAATCCGCTCATTTGCTCTTAATGTTTTATGAGTCCGTGTGGTTTCAGTCTGTAACAATAGAGCGTCATTGCCTTGTTCCCGGCAGGTTCATAGTGCGAGAGACTCAATAAAACAAAAGGAAAATTCAAATAAAGAAAATAAGGTAATAAATAAATCAGGGACTAAAGTTAACTGAGCTGGACCACCGACGGCGTACACCAATTCGCCCACTGTGGCACGCTACAAAATGTATCCACAGCAGCGCATAATTAAAAACAGCATGCTTGTATGTGTATTATATTTTAAACAGGCTTGGATGGAAAGCACAAGGGGCTGAAGATGAGAGCGGTGCAGCAGTGGAAAAGGTAATTAAGTTGACCAGAACAAGGCGAGCCGTCTGTTTAATATTTCATGCAGCCCCACACAAAGCACTGTGGAAACCATCAACAACGGGGCACCAACAACAATTATGGAATAATTAGCTGAGAAGCACCCTGGAAGATTTTTCTTTACCAGGGATATGTGTAAGTAATTGCATAAGTAGTTTCAAACTAGGCCTGGTCCAAGCTGACATTGCTCTGTGCTTGACCCTGGTCAACATCAGCAGGCGAACATGGTGTGTGTGTGAAAGTAGAGACAAACATGTAGAAGTGCATGCCTCTTCAAAACCTTTATGTTGGGTGTTTAAAACCACTTGTAGCAGCTTTTTTAGATTTAGCCAGAAAATGGAAGCCAGCAAATCAGGCTAAAAAGTTTCAGGTTAAAATCTGCCATTGGAACTGGAGAGATATTACAATTATTTTTGCTGCTTGTTCCCAAAGATACCGAACCAATCAAATTATAATTATCCACACTGTCGTTAAAAAAACAAAAATGCACGCCTCCTGGAGAACACTAATTTAGAGGGTGCTATCACTATATTAATTTCCATTTCATTTGAAATTTGACCGAAAAAAGGAACACCAAGAAGATTCATACTGATTTCTCATCAAAAAATAAAGTGAACTTTAATAAGCAACAGCATGTTTATCCTTTATTCTTTAATAATGCACGTATTTGTTGAAACTCGATATGGGAAGGAAATGTTTGAGGAGGAAAATATTGTGGCAAGATAATATTGTAGAGAGTGATTCTTAAAAAAAAAAAAAAAAAAAAAAACGGGCTTCATCTGTGTTACTTGGGGGACGTTGTACTTCAGCTCTCTGCAATGGAGCGAGAAAGAGTGAGACTATTTTTATCCCACCCTGAAGGCTGGGGCAGCTGTGTCAAAAGTCAACAACTATGGTGACTCCATGCTGCGTCGCTCCAGTCCCAAACATACACTCTCTCTTTCCACATTCATACCCACACATGCATAAACACACCGAGATTCGACTTTTCATATCCGAGATCACATATGATTAAATAAATGCTTTAAATGTGAATGGTGTAAAAGGTAAAACGGGCTGACATTTTTTGCAGGAACGCTTGAATCTACGGGGACGGAAGAGCTAATATAAACTCAATTCATCCTTCGAACTGCAATAACAAATAGAATGTCAATGCTCTTAACCTTGTAACCCAGGAAAAAAAGCCAACATGCCTGACAGTGTAACATTGACGATGAAATCAAATTTACCCCATGTTAGCCATGGCAATATTGCTCTGTATGAGGCAAGCCCATAATGTATTGATGTACAGCTTTGAGAATGACAAGCTGTACTCACTGTGATTTGTTACACTAATAAAAGTGAAGACACATTATTGTCCTGCCCTCTCAAATACACATACGCACACATCTTCCTCTCTCTCGCTCTCTTTCTCTCTCTCACACACGCACACACACAAACACACACTCATTCCTCTTCATGGACCACTTGGCTTTGTAGTGGCAAAGAGCTTGAACAAATTGAGAAATGATTGGAATTGAAAGATGAGTAATGGTGATTCTAGCGCTGTCCCTTCTCAATATGGAGATGATGAGATTTGATTCTTTGAGGTCAGGTACATCATCCGAGCCGAGTGGCTGCCCCGTCTATGACTAAAAGAGATAGGAGGCCATTCACTCTCTCACACTCGGGCTTTTGGCTACAATCAGTCACTGCTGACATTAAATCAATGCTATATTTACCAGGGCTATTACCATACTATTACCACTATTCATCGCCACTTAACCAATTGTGTATGTTAACCATATGGGGAGCATATGTTAAAGGAGTCGAGGAGTATTACCCCGTCTCGTTGCCGCCTCCTCCCTGCTCATGTACGTGTGACTGAATAAACACGGAGGGACTAAATGAGGTCAATGAAGCTCCCCGTCATCCATTCCTTTCACTGCTATCTCCTCATCACGGTCAGCTATTAACTCACCATTACGATGCCATTAGCCTAGCTTTGCCACATACTGCACTGCAAAAACTGCCAAACATACGGAGTCGCAAATGGCAGTTCTGGTCTCACTGACACTCAGTGAAACGAGGGGAAAGCAAGGGGAAGAGGGAAAATGGCATCTGGTTGTGAATTTAAATGCGGCGGAGCTGGCTGGAGAGAGGAGCGTTGTTAATATGCATCGTTGACACAAATGATTACTAGTATTCCTTCTCTGATTAATTCATCCGGCAAAAGGAGGGAGAAAAAAAAGGGGGACACGGTTTTTCATTAAAATTCTTCATAATTGACAGAATGAGCGAAACTGGAAAAACAAAAGGGTTCAAACAGGAGAAAAAAGAAACACACTCAGGCGCCTTCCCATCCGTGCTATTCTACTGATGATCCTCGAATTACACGCTCTGTTGCTTTTAGACCTTTTGACGAAAGTGGAGAAGGTTGGCTGCTCCGGCTGTCTTAAGTTATCGTCCCAGCGAGCCGGGGGGAAACTCCAGAAGTAAGAGTGACTTGTGTCAGCACAAAGCACGGAAAGTCAAATCACTTGTGAGATGGATGTGTTTACTCCTGCCCTCTGTTCATTAGAGCGTGACAGTTCAATGATGAATAATGTCACGGGGAACAAATCTGTGTTTGGACAGTGTTTCTTTTTCTTTCTTTCTTTTTTTTCTTTTCATTAGGCCTTTTTTTTATTCTAAGGTTACGTAAGAGCAGCGTGCAAATTTTTTCATTTAAATTCTTCAGTTTTGACCTCTTGGCCTTGGTGCAATAGAGAAAGTGACTGGCATGTTCGCCTGGTCCCGCTTTTATTTTCTCCTCACAATCTGTTTCACACACAGGATTGAGTTTAGAGCGAATCCAACACAGATGCGATAACGCAATCGCAAACTGGAAATAACATGCTCTCTTTTAGTTCTGAATCATCACCATGGCGCTGAAAAACACCATCCCAGTCCTATACTGGGATTGTTACCATGGCAACAGCCGATAAAGTAATGCAGAGAAAAAGTGGGTTTCCAAACTGTGAGGTGACAACTGTTCAAACACAACAATAACACCCAGCAAATGAAAAAAACAAAAAAAAAACCTTCAGATATGTTCAGCAGGAGATGTAATCAAAGACTTCATCTGCGCCCACGTAGAGGTTAACACCTGAATGTTTATAGCTGCATTTCTCTTCCATTGATAATAAAAACACAAGAACAAGAACATATAGTATTTATAATCACACAGCATCTGTCAGTTGCTCTACATATCTGCTAACAACTGATTGATGTACTTTGTCCAAGCAAACAGCTCAGGAAAGCTGTATACCAGTGTATCCTGGGGGTATTGCATGCAGGTCTGTTCTATGTCTGTGCACAGAGCGAGCATGAGTGGTAATTACTGGGGCTGCGACCTTAACAGGAGAAGCGGATGAGAATAAGATCCCTTCCCTGGGCAGGTGTTTTAATAGGAGTATGGGGGATAGCGTGACACTGGGTTCCTCCTGAGACCTGCAGCACCTCTCCCAGGTAACGATGTCACCTGTAGCATCACATCACACCACACGGAATTCACTTAATGAAGCACGCCATTGTGCATCTTCAAAGCTAAGGTGGACCACAATAGCACATAAAAGATGACGATTTCACACTTGAAAAGGAAGATGCTCAGACAGTGGGCCTGGTAGTCTCTCTTCTCAAGTCATTTTACACGATTAATAGGGTAGAGAGCAGGAGTTGAAACTGCAATTAAAGGTGTCTTCCATCAGTAGAAGAACCCCCTTTCTGGTAGTCAGCTAAAGGAGGACCGAGGGGAGCAATGCTCCACCGGAGAAGTCATTATTTCTCCACCATCCCCTCTGCTCTATGGAATACATTAACTTCACCGTCTTAGCCAGAGTGCCTTCATTGCTTGTTTTTTTAAAGGGATGCATGCAATTAGAAGAAGGGAAAGAAGAAAGTGCTTGGAATAGTCCCCAACCCCCACACAGAGATTGAGTACCAGCACAAAACAAGCTCAGTGGGCCCCTCGGGGCCCCTGCCTGAGACTGAGGAGAGCCTCTGATAGTCACTGTCACCGCTGCTCATTGACAACAAAAAAAGGAAGAAAACAACTGCAAAGCCTCCATTTCACTGAGTAAATGGCTTCCTAAAAATGTACAGATGGATTTCCAATAACAGACATCCGCCCTTGTTTGTGCGGAAAAATAAATGATACTTCCTTTGTGGGGGATAAAATACCTTAACAGCATCAAAGTAAAAATCCACCTCTACTGTACTGTTCTGTGGTGAAACGATACAGACATTGCACAGTAAAACGTATTAGCATGTTTAACAGGGACGTTACCGCACACCCCCATCTCCTAAACTTTGTTCCAATTCTTCTGCTGTATGGATTACTCTGCTGCAAAGAACAAGGATCATTACATCCATAATTCCCCGTTTTGCATAATGTCATTGTGAATATTTCCGTGGATTTGACTTTCGGCTACAGTGCAATTAATTATGCTGTATATACATAGATTACTTAGATACTTTGCCAGGGCACACTAGCATGTACAGGCAAGACTAACATTCACATGGGAGACTTGTCCAAGCAGCCTTATGAATGCGCTTCACCTTTGAAAAAGGGAAGGGATTGTGGAAAATCGGCATAATTGGAGAAACGGCAGAGGCATTATTATGAATCCAGCCCTCCTTTCCATGTGCGCTACAGTAATGAGTCTGAGGAAAGTGATTGTCGTACATTTGATGGTTCACTGGCTTCACAGTCATTGTCTTTATCTGCGATAGAAAGGGGAGGCGGGGGAGGGATCACAATTCCTTTGAGGTGCATTTAAATCATAGTCTCCACATATTACTCAGAAAAATTCCCTCTTGAGAGTGTGAGCTGAGATGGCGTCCTTCAAGCCCCGCTGGGTTTCCTGTCATCATGAAATGGGAGCAGGAGATTAGAGGGGGGGGTGAGGGATGTAGAGGATGGAGAAGGAGGGGGGTAAATACTGAAATCTGGTCTAATCCCATCTCATACAGCTGTACATAGACTCTCCTAAAACATTTCTGCTCAGAGCTGAGGTAACTGAGAGGAATGAGGGGAATACCATTGGGAATTAGCCTTATGAAACACTGTTTGGAAAGTAGGCATCTCTGAATGTACTAACAAGTCCGGAATTGGTTTATACATATTCAGTAATGGAAATCAACAATCTGTCGCGCTTATCTAATCTTTTTGCTTGTTTTGCACTACAAAATAAAACCGCTTGGCCAAGGTGTGCAACTAACTGGCTCCCAGTGCAATGTTATAATGATAAGAGCCACTATAGTCATTATATTGTAATAACATTTCATATTACAGTGTGAGCCACTGAGGGTGCAGTTCAACCAGATAAGGCTTTTTGCAGGTGACTGGCTGTGTGCTGCTATTCTTGCATAAGAAAAGCATCAAAGTGGCAATTTTGCACAGCTCATTGTGTTTAATGGAGTGCTGTAAAACACGTCCTTTCCGGTGTAATTAATGAGGAGAAGACAGAAGCGTGAAACACATATCTAGAGGGTTTGTATCATAACTATTTCAATTTCATAATACATTGTGATTAAATTTTTCTGCTGTTCTTTTCTATTTGGTTGCAGCACAAAGCTGAGAAAATATCCCTTATGACAATATTACAATCAATTAGACTTTGTTGAAATAGTCAAAGTCTACTCAGAGACACAGTTCTAACATAATCGGAGTCATCATTTTATGTTTTAACACCATTTGATAGAATATTTTAATGTGGCGCTTCATTTACAGCAAATATTTGGCAAAGCACTGTCTCAGCTTTGATAAAAAAAAACCACACATCTAGTTGTTGCTGTTTGCGCATTTAACTGCGTTGTTGCTCATCTTAAATAACTACATGAAAACCAAGAGCCGTGACCTCCTTGCCCCCTCTTCTCTGTCTCTCAAAAACTCCTTTTCTCTCACGCTTCTCCCACTTTCTAATGAAATGCAACATTTCACAAAGCCCCCAGATTAATGTGCAGAAATAAATAAATAAGCGCGAGCATTCAGAGCGACTGCTGATGCGAGAGGAGAGGGGATTCTCACAACCCACTGCCCCTGCTGTAAGAACATGCCTTATCAACATTTTCTCCCTGTAAAATGTCAATGGAATGCTTCACATTTCATCAACAAGGCTACGCATGCATCTGCTGTGAGCTGCATGATCTCTCTGCCTTGTTACGCCACGCGGGGCTCTCTCACTTCTCCCCCGTCTGCGCCGCTCAGATCTCTAACCTCTATCATTCATCACTCGTCCACAGCCAACATAAAAAAAACTAGTACACAGGCTGAGGCTTCTTAGATATGACCTGTGTTTTCTCTTTGTGTTTTAGCTGTAGCTTGCCGGTAAAAGTGCAGCGCGTCGGATTGCGAAGCCGCAGCATTTCCAGGAATTCACCTCAACCTCTAGTCACGAGAGACTGGATGGGGAATTAATAACATGATATTTTAATGAATTGCAAAAAGTGTGTAAATGGTTCAGGAAGAAGTGAGCGAGCGTGCACGATGTACAAGCAAGGGAGCAAATTTGTATGTATATTAATTCAGCATTGCGTTGGAAGGAGCTACCCAGCAAAGCCCTGTTGTGCCATTTAATTTAAAAGTGTGGCCCTGGCTATGCAAATCGTTGGAGAAGGCATTTGTTGGAGAAGGGTTGTACTGGAGCGTTTGCACATCTGACTGAGCCTATCTGTCCTTTTACGCCTACATTCCGATTTATGTCCTTCTGAACATCTTGTTTGCGTCCCTGCGTGGCATTTGGCGATGAATGGTGTGCATGAAAAAAGGTTGTATGCTTTGAAATTACCCAGTTACTCCTGGATTAAAAGTAGGGGCTAAAAATCACTTGGCCCTGAGGCTTAGGAAGGGGGAAAAAAAAAAAAAAAAAAAAAACGTGGCAAAAAAGCAATTCCATGCAGAGCGAGTACGGAGGTGTCTCATAAGCACAACATCATGGCTGCTATGTGTCCTCAGGACAGGCCTGCTTATGTCACTGTGTGCTTACTGTATGTGTGAATCTGGGTGTGTGGGCAGCTGGGGTTGAGGCAAACTTCAACAACAATTTCATGTCTGTGCGTGTGTGCTGGTCTGTAGCTTTCCTGTATGTGTGTGTGTGTGTGTGTGCAGTGTTCCTGTACGCTCCTGGCCAGCATCAGTGTGGTCATGCACATGGGAACAGATTTTCAGCTGCCCCACATACATGCATGCTCACGACCACTTACATGTGTGTTAATGTTTAGAATAAACAGGTGACAGATGTAGTCCACTTGCATGGAAGTAATATTACAGTAGGATAAACAATATGATCCATATGACAGAGGATATTGTGCAGGATGAATGTGCAACAAGCTGCTGCTCCTACAAACCTGAAAAGAATGAAAACAAGTACAAGCTAATTACCACCTAGTTTGATGTTTCATTCGACATGTTACTAATGATGCATCATGTTTCAGACATCCATCCTCTCTGTCTTGAGACTGAGCATGTTTCACTGCTTTCTCTGTGCAAAGCATTTGTTCTCATCCTTCTTACCACCACCAGTCAATAGTGGCTTAATTGCTGCTGTGTGTGCACGAGAGGACACTGAGATTTCACTTAAGCAAAATAAGAAAACGCTGGATTTACAGGCAAAACGCCTCCAGGTAGCTTCATTTCTGACTAATGCACCTGTGTATGTACATGCAGCCTCACTTCATTATGACCTACTTTTAGTTGATTCCAAACTATTTAAACTGGAGAAATGTGCTATTTTCTGTTTTTTTTCTGCACCGTTAATTTGTCCTTTTTAGCAGCTGCTTCAGACTTTTGGCTGAGGTGAGGCAACACAGTCATATTAATACTTTTTTTTTAAAAACATGAACCACTGCATAATAATGTATCCAGAAGCGCTTGAAAGAAAATTATTTTCATCAGCGATCAGTGATTATTTCAATTATATTTCCACTGTCTTTCACTCCGGCCAGCCGGCGGCCACACTGCACCCCCTTCCCTCGCTAATGAGTGTTATTGTCAGTAAGAGGGTGCCAGAGAGAGGAAGGTCATGTGTGTGGCGGGCAGCAGAATTATGTCCAGGTCAGAGATGCACTGTGTGGAACCAACCCTTATTACGGCACCATTTCCCTCACTTCCTGCTGCACACACACACAAAGCAGCCGTAATGGGAGAAGGGGTGAGCAAGCACGGGCTCCTTCTCACCACACAGCATTAACATACTGATGGTCATGCATGTTTTACCATTAAAATATGACTCTTTTGTGGTTATAGAACTCAACACAGCTACCATCATCGTTAAAGCCTCTAAAGAAACTTGGCTTCAAATCTCAAGTATAATAATATTTTTATGACTAAATAAGAAACAAAGTTCCAAAAACATCTGCAGTTATTCTTTGTCAAGAGTTTAACACTGAACAAATCGGTTAACTTGCTTCATCAGGACTATGTGGGTTTAATGTTTTGATCATATTTGATTGACAGCTGTCAAACAAGCCTCCAACTGTCATCAGATTCTCATTCAAATGTTGCAAAGTGACATGATTTTTTTTTTTTTCAAATGAACACCCTCCCCCCACTTGAAATCAGTCAGAAAAGAAAGACAAAAATGTGAAACAACCAAAGCTGTCATAATAAGACACTGATTGAGAAAGTATGTTTTTGGGGCTTGATCTTATTGTCCTGCATGTATTGTGAGTGTAATTTGCTCGACTGCATTTGAAAACATGATAATAAAAAGGTTCTTCACTTACGATGTGGAGCTTCAAAAAGTCTCCGAGACCAGAGGAGCTGTCCACCCTCACCAGGACAGCGTCCTTCAGGTGCGTGCTGAAGCCGATGGCTAGCCGGTCCGCCCTCGTGCTGGGACGGTCATTTGGCGGCCACGTGTATGTGATCAGTCCACCATCTCGCCCGAATATGTACGTTGTTCCCGCTGGAGACGATAAAAGAGGAGAGAACATATAGAAAACGTTAACAGCGTATTCCCCCTTACAACCGTGTACCGGGCGTGAACCACTAACTGTCAACACGAAAACATTATTATCACAGCAAAGCCGGCATCCATGCCGTGTGTACGGAGCACCGTCAGTCTGGAGTGTTTTATTGTGCTGAGTAATGACTTTGCAAAGCACTGAGCAACACATCACTCTTGAACGGCTCTCAGCTCCGTCTGAGGGCTTAAGCACACTCATGTCAATTCATGAGTGCGGGGAAAAATTCAGCGGAAATTAGGGAGGCAGGTACCGGTGCCGCTTTCCTCATAATGCTGCACAATTACTCAGTTTTATTGCCACTGCCTGTTTCACCTCTAGAGGGAAGATATAGAAGCGAATGGGAAGCGAATGGGAAGCGAATGTGCGCTTGCGTCCCCGGTGCCCAGGTAAACCCGGCGTGCCAAACGGGCACCTCCCCGTCTCTCGCGCTTCATTAGCAGCCTCAAAGGCAGACGAAGCCGGCAGCATTATTGACTGACTGGTCCAGCGATGCCCTTCTTATGACCTCCGAACCAGCTATTTCCTGTCTCGCTGCATTACCCCGTTGTCTTTAGCAGCCATATGAAAGGTTTGAACATGACCTGGTAGACGGAAGAGTGGATCTAATTACCTGGCTATTCAGTGAGATAGAGCCTTGCGGCATTATGGCAGCGACCCAGTCGAATTGACGGTCGGAAAAAAGTCCTTCTCGGCTAATGACGGAAGTGGTCAATTAAAAGCGGGAATATGTTCACATATAAGGGCACGGGCTCGGGTTTTGATGCTTTGCCAAACGGAGCTGTCAGAATTGTCTCAATCACATAAGCGACCGTTTCTTTCCCAATTAGAAACCTTCGTCCGGTTGGTGTTTCAATTCACTTTTGCCAGAAAAGTACAGCCGCATATTGAAGAAAGTGTGTGTACATGTGCATGCCATTGTGAACCAATGAGAATGTGATTGGGAAATAAATGCCTGTGAGAAAGGCTGAAAATGAATGCAGCTGTCAGATTAGCATAAAAACAGCTATCTTCATGAAAAATTAGACAGGGAGCTCTGCTGGTGTGTGTTGTGCATTTATGTGTGTGTGTGTGAGTGAGAGAAAGAGAGAGAGAGAGACGGAGTGTGTTAATATTCATAGGGGCAGGGAGTTAAACAGCCTTAGCCTGAACAATAGATTATAAATCATTCTGACTGTAATTCCAATATTTTCTTGTAAACCAGTTCACGAGGATATAAAACTATCGATATATTCTGCATTTATTTATTTATTTCCCTTGTTTTCCTCCCTTTGGCGTTTCTCCACAGCAGCAGTGATTAAAGTGCGTCACTCTCCTCTCAAGTTCCTTTTCCAATTTCATTCCCTCATTTGAGTCAATGCACACTGTCAACCATTAGCTAAAAAGAATTGCATCATTAATTAGCAATAATGTGATTAACAAATGACGCCAGGACGTACAGATCTATGGCGGGATTTATTGTTTTCATAAAGCATAACTCGCATTTGTAAAAAACGTAATGAAATAACACTGTAAGCAGTCTTGTTCTCCTAATGGATAAAGCGTTATGAAGCTTGATGACTTCTACAAAGGAAAAGACATTATGTGTAATATATTTGCGAGGCAGGCGTCATTTCTTTTTCATGAAGTCTGGCGGCTACCGCTGAAAACCCTTCTTGTTCCACTAATGCATATCTGATGTTGGCCCCTTCACAGAGCCATCTCCAATTCATGTAGCTCGCGCTGGACTGTTGTCACTGTCTCCGAGTCCCCCCCCCCCTGGAGCCACCAAACACTTGCTCCATGCTCCAGCTTATTATAATTAAGCTCTTTTAAACCATGTCAGCGTTGGAACTCACTGGGCCCTTAAGCATCCATTCCCCCCTCTGTCTATTCATACGATTTGACACCCACTTTATTCCACTGACAGCTTATTTACTGTTGGTGACCTCCTCCAAAAACACACTATAAAATAAAGATTGCTCATTTTCACTGAGCTGGTGCGCAGATCCTGCTCGTGACACCCTTAAGCTAAATGGAAAAACACCAAGGCCCCTCGTGTCACGGCACCAAAGGTCAACTGAACTAACTGCTATGTGACATGCAGATTATATAAATGCTTCCAGAACGCATTCAGAGGGTGCAGATAATAAGGTTGCCGATATGTGGCGAAGCAGCCTGAAATCCATACGAGCATGTAAGACTAGTTATAAACTCCTTGAGGGACTGTTGAGGATTAAGATACATGGAGAAACACGGCTAATGCACACCTACACAAGTTGTGCCGTGGCGTGAAATCAGCAGACACGTGCCTGCGTAACTCCAGTGGTGGGAGTAATTATGCATCGGCTCCATATTTGTTATATGCCTGCTCTCCTGGGACACTGGGCCCGATATGGATCTGTTGTAGTCATTAGATACAGTGGTGTCCTGGAAATACTTGCCTGTTTGTTGTCTCTTTAGTTTGACAAGAGTTTCGGTTTATTCCCTGCTCACCTACTGTCTAATAAAAAAACAAATGAAAGGACAGGATGTGGGTAGGTAATGAGGGGGAGACGGAGATGCGAAGGACTTAGAGGTGTAGCGCCGCACAATACGAGACCAGTGAACGCAATTAAGATTTTCCTGCTTCACATATTCCCACATGCGTTTCTATCTGCTGCATTCCCCAGAGGTCACAGTGCACAAACCGAGAGGTGTTTTGAGCAGGTGCCCGTTACAGACGA
The DNA here is from genome assembly GCA_037975185.1 of Centropyge bicolor. Lineage (NCBI taxonomy): Eukaryota > Metazoa > Chordata > Actinopteri > Pomacanthidae > Centropyge > Centropyge bicolor. The sequence goes on along the minus strand of JBBMOC010000007.1, from coordinate 6,212,891 downwards.
TCAGACCTCCAGGATGAACTCCTCAACCACAAGCCCCCTCCCCCCCCCCACCCTGTTAAAGGATAATGAATTAATCTGTCCTGGTGTTGGACTACACCGAGAGCCGGCTGCTCTCTGCTGTGTCACTTAACATCAAAGAAGATAAACATTGGCAGATCAAACACCGTGCTTTCATTAAAAATGTAGCAACCGTCCCAGGAGTTCTCCTGCATTTGGCCAAAGAGGTGTGTGGGATAGTCGACCGTAGGATAGCAAACATGGCCTGTGTATTTCGAGCCCTCTCAGCGTCTCAGACTGTTTCTGCTGGAGGGAAGCGGCAGCATATAGAAAAAGTGGCCCCCTGAAGCACCTTATGTTAAATAAACTGTGCGGTGTCATAGGAAGAGGCGGATAGGTGTGAGCACAAGGAAAGTGCGCTGGCTCCGTGCCTCGGCGTAGCAGTGGCGGGGCGGTTAGTGTACACAAACCAAGCGGCGTGTTTGACTATAAAGCTCAGCTAAGGTCAGGCTCCTCAGACTGTCTTTCCTCTGACCTCCAACACGGCCATCATAACGAGCCTCATATTACCACCTCTGCCGAGAAACTGCGGAGGAATCCAATCATAATTACATAGTTGTGATGGAAATATGAAAAGGAGAGATGGCTTTATGGATCTGCTTTCTGTCAGCACCTAGCACTTGTGTTTCTCTCCATTTGCTGCCAAGGATTCCCGTAATGACTGCTGTGCAAAAATAGACTACCAGAGCTGTGGTATAGATAGTTAGACATAAACATACAGCTAAGAGCCTTGCGAGTTAACTTATACTGTACATCTTCACGATGGAAATGAGCTTAATGAGAACATCTTTTAGATACGTGCAGCACTTTAACTTATTTGCCACTGCGACACAAAGAAGTAGGCAAAAACACTCACATAAATTGCTGCACCATTTAAAAGGACGAAACTGTGTTAAGGATAACATCATTTGGGTTTATCCTTCTGCGGGCCCCCCCCCCCTGGGAGGAGCACAATTAAAAGAAGCTTAATGATATGTATTGGATTACAATTTTAGTTTCCACAGAAATCATTACTACGATTTATGAGGACACTATTATCCAATCAAATGCTATCGGTATCTGTTAAAGGGGCTATCTGCGATCAATGCTCCTGAAGATTTAGGGCCATGAGGGAAAATTGTGAGTCAAGGTGATCAATTTTTTCTTCCTCCCCCTGATCTACTTTTCTCACTATATTTTACCTTTTTAGGACAATTAAATGGTCAAGTAGTTGAGGAGATGAGGTGGTAAATAGAACGTGGGCTTATGAGCAAACCCTCTCAAACTGGTGACTTTTCAGCAGGTCCAAACTTGGCAGCCATTACAAAGCTGTGAATTATAGAGACATGTGACTGTCTGTCTGTCTGTCTATCTATCCATCTATCCATCCCTCCCTCCATCCCTCCCCCTCTCTCTCTCTCTCTCTCTCCCTCTCTCTCTCTCTCTCTCTCTCCCTCCATCTATCTATCCATCTATGGATTCCACAGTATTATTCCTCTCCAGGCTTCTTTGCCCAAATATTATTCAAACTTCTTGTGTCATGAACCAGCAATAATGGAACAAAACATGATTTGATTATTTAAATGTCAGTGGATTATGTATCTGAAGTACAATGATCTATTTCCTGTAATGCCAGCCTTGTATGTATTTCAGCATGCAAAACAGTTGCAGGACACGATGCATCTCAGCTTTCAGCTTTCATGTCAAGGACCTTTCACATTTATGGTTCACTTGTGACTGATTGTGGAGGTTACAAAAGAGAATCTGTGGCTTTGTTTACAGAGTCATTTCCAGCTATTTTTAATGAATGCGGATCAATGAAACATTCAGATGGCTGTGCATGTTGGACAGACTGTTCATTTGGAAAGTTGTCCAGAAATATGGTTAGAAATTCAGTTCTGTAAATACAGTTATTTATTGTAGATGCAGTTTTTAAATATGCAGCAGTGTCTCGTTTTGATTCTTTAATGAATCATTCTGAAACATTTTACAATCTTTAGCACAGAAGAAAATTCAGTATGATATGACTTGAATTTGATGTGTGAAATTTTTGTACTGAACTTTGTCTGTACAGCTGGTGGTGAACTGCTCCCACTACTGTACTGGAACCATTTGTTTCATACAAATTTATTTTTGATTTGTTCGCTGCTCTAAATATAAAACATCTCTGCTGTTACACCAGAGAGTGTTTCCTAGAAAAAAAGACAGCGAGGACTGTATTTTCCTGTTGGTGCACTGTGGGGCTTTATGTTGGCGAGGTGACATTTCTGTCAGGGTTTCTCTTCTCGGTGCCTGCGTGGTGTTCTGGCGACATGCTGTGAACTTTACTGCTCCAAAGTCGAGGGAGAGGAGCTGAGCTATTAAGGATCGCCTGGGATTCTTGTTTGTCCCGTTCACCTTTTTAGAGTCCACGTCAAAAGGTGCGCGCTGCACTGCAGTCGTGTTCTGTGCTACTTTCATGCCTTCACTTCAAGTCATGTGTGCATATGCGGATCCTACCCATAAAGCTTACAGTCTTTTTGTGGATATGTAGGCCAATTTGACTTTGATGTAATTCCCTCAAGCAGGAAAAAATAGCTTAAGTTTTTTTTCTTTCCCAGTCCAAGTATATCCACATGTGGCTGTAAAAAGAATGAGGAACAGGCTGGTGGATGCACCTTTCCCATAGCCAGACCGGCCCTGCAGTTGGCTGCCGCTTCAGTTTGGCTCTTCACCTAATGTCACTGAACCATTTATTTCATTTGGCAACGGAGCTCTTAGCACCAGAGCAGCACAGTAGCCTAATATGTTACCTCCTCCCAAGCTAATTAAATTTAAAGTGCCATATATTCGCTCTTGGCAATTCTGCCCCTCTTCCACAAGGACATGAGTGTTCTCCTGTGAGAGCTTTTTTTTGTGGTATATCTCTTCTGCACTGCTCTCTACTGTACATCAGAGCTGTCAGAGCACTCTGCTTTGACTGCTGATGAAAACCACGTCTACCCATAATGTATTCTACCAACGACACCACATATGCACTGTGAACCTCTGCTCATGACTAAAAGGGACTTTCCACATCCTGTGGGTTTTGTGCCCACTGACATACAAAAATAAAGCCCCGAGTGTTTAGAATAGAAAATGTAAGTCTTCAGGGTTAAAGAGGTCAACTCCAGATGGAAATTATTCAAATCATTTGAATGAAGATGTCACAAATGATTATTTCTAAGTGAGTTACGCACGTTGCTCAGAGGCGAGTGTTACATGTAGTCCAGTCTCAGGCTTGTAACTTATGCTAATTTTCCTCACATTCATGTAATGTAAACATGTTATAGTTTTATTCTTTTAACCTGTGTCTGCAACACTAAAATATGATTTTATATGTAGAGCTATGGAGGCATTATGTTTACAGTTGTTCATCCGTCCATCTTAAAATCTGCACATCCATCTCATTCTTGTGAATATGTGTGTGTGTGATATCTCAAGAACAGCTGGAGGAAATTTATTCAACTTTGGCACAACCATTTACTTGCACTTAAGAATGAACTGATTAGAATTTGGTGGTCAAAGGTCAAAGGTTAAGGTCACCGCATAGTCACAAAAGTATGTTTTCGACCATAACTCAAAAAAGGCACACAACAATTAAAAAAAAAAGTTCATAAAAATGAATAATAGAATAAAATTGTGACATTTTATAGCCCGAAGGTCAAAGGTCAACTTCACTGTAACATCATAATGTTCTGCAGAAACACTTTCTGGCCATTAGTCAACATTATAACTCAGGACCTGAACGACAGCTAATATTTCACATTTGGTCAGACACTGAATTGGTGGCACTAATCTTGGGTGTCCAACTTGAAACTGTGCTGAGTGTTTAGACCTGCTGTGCTGCCAGGTTGAAGATGTGTGTGTGAAGCGTCCATGTTTTAGAATCTGTTTATTTTTTGGCAGCAACATCCACATTTAAAGCTTTGTAGTTCACCACAAGCTCATTGGTTTTGCTGATACTGAGCTTCAGGTGATTGTCGTTGAACCATGCAATCTCTGTGTCTCTAAGTAAAGACAACATGTTTCTTGATGGACATTATTCACTGAAATCGAAAATGTCAATTCAGTGATAACTTCTATTTCGCAAAAAAAAAAAAATACAATTTATTCCTTTTAATGAATTGCTTCAAAGTCTTAACTACTAAATAAATGCAAATTGCAACTTGACTGGTGGAGGCAGACAAACGTGAGGCAGTCATTCTAGTTTTTGTCCTGAGTTGACTTCTGCAGTCATTTCAGTGTTTACATAGTGGCTTTGTAGTGTTTTTAAAAGTAGGGCATCACGGTGTAAAGGTGACTGTTGTTGAATGTTAAATTAGGAAGCATTGTAAACGGCAAATATGATTTCAGTACTTCTCCCACAATCTATTTACTCTTTTAATTGTTGATTGGTGTTTTTTTCAGCGCATGGCTTTTGTGTTGGCCAAGTAATTAGAAATGAGTCATAACAATCTTAAAAAACACAAAAAATGAGTCATCATAATTATTCTAAATTGTTTTCTGTACAATTTTCATGGTTAAAGCAATTTGAATGTTTTGTGAACCTTTAATGAAAAAAAAAATGTCTGCAAGGAAAAAAAAAAAACAGACCTTGCTGTCACAGTGTCACTTTTGTAGCTGACATAATCAAACGCGTTGACATGTGAGGTGATTAATTGCCTGTCACCTTTGACTGGCAGCCTCTGTATGCTGGAATAATTAAGTACAGTGAACAACAGCAGCTCTGAAAATGTGAGCCGAGAGCAATTGTTCTTCCAGTTTGTTTGGAGTCAGTAGTTAAAGCGTACCCGTCCCGTGGGTACAAACGAAGAAAATTCTGCCGGACAATGAAAACTGGACAGCGAGATATAGTGGATACAGTTATGGCCACTATACGCCGCCCTCACCCACCCCTAGCCAATCTCTATTTCTATATCTGCTCATTGTTCCATTGCGGTACAGCGAGGTCCTTTCAACAATTTAAACCTCGCTCTCAAGCTTTTGCTCCTGGAAAAAGCCATTCTCCATCTTCAGTGGTGTGTGAGCAGCCCTTTGGGAGACTAAAAAGGCTATGGATTGTTGAGTTGTCTTAATCCTCTCTCAGCACAAACAACTGCCTCCCTTATAATGGGATAGGCAGTTAGAACAGAACCAGCAGGCATGAGAGAAGGTTTCATCGCAGGTTGAAGCCGGAACAATCCTGTGCAACACACGACCCAAATGACAAACTTTTAATGTGGTCGTCTAAATGATAGGATTCACTCGACAAAACAAAAAACACAACGGCATCGTGCCAGCATCTCATCCATTTTATACATCTGCGATCTTGCTATAGCGCGCGGCCAAAGACATTTATTGCGTTAGCACAGAGTGGGAACCGAGCAATTTTTTGCCAGCTTGTCTATAACTGCTGCAACTCTGTCATGAAACTCCCCCATAACGTGAAATACTGTATGCTGCACACCGACGCATTCTGCTTTCCACGTTTCTCTTTTTCCCCCCTTCTTTTTTAAGTGATAAATCCTCCCTTCAGTCTTTATCAGAAGGCTGGAGCTGAGCTATTCTCTTTGCAGTCAGCAGAAAGCAGAGTGGACAGAGGTGCTAAATCAAGCAGGAGCCCTGACTGCCTGCTTACTCTGTGTTGGCTTAATAAGTCTGGGCATATTGGCATATATACAGCACAGTCGATATAAACTTTTACAGTTCATTGCCCGGAGAGGTAATCTTCACCATCGTTATATCTGCTGTTTGGGGATTGAGATATTATATAGACCTATGCTGATAGAGCACATGTTTTCCAATGTATTTCAATGATGGCAAATGTAATGAGGTATTGATAATGATGAGTCTAATTAGACACTGTTTTGATAATCACAATTGGTAAAATAAAGCTACATACGAAAAAAAGAGAAGAATTTAAAGTCCACCTTCAGTCTTTCGGCAAATATTCTAATTAGCCCAATTCCAAAGTATTGTTTTAACCATATCCAGTGACCTATGAGCCTTAAGCTCCTTCTAATGAAGACAATCCCAAAGCAGCATTTCTGCATAGGACAGCTGACAGTGTCCAACCTGCCTTCATAAGCTGCAAAGGATTAATCCTCTCTCTCTCTCCCCCCTTCTCTCTCTGCTTTGCTAATTTGATGTAATTAAATTAAGTGGAGACTAAAAGTGGGGCATTGCTGCTTGCCCCCATGATTGGTCATCCTTATTAGAGGGTATAAGATGCCGGCTCCAAAATCATAGGAGCAACAAAACCTAATAAACACGGGGGAGAGGGGAGAAAACACAAGAGCACTTAAGTCAGACCTCAAGGCGAGTACAGTACGAAATGACCACATCAAAGAGGAGGGAGGGCGAGAAAGAGAGAGATATAAAGATTTGAAGTAGAAAAGGGGTTGATTAGAAAGTCATTTCATGTGTTTTGTACTGCGAGGAGCAATAGAAGAAACACATTTTATACTTTATCAACCTCTTTTCAGCCTTTAATGCAATACTCAAATAGCATATGTGAGGACTGTAGCAGAATATAAATAGTCTGAATAAGTCAAATCTAGTGGGCATCTCCTGGAAGTTTCATGTAGGTTTATCACTAATGTGTGTAATTTTGTAGCCTAATTAGAAACTTCAGCTATACTGTCACTGCAAATGTTTTCATCATATGATTTATTTTGCAAAAATGTTGCCTCCATAATATTTAGATAGGGCCTCAAATTTTGGTAGCTATTAACCAAAGATTGTCACCCTATAATATTATGACACAAATAGACTTTGAAAGCTGTAGAGAACCGGTCTTTTTGCAGACCACTAACACCTCACTGATGATATTTGACGCTTTGATGTTTTTGTCAAACAGTTGATCGTCTATTGTCACGTAATCTCATGGTTTTTGGTTTTTGAAATTACAGCTTACCAAAATTTGTGACCCCACCAAAAACACCATTTTTTTGTTGCACAGTATGTTTTTGGGTGCTAAAAACATCTGACGTGGAAATGACACATCTGAAATTCCTGATCAGGTCACAGAATATAATAGAATATGATGGATGTAAATAGGTGTAGTGGCAGTGTGTGCCAGGTATAACTATTAAACTAAAGTGCAACAATCTTAGGAAAACGCTGTTGGGGAAACACTAAAAGGGAATTTTGAGCTAAAAAGGACTGCAACTTTGGAAGATACCTAGTTGATTAACTACTAGAAGGAGCATGAGAGAAGTCAGCAACTAGTTGGACATACACATAGCATGTCAGTATTATATTAAGACTTGGAACCTAAAAATTTAAGCAGCCCTAAACCGATACAATCTGCAGCTCGACAGAAATTGTGAATCGAGAAATCTGCTCCTGCATCACCCCGTTGCAGCACTTCGCCGTATATTTCATCCTCACACTGCTCCGAAGAGATAAGCCTTCACCTCATCATGACGGGGCCCTGGGGTAGCCATACCAACCACCCTCCCTCTTCATGGCAGGGGACCATCAATTCATGGTTGAGGTAAAGTTCTGCCCCCTGGGCAGGTAACATTATGCCATGAATGCTCAGTCGACCAGTGTCACTCACACCCTTTTGCCCCCTCCTCCGCCATGCTCACTTCCCCTAAGCCCTAAGTGATACATGAGCCCCTGCCTTGTGGAGCAGAATGGCCCATCCAGGCAGAGCTGACAAGACCCAGTGTCTTAATGGAGCAATACACCAAACGGGCCCTTTGTTACCCCGACCAGCTGCATATCTGCCTCCCCAGCCAACAGCCTTGGCTCTGATAGAGGTGTCTCACAGTATCGACAGCTTCTAATTTACTCTCTCATCATCACTTGCCTCATTTGCTCCTCAGACACAATGCTCCCTTTCTCTCAGTTCAGGTCAGCCATTTTGTTTGCCAGCAATTTGTTGATTAGATTTTTCTGCATCCAGTGTTTAATTTGCGTGCCAGCCAGCGCACATATCAAAGTTAGACTTAAATAAAATCAAGCATCAGTCGATTTGCGGCGTTTTCATTCCCAGTTAAAAGCCTCTTTGACTGATTACGTGCCATCAGACGTCCTTGCATTATTTAGTTTCGGTGTGTATGTGCAACTAGCATGTACCCAAACATCACAGCCTCCAAATGGTCTCGAGAAGCTGTTGTCTTCTCTATTAGGGAGCCAACAGATGTGGAGTATGACTGCAGTTCTAATTACTGAAAAAGACAAGTGTGGGGGATAATTACACAGTGGAAGTGAGGCAGAAAACAGAGTCCAGGGCCAGAGCTCTGATCTGAGACTAGAGACAACTCTGGGTGCCCATCACCATATGCAGCCCAACCTGCATCAGCACAAAATCTGCTCTCACAAAGAAGCTGCTTTAAGATCAGACAGGGCTGCCGTGCTTTACCGAGCAAACTCCAACATTAGCACTATTCATAAAAGCAGAATGATATAGCAATCTATACTAGACCTGCATAATTACAAAATGCTTGTGCCGCAGGAGGGCTTTCTTTGAGATGATTGAATACACCCGCATCTCCACCTCTACATTTAAGAGGAAATATCAGGTAAAAGTCTCTCCACAGTCCCTCGTCTTTAAAAAAAAAAAAATCCCTGTTTAGCCCAAAGCCATGTTCAGTACATATGCAATAAGTAGTGGAGCATAAACAACATGAAAAAGCAGCACACACTCAGTTTGGTACATACATTACAAAACACACGGTATTAATTTTACACAAATCAGCAAATGGACCGGTAACGTCTAACATAAGATCACATATCTTAGGGAGCATAATCTACGTGGATAGAAATGTGTTCTGTGCGTTTCATGTTGCATGAAACAAGCCTCATTCTAATGCGTCTCATTTTCATGTCGTTCCTGCATGACATCGCTTCATTTTTTACTGTTTACTCCTTTTTGTAAGCCGTCCCCAGGAGACAACGAGCGCGCCTTGGCCTTAATTGCAGGATTAAACATCTGCTTTGCCTATTGCTGAGTAGCCTCACTTTGTAAGTAAGCCTCTACTAAGTGGTGAGATATTATTTAATTAGTTGCGTTTCATATAGAAATGATACAATAAAATGAAACCGGAGAAGATCAAGTGCAACAAAAAAAAAAGAGATCGCCAGGAATAAACATTGCTTGTGCATGTGCCGGTGTGTGTGAGAGGGATCTTTGTCGTGCAGCACAACGACCGCCTTTTTGCAATTTATACACAGCTCTGCCTCCTCCTTATCAACAAGCAATGTAGGAGCACCATAAGAAAGCTATGCTGTCCTCTATCTCACACTGATGCCATGTATCTACCAATAAATAAATATATAACAGCGGGGGAAAAAAATGCGTGTGGGTATGCATTGTATTTTTACACTATGTTTCAAAATATATGCTAATATTAGCTTGCACTTAGGTGTTAGGCAGGCGTGTTTTTATCAGCCCTTGCCAGCAGGCCTGAGGCACTAAGAGATGGAAGGAGCAATGAGGAAGGTGAAATCCCACACAATCCTATTAGAGTGGATTAGGGGGCAGCTTTCTTTCTGTTGCCACTCTGCTGCAGGTGAGCAATTGTAAATTGCAAAAAAAAAAAAAAAAAAAAAAAAGAATAGTTATGACATGGTTGGGTCTTATTGGGACCCTCTATTGTGACACAGGGCAGTCATTCATTTTTCTAAAAAATCTTTAATGTTTTTATTTGAGGCTATCATTAAGCCAGCAAACATGAACACACCTAAAGTCGTTAGGTAATGATTTGTAAGCTATGAATAATTACAACACTGTCAATCAAACACCCACGTAGAAGAGTTTTTTTTCCCGCCCTCTATCCCAAAACAGTTGAAATTTAAGCAGACGCTCATTATCGATCAGGTGATCAATGGCAATCAAACATTTTCGTCTTCCGCGAGCTGGCGGCCTCAGAAACCCATCCTCTCTGACCTCCCCCGTGGTTGGGGTTATCAGGCTGTTCAGGCCGGACAATTTTACCCTCCATCTTCTGTTTTTTTTTTTTTCCTCCCATCCTTTGACCTTTCCCAGAACCAATTAGTCCATCACTAGGGGAGTTATCACTGTACTCCTGGAACCACTGTACGTCTGGACAATTATATTTTTATACCTTCCAAGCGCACACTTTCCTTTATGACCCATTTCAGATTCTAACCAAATGATATGTTACACTATATAAACGAGTGCAAATTTGCATATCGCTTCAACTCCCCACGTTCACCCTCTTCGGTCGTGACAATGATTCAAAGTGATCAAAGAGATGAACGACGATTTGAGAGAGTGCTGCTCTTTGTGTGTGCAGTGAGCTTGTGCGCATTTGTGAGCATGGCAGTGTGTGTGTTTGTGTGTGTATGTATATGCAGGCCTTACTGGCACAGAGATAGCTGGCGCCTCATTATGATGACAGAGAATGAGGCTTCGCCAGGGTGACTGAACTCAATTCAGATCAGATAAAAAAGAAAAAGAAAAAAGAAAAAAAAACGTGGGCATTTGCATTCTTGATCTCCACTTTATTTATTTCAATTTATTTATCCCTTTTTTGTGCGGTCCCCCTGGGAAATGGAGAGGTATTATACAGAGTCAATCAGAATGGACGGTGGAGAGAACTCTTTAAGCTTTTCATTAGCATCTTTAACACCTTGACCTGCGCACCAGCTGCATCACTCCTCCACACTTCCTGTCTTTCATGTTGGCGTACAAAAATCCTGCACTGGCTCAACAATTTTATCAGATAATGTGCACAGAGATCCTGTTTCTCTCTACTCTATTTATGATGTACTCCTTTGCATATGGTCTTGCTCTCATTGTCTATTTTACATGCATTCAAGATTTCTACATTTTGTTTGCTATTCACAAATGAGCATATTTTGTCCTGTCCCTTCAAATATATATATTTATAAAGCACACGACTGTAGCTGTCACACTCATGTTTTGATGTATACTGCTGTTAAATTAAACCCCCTCCGTGAGGATCATCAATGTTTCATAAGTGATATTCAAGTTTTTTTTTTCATGCATCTGTCGTGGTGTGTTAGACAGGCAGACGGTGGCACTGTCCCATTACAATATGTCATTGTGTTTTGCAGGGTTAGCAGCTGTGTACGTGTGAAATCAACATTGCTCACTGGAAAAAAGGTGCAGTTTATTTGGGACGGCTTTCTTCTGTTTCGGTGTAAAATGATGAGCTTTCTCTATAACAGGTGTTAGCTGTCACATGTAGCACCAGCAGTGAACGTTGACCGGATCATTTTCATCATTTGGAGTAATTTTTTAAATAGGAAAGCCAGAGGTGTAAACAGACAGGATGAAGAAGAAGGAGGGAAATGGCAGAGAAGACAATGCTGCTGATGATGATTCACATGAGTGGCTTATGGGTAAAGAGCTCCCTGACTCAAACTCATCCAGGACCTATGCATGTGAGGGGCGCAGAAATCCCCTTGAGTCAAAGCAGGGGGGCTCTTTTTCTCTTCCCACCCCCCCTCTGCATCTCCCAAGTCTCTAATCTGAAACCAGACACATTACTCAGCTGACCCCTCGCTGCCCACTGCACGCACAGTCAGGTCTCATTTCCCTTCATGCCAACCATAGCCCGGTCACCACCGAAACCACACAGACCACTGCAGGCGCACAAGGCTGCCCACTCTGTCTGCTTGGATGGGCTCTGCGGACCAACGAGGAAGCTGGGGGTGGGTTAGGCGGAGCGGTCGGCGGAGGGTGGGGGGAGACGAAGTGCCGGGAGTATGGAGGACGGAAGTGAAGAAGGAGGGAAGCGAGCGAGCAAGTATCACAAGATGCAAGTGGGTTAAAGACCCAAAGCTCACACAAGTAAAGAAAAAAAAAAAAGAGGGTGTTTGTGTTCTGGCGTTCTCTCATCAGAGGAAGAGAAGAATGAAACGACTGCAGTGTTCGCTCTCTCATTCGTGGGTCAATAACTGCCTGTGCTCCCTCTAGAGCAGAGGAACATGTACTCAGATCCTTATCAGGGCAGCTATCATCTCCGCTGCCTCACAGAAGCAGAGATACTGTCATCCTCACACTATCGCAGAATGACATCAGCTCAGAGACATGGGAGTAATTATATTATACAAGCCCGCAACACACCGGCAGCAAAGCAACATCAGAGACCATCCACTTTCTCCCTCCTCTCTCCTTTCTCTCTCCACTTTCTCCTTCTCCCCCTCTCCATTCTCGATCTTCTTTCATTTCTTCCCTCCGTCTCCCCCCCCCCCCTCTCCTCCAACACCACCATTCATCTGTTCTCTGCAGCAGTGCCAGCACAGACGAGCACTGTCTCTAATCCATTCAACCATTAGCTCTGAAGGTGAAGAGCTTTAAAATTGATTATAATCACTTAAATTGCTTCGCCGACTTTGATCAAACCACCGAGGTTTGAGATACAGAAGCCATTGGCGCCGTAGTTGAAGGAGCAGGTGTTAGGTGGGGGTTTCCTCAGACATGTTAAGTATATCACATAATCATCACGGATCTGGAGGTTGACTTCCCCCTACTAAACATATGGTCAATGATTCTGAAAGGGACATAGAATTGCTGATGCTCAATCACTGCAGATCGCTACCCTCGAGATTAATAATAGAATAGAATATAGACTTTAGAAGCAGAGAAGTCCTATTTACAGCTGAAAATATTCATTGCTTAAACTCTATAACAATTTTCCCACTGATCAGATCACCTCATCTATCCAGTCTCAATGAATAAGAAGAGCAGGTACAGAAGAAAATATGATAACCTAGTTATCCAGCAAATTGAGTATCATATCCATCTCTGGGAAAGAAGACTATCACCTCTGGGAGTCTATTCATGATAAATGGCATGTCTGCTACTCAGAGTTGATACTGTCTGAACCTCATTACTGCTAGCCCTAAACAAACAATGCATCACACTCCAACTCAATTTCATACATCCTGACCATGGTAATTTTCTTCTTCTTTCCACATAAATCAGTGACAGGCTTCAAAACAAAAGAAACAAAGGATGCTTTCTCTTACAGTACGCTGATATATACACGGCGACTTCTGTTTTCCTGTGAAATCACTCAGAGGGATTTCGTGCTCATGTCGTGGAGAATACCGGGACAAATGGATGGATGGCTCATCATTAGGGCAGCCAGAGGTGCTAAATTTAGCGAAATACTAAGTGGAAAAAGTGCATTTTCATGAAATGGAGATGGAGGCAATTTGCATATAGAACTAACTGTCAGCACTCTATTAGCTTTGTTTGGTCTAATCACTTGAGACAATGTTAAATGCACTGTGACAACAATGGTGAAAGGCAGGTACAGTTACATAAGTATTGCAAATAGGATTAGATTTTAACATTGACGGTGACACCAAATGCTATGAGAGAGAGAGGGAGAGAGATGGAGAGGGGTGGGGGCAGAGAGGCAGCCAGTTTCCGCTGTTTAATACATTGAAATGAAAAATATAAAGCTGAAAAAGATGCTGTTAAAAAATACAGACTCAAACCTGAGGGGCTGTGGCGGGCACATTCATAAATTAGACAGAAAAGAATTGAGCTGTACATGTTTAATTGCTGCAGTGAAGAGACATCCCATGTAAGGAACAAGCCCCATGAAAATTAAACCAATTGCAGCACAGCTAAGACAACAGCACTGGGGCTTTACAACAGCAGGCTTTGTCCTGGAGCCAGGTACCGTGTTCAACAGCGTGTCTCTCATTTCGCATTCACGCACCCTCTCCGTGCGCTCATCAAGCAAAAATGTAATCACGTTACTGCGAAAGCTTTTCTTTGCCCCCCCCTCTCTCTCATAGTAATGGCACAGAGGCGCGGCAATGATAACTATGATATTAACTCGTGGAATCTGCCTGAGAGCACCACATGGCCCTCGGGGGTCCTGAGGGAGAGCAGGGGGCGAGCTGAGTGTTGTCCGCTCCAGACAGGTCACGGCAGAGTGGCCTAATTGCCTCTCTTGTTGTCTCAGTAGGCCGGCAAAAACCTCCCATCTCCCTCATCATCACTGAGGAGCACTGGCTCCCTTGTTGGTGTAGGTCTAACTCTGCCCAGTGATCCAGACTCTGCTCTTGTTTCTCTGCTGCTCCCGTGTCCAATAAAAACATCATCAAAATGCCAGTGCAGCTCTGTGAAGTCTGTGAAGGTGGTGCAACTTAAAGCCTTGAACTGCTCAACTTTAATATTAAAACGATGTGGTGCAGTAGAGATTTGTTGTATATTATTGAAGCAGTGTGTCTCTCAATGGAGTCCAGGGTACCTCAGCATTACGTCAGTGTTACACCAGTAGTGATTACGTCACTCAAAAATGCCTGGGCAGTATGATGACTAAAGAAAAGCAGTATTTTGGTCTTCTAAGTGTCATACTGCCTGAATCTAAACACCGGCTTCACTCAGAACTTCAAATTCACACACACACAAAAAAAATCAAGTGGAAACAAGTACTGCAAAAAAAAGTGGAAACAACCCCCAAACTGCAGCATTTCTAAAATCATTCGCACACATACTGTATCGAGGCGAGCATACTGCAGTCTAGCATGAATACTCGGGGTGAGGTTATATAATTTCCTCACAGTTGAGATTCTTCCTCCCCTCACTCTCATAGCCTGTGCCACGAACCTCCTTGCCACACGGGGTAAAGAGGCCTCGTATCCACTCCACGCTGGGCAGGGGCCAGGAGCGGCTCGACGCCCTGCAGAGCCAGAGGCAACGCATCTTTGTCTCTTCCAAAACACCCAGGGGCAACATGGAGCGCCACAACGTTCTAATCCTGTCTAATCTGGACACAGTGGAGCATCTGGAGATAGGGATATGGCTAATCTCAGACATGGAGACAGAGGGCACTTTGCTGAGACGGGAAAAAAGGGGATGGATCTAAGCTCGACTCGCTGTGTCTTGCAGAGCTATATGTGCATCTTGGGAATGATGGGGGGGACATTATGGAGGAATATTGTAGGCTTGAATCTGCAGTAACTTGCACTGAAGAGTGAGTGAAGATTGCCAGAAGTTAACAGCAATGATGAAGAAGAAAAAAAACTGCTCAAGAAGTTACTGTATGCAGAAAATATATTGACGGTCAGGCAAGGAAGTACTTACTGTGCCCTGCTCTTAGGGATGCAGGTGATCTGTGGATAGCAATAGGCACAATATGGTGACGCTTGTTTCCATGGGAGAGGTGAATGTGGTGGAGACTCTCCACAGCGCCGGGTTCTGACCCCGCCACAAAGCCCAGGGCCAGGGCAGTGATCCACAAGGCCAGGTGAGTGAGTGAAGCTGAATTCCGGTTTAGGGGCTCTGCTACGGGCCTCAGGGGAGCAAACCGTGTCCTCCAGCCTCCGAACATCTTCCCTGAGTGGCCAGATGAGGCTTCGGATCAAGTTGGAACTTCGGTGAGCCTTAGAGCCCCATGCTTCTCACCTCGCCAGATCTCACTACACCCAGAGACACTCGCACAGATCCACAGAGAAAGAAGGAAAGAAAGAAGAAAAAAAAAGCAAAAGGGACACCACACAAAATGTCGGTTGTGGGGGTGAAAAAAAAAAGCCTCTTGCTGTTCTCCACTGAGTTAGGAAATCCGTAGCAGCACCCAGGGAGGCAAAGTAGTGTCATGAATCATCATAGAAAAACAATCAAAAACATTCATTCAAGAAATTAGGGCAACCTTAAACAGCAATAAAGAAATCCCAGCTTGCTCCAAATCTCCTAGTTCCCTTATTCTCTCTTTCTCTCTTTCACCTTCTGTTAAGCCCTCACAATATCAGAAGCATTTTCCACACACAAAAAAAAATGTTAATATTCCAAAAAAAAAACTGCAACAGGAAGAAAAAAGAAAGCCAACTTCAAGAAGAGACGGATAGCACCTGTGCAAAGTGGATCTCTTCAGAAAACCAAGAGAGACATTCTGAGTTTCCCTCCTTTTCCTCCTCCAGTGGTCTCAAAGGATGTCCACAGGAATGGGACCATAGTTATATCCGAGTCTCATTTGCATGTGTCGGACAGCTGCGGCGGCGCTCGGGAGACGGCGTGATTGCACCTGTAAGTTGTGCCAAGTAGTGCACCCGTTCCCCATCTAGAGATCTCTGCTCTCAATGAGACCCGAGCGATAGCAACGGCAGTACCTGAGAGAGCAGCCCTGGGCAGGAACACACACACACTCACACACAGGCGGCATCGGCAGCGCCGTTCCAGAAGATGTGCGCAAGAGGAAGAGGGGAGAGAGGAGGAGGAGAAGGAGGAGGAGGACAGAGGGAGGGGGAGCGTCGACAGCCAGCCAGGAAGCAGGAGGGAGAGTGGCTATGCAAATGGGCAGCATTCACATAGCGAATCACTGGAGCCTGAGTGCATTACAGAGGAAGAGCCTATTTAGGCAGAATAGCAGGAATTGAAGCTATGTCCCCCAGCCCTGCTTCCTTTCACAACCTCTCCCCACTCTCCCTGTTCGGTCTTTTTCAATCCACTCTCCTGTGTGGACATTCATGAGCGGTGAAAGGAAGAAAGGAAGCAAAGGCAGAAAGCAGGACGGGATGGATTCATTTCTGTTTCTACTCTTATCATGTCATCTCTCCAGATTCCTCCTCTTCTTCCACTCCCTGTCTCTCTTTTCCTCCTCCCTTTTCTTTCCCACTCTGAATTTTGGGAAGTCCTGTGCATATAGAAAACCGAAGTCCAACCCAATGCTTGCCTCTCCATCGCCCAGGAAAAGTGTTTTCTATAGGTTCTTAACCCGGACTCTGCAGTCTATCGTTAGCAAGATTTTAGAAGAGTGATGATGCTGCAGCTCACATAGGCAACTCTCTCTCTCTCTTTCTCTCTCTCTCACACACAAGCATATGAACACACACACACACATGCACGCGCACTCATACATACACACGTACGTAAACAAAGCACGCACAGAGCCGGAGCTGGCAGTTGAGCACTGTCCACAGAGAGGGTGCTGAATCTGGGCAAGTCTGCCCTGCCTGCTAATAAAAGACCATTTCTCACAAGAGAGGGAATGCTGATGGCAGACTCAGTGTGCAGCACGGGTTACAGGAATCCAGAGAACATGTGGACATAAAAGCCCTGCTGATAAACACAATCCGGTTCAGCTGGGAAGTGTGCTCAGTGCTCAGAGTTCAGGACTGGGGAGCACAAGGCTCAGCTGCAGTGTGCCTGCTTTCTGTTTGCACACTGGCCATTCAACATCCTCCGCTTCGAATTGCAGTGTTCTAAGCTGCAGGAAAAAAAAAACTGTAAGCACTGCTGAGCTGATCTTTACGGTTTACAGGGAATACATGGGCATTTCATGCCCAAAGAAAGCCAACTTAGCCAGCGTGACACAGAGGATAATGTGTCCTTCTCCATTTTTTTTTCCACTTCACTGTTCACATGCAGACAATGAAAGACGCCTCGATGAAAGAAGGAACCAATTAAATAAACATCAATAATGAAAGTTTCACTTGATCCAGTTACTGTGTACAAATGCATTAGAATCGAGGGCTCGATTTTTTAAGGAACAGACACTTTATTGTTACAAGATAAACATAACCGGTGAGATAAATATCACGTAATCTGCCATCTGGCATGAGGACAGTTTCTCTGTTTCTCTGCTGTATCAGGTAGCTTTTTTTCCCCTGTACTGTGGCAAAAGAGGCTGAAGTACAAAGCAGATGTTGCACACATTAGGCAACTGTGTTGTTCTCACCTTGCAGAATCTCAATAACTTGGTGCAGCCACCTGGTGCTAAAAAGTCAGCAGCATGGAACCACTGTTCTGCTCTCATTTGCAATGGTGAAAAGGAATGTTCTTGCTGAATGTGTTTACACTTTTATAATTATCAGCAGTGCAATCTGCATAATTACACCTAATAAGGCAATCTATCAGGGCTGCTTGCCAAGGACAACAACCTGACTTACTATGTCCTCAAGAGCAAACTTTTACAGAGAAACAAAATGAGCTCTTAATATGCAAAGCCATATTATATTTAGGTAAACAAAAGTGTGCACATTGTGGTTTTTTTTACACATATAAGTTTGCAGGGGATATTCAGTGGAAATGCTGTGGTAGTATGCAGCACCTAAAGTTAATGACATCAGCAGTGAGGCGATACCTTACCTACTTATCAGGTTTATCATTAGTTACTTGTTCATTTGTGCCCCCAAGTGGTCAAACTGTAAAGTGCACAAAAGGTCTGTAGGTTTATCACAAAGCCAGCATCTTATGTTTGACATATCCAGCACAAGAGAAAACAATTACTTAGATTCAATTAAAGAACTTTTTCTAAAACTATCATCACTGCATTGTATTACTCCAGATATTCGTTAAAAGAAGACAATCTGATACATCAGTCTAATTCTGATCCCCTCTACAATAGTGCCAGTAAGCCTTCGGCAGGTTGCCCTTTGCTCCAGTCATTTTCCATGACAAATTGGCTAACAGAAGTATGAGAAGCAAGAAAAACAGAGGATGTGCATACAGCTTGAGGGAAAACATTCACAGCTAAATTCCCTCTGCCTGCACAAAAGCAAACACCTGGGACCAGGACCTAAACTAATTTCAGCACAGTTACAGATCTCATCGGCTTTAACCAGATGATTGCGGCGCGTTGGCCACAAAATGAGAAAATCCTCTTCCGCGACTAAACTTTCATCAGTAAAGAGATTTCTGATGTCCCATTGTGTTCTGACTCTTGTTTCTGTTAGTGAGACGTCTTCTTGACAGAGAGCCAAAAACAGCTCTTCTTTGTTTCCACTTAAGACCCAAAGGATCGAGCAAGTCTCTGATGCATGTGATGCTTTGAGCACATTCCCCCCTTTTGGATCTACATTTCTCTGTTTTTCTTTCTTTTAAGGTGATAAAAAAAAAAACATAACACAAAGCCACGGAGAGTTATCTGAGAAGCAAAAAGGGGGAGGAAAAAGGAAGAGCGTATTAGAAAGTGTGCCTGAGCCCCCATCACTCCCTCCCCCCTCCCTCCTCCAAACTAAGTGATCAGCGAAGAGGAGGAGAAATTGGTCTTGGGCGTAATAGTCCCTTGGAGAGCACAGGAGTATAAAAGGACAAGAGTAGTCTCTGTTACTCACTTAAGAGTGCAACTACAGTGCACTGAGCTGATGAGATGATTTTTGGAGGACTGGAGAAATAGTGGCGGGAGAGCAGCAGATGGGTGGTCTAAGAGTACCTGACCCGACTGGAGCAAGGCCTTTAAATCAGCTAAAGGGCCATAAGGCGACACTTAATCACACATGGAGAGACCCTTTAGAGAGGGATGGCTACTTAGAAACACTTTGACAGCAATGTTTTTCCTCTTTGAGAGCCACTACGATGTTTACTGTAGCGAACGAAAAGATATGTAATGACGTGTTATTATAATTGACGGGATAACTGAGGATTACACACTGCTTTCTGCTCAGGTGCAGTTTAGTAACATTAGACGCAACTGTTGTGCTCCAAGCAGATCAAGCATGCAGGCCAAGCCATGCATGAGACGGGTATACCTGTTGTGTGCTGGAGTGACACATCTGTGTCAGGCACAGCAGCATATGTGTCCCTACAAACGAGAGCCTTTATCTCGAGGGGGTATCCTGAACGCCGGTAGGGAGAATATACTGTAGTGAGCGCGGCGCATTAAAGGCTGGGAAATGTTCCTCTCACCAAGTCATCTGATCTTCCTGACATGTTTATCTGATCGACTGAGAAACGTAAAGGCTGTCAGACTCGCTTCCTCCTGTGATATAAAGCAGCGGTGAGGGACCGAAAGAGCAACCAACTGTGATTGGTCACAATTCAAATTTCTAGTTTGATGCACAGGAGGCACAGTCAAAGGAGCAGGCAGCTGTTACAGCTACATCACATGCAGTGTCGCCCTTTCATTGCAAAGACATGACGTAGGTATTCGACACTAACACTGCATGCCATACATTGACATACAATATTAAACCTGAGCTCTTTACACAACCGGGAGTATTCTGCGGATATCAAACGTGTTATTACTCATCCCAACATGATTCACAAATGCTACAGAGAGAGAGACAGAGGAGCACACAATGCACCGATGCTAATGTGTCCAAGTGTACGGGAATAGAAACACACTGCCGTCTTAGTCATCCGGAGATGTGACATGATCGGAACAGACAGATACAGGGAGTCAACACTCGATACAAACACACAAGCTGTACAGTATTCCAGCACAGAGGGAGGCCACAGTGTCAATACTGTTTGCGTTAGCAGTGGATGTTACATCAGGGTGCCTGTCTGTCAGATCGCTCTGCCGTATCAGCCAGATTGAGTCAAGCTAACTCTGACCTCCGCGGGTCAAAACGGCGTCGACTTGCTGGTTTCCGATTCACCTACACCTCGCTATCTCTGGCTGACACTTGTACTGCAGAGCCTTGTGGCTTAAGGTTTAAATTATCGCCACAGCCATGACTGCCCTCATCATTAGGCGATTAGCTCTCTCAATGAATATCTATCTCTCACGCATATGCCGCCGTCACACACCCGATGATTATTATATTAAAGACACGGAGCATACAGGCGTGTACTGTAAGCTATGGAAAACCCAGCAACATAAACATCAAATGTCACGGTTTATGTAAAATGCAGCAAACCCTTATGCACCACATAGAGATTTGTGCTGCACAAACTGTTCATTATGCAAGCTGTGAAGACTACATAAATAACACCACTCAAGCTGATAAAACAGCCCACTAATAGGAAATAATGCACAGTTAGTGTTGTAAAATCAAATCAGCAAATGGCACCGCATGATGGTGCGTAATGGAATGACTTCATTTTCACTTAGTGCAAAACAAAGAAAACAAAAAGTCAACATTCAATTCTCATTCATCCTCACTCTAATTTAGTCTCAAATGACTGAGACATTATAATTAATTCAATGAAGCTACTAAAAGAAACGAGAAAAAAAAAGCTCATTTAAAGACACTCCTTTGATACCGTTAACATTGAAAGTTATCTGGTAAAGATTTTTGTATTTACATACTGCGGTATATTTATTTGGATGTGTGGCTTCCAGGGAGTGCTGTGCCGCTATCTTGTGTAGTAGAGATCGAGCGTTACATATATAGCTGTAAACCATTCAGTCTGATGCCGAATTTACTCTGCACAACAATTTATCATCATAAAGGCGCAGTGACATGGCTGAAGTCAAATAACGATACTGTTTTCTCCTCTTTAACATAAACACACATATGCATATATACACCAGAATGCACACACTGCATCCTTTCCATTACCACGGCTGGAGCAGGCCCAAACTACATATATGGAAGATAAACAGATGGAATTTTTTTTCATAGCACACTGAGCTGTTTGTATAGCCAATAGGCTGTTTTTGCTCCTTTCACTCATTGGATTCTTCTGGCGAGGGATGCTTCAGAATCTGGCTGATGTGACGAGCTGTTTTTTTTTTTTTCCCCCACCTAATGCATAAACGTTGCCACAACATTATTCATTTCCATAAATCCATTTAAATACATATTAAGATCAAGCACAGAGGAAATAACATTCAGAAATCCTTGTACCTAAGTGCAAATAAAGGTTGTTTGTGTCTGTGTGTGCGCGCGTGCTGGCGTATATGTACGTACTTACGTGTGTGTCAGCAAGTGGGTGTGTGTATGTGTGATGATGATGTGTCTGCAAATGCATAAACCAAATCCTAACTGTCAGTGAGAGAGATAGGGGTCACAGGTCGGCAGCTTTCCGGAGGCTTTCTCTCTATCTCCTCTGACAGTTCCCAAGATGCAGTGGGCCACCGGGGCACTGTGTCTGTCTCTGTCTGTCCGTCTTTCCCGAAATCCGTCCAAAGTAGATCAGTTCCCTCCTCAGAGCGCCTCGTCCTGAACAGGTCAAGGACGGACTGTGCCTCCCTTTAGGAGCCCGCAGCTTCTTTGTTAACGAACCACTCTGTCGCGCTTCAGCTAACTGGGACAACAAGGGGAAAAAATTGCTTTTTTTTTTTTTCAACGCAAAAGTATCTATAAACAAACCGCATCCACTCCTCTCAAAAGCCTCTTGTCTGCTTTTGAATGAAGTTCATTCATTTTGAAATGAAAACTACAAAATAAAGACTTCTCTTTGGAGAGGTACTACTTCACACTCATTTAAGTTCTGGTTTTCAAAACACCAGCGGAATAAATATATAGCTCATTGAACATAAGGATATTTTGTTCACCACCGTGGTCAAGTGAAGCTCTTTCTACATGCAGTCTTATAATGAATGATCCCCTTCCTGCACAATGCTTAATCAATGGGCCTTACTGCTGCTGCTATTCTTTTCTGGTGTTCATTCAAAGTGCACTTTAAACCTTATTAAACCTCATCTTCATGACAGCCCTATCTCCGTTTTCAATCATTCAAGTACAATGAAATTGCTGAAGAAACATAAATTATGTGAATGAGATGAACCTTTACAGATCTATAAGAGGGTCGGGTGGTCTCCCGTCGCTCTCACCTTTACGGCGCAGAAGTTGTACTTCCTGCCAGCTTCACACTCTCAAAGCTGTTCTATTAGAAATGCAGGCTACTGAAGACAGAGAAGTATTGTGCTGCTGCGTTGAAACATGAGGTAAAGCTGCACTGGGAAAACTGTTCTGCTGCCGTGGAAGAAACAAAGTTGAGGTGGCTGAAACTTCTGACCACATTCTGACACGTGGGAGTGAGGCGAGGGAATGAGGAGCAAGCGAAGGATGTCTGCTGCGTGGAAGGGAAGCGCAGAGGGCGAGCTTTGGATGGGCAGTAGGGAACAGAGGAGGGAAATGTTAGAAAAGTCCAAACACTGTTTTGACCTGTACGTTTGAACGGTGAGGGAGAGCCTGCTGCCTTCAGGAGCAGGGAAGAGGAATACATTCTGAGCAGTCTCTTTCACTTTCAGCCAAGTTTTCTTCTTAGCTGGCTGCTCCGCCAAACAAGGGCAAGATGAAACGCCGTTCCGTGTTTCAAGTTGATAGTCATCTTTGGAGGGCCTTTTGGCCGGTTCAAAAGGTAAAGGCATTTCAGAGGCAAAGGCTACCTGATGTGGCACCGCTGTCCTCCAAGACATCAGCAGCATGGAGAGAGGGTGACCATCGCTTTTAGAAGTCAGGCCGCCGTGCAGTCCCAGCAGCCTGCAGGGTCTTAGACACCAGAGGTGACACGTTTAGCTGCTCCATAGATGTAGCCGGCTGTGTGGGGGATCTGCAATGTGTGATGTTGTTGGGTTGCCAAAGTTTGGATTTGACATTTTATATATCCCACAAAAGGCAGAGTTTTGGCAGCGTAATCTCGGGTACATACAAAATTAATTGTGCTGCTTCACAGTGTGGTCCAGCCTATAGCCTCTGTGTCTATTAAATCCTAACTGAAGTCCAGTAAACATTCATAATTCAAACTTAAAATGCTATTAACTGGCAAGTTTGTCATAGGGTAAAACCAAAATTTTTCAGTGCATACAAAGTAATAAACTTGAGCCAGGAGGACATGTTTGCATTTTACTCAGTGATAACATCGAGTGCACGCAACAAAATCCACAAAGCAAAGCAGGACCGGTGCTGACACTTATAGGGTATGCCAAGCCATTCATGTCTAAGTGAAGGATTGGTATATGAATGGGCAACAGCCTAAAGCACAGCAAGCAATGTATATTTGAGAGTGTGTCACATACAGAATGAGCATGACTCCAGTTGTCTGCATACACCAGCATTGCAGGCTTCACTGCTTTCATTCTCTCATGCCTCCAAAAAAAAAAAGAAATTGATATCTGGAATTGGCCTCATGCCAGCAGAGGTGTCTTCCACATGCTGCATTACATAAACACTACCAGCGCTGGATTAGCCACAGCAGGTTTTTCCATTACGAAACTGAAAGACTTTCACATGAATCCCAGTCACAGAAAGTCTGATGAATACAAGCATCTGTTGTAATGAATGAATGTAATGATTTCTGACCAGCCATTACTACAACATCTCCTGTATGGAGTGGGCTAAGAGCAAACACCGGGTGATGTGTTGTCCGGGTTCCCAGTGAGGTGGCGGACCCCACCACCGAAGATCCTGTATCTTTGAAGCCTATTGAGCCAGTTTCCTCTCTACATCACTCTGTCAGAGCGGTTCTATTGCTGGGACTGACTTTGCTTAAGACAGTGAGTGATCTGCGTGTGCTCTCCACCCTCTCTGTCTACAGATAAGACAGGATTTGAGCAGTGCCACCCATGAAATCTGTCCTTCATACACAAAAAAAAAACTTTAGAAGTTAGTTGAGTTCAAGGACAATTGAGACGGATAAGTTCTATTGACCTCCCCAGAGAGCAGAGTTTGCATTGTCTAAGCCCTTTGTGCATATTGTTAATATTACTTGGAGCACACGGCTATGCTCAGACATACTAAACAGTTGTTTGTTTGCAACAGAGACTGGCTGCCAAACCCCCTCTTGAAATAGAGCCTCTTTCATTTGCTTTGTGACAGCGTTTTACAAGTTTATCGAGATGCTTCTGTGGCTATACTGCAGGCATAGTACATGCCCTGTAGTGTATCGCATCAACAGTGCTATTCAATAAGAAAGTGTCTAGGGGTAGAAAAAGTTTAGCTTTCAAGCACGTCTGATTCCTTCTCCTGGTCTGTCCTTAATTTGGAAAACAATGCAATGGGATAGCTTGGTTTAAAACGCTATGTGTTGCTACAGGGAGCAAGTTAAGGAAATTGAATACAAGGCAAGTCAACTCTGAAGGCTTATCAAAGGCCAAGGCACCAAGCTATAGTGCATGTTCTTAAGCTTCTTAGAGGGCAAATTGTTCATCAGTTTCTCTCTTTATAGCAATGCTGGAAAGTTACACAGCAAATTAACACAATGCTGAGGCCGTCCTCCCAGTAAATGAGGTATATTTACATTTTATGTGAGCAAGCCCTCTAGTGGCCAGAAAGAAAGTCGGTGTACGGAGGACGTCAGAGGGGATGAATGGGTCAAACCACAGGTGGGTCCTGTACCTTAACAAAGAACTTATCTTGACCTAAACTCTTTCCTAAGTCTAAAATTATTTCTCATCTAAACCTAAAGAAACCTTAACCATAGCCTCGGGAACTAACAAATGATGTCATCCTGCCTATTGCAGCATCACATCAGTCGTACTAAAGGGCATAAACAAACAACATATGCTCATTTGAAAGACTCATTGAGACGAGGTATAAGGTATTCTCTCTGCTGTGTGTACTCGCATGCATTTTATTGCCCAACACCGTGTGCGGCCGGATGAAGTTAAATTGCGCTGCTCACAAAGCAGAGCCATAAATTTTTAGCCGCACCATTGTGAGGCAAAAAAAATGATCCGTCTGCAACAGGACCCCCTGCGGAGCCGGCACAGTGGTCTCATTGAAATGGAAAAGAAGCCTGCTGCAGTGCCATTGTTGGTAACGTTCATCATGCTAAACGGTAACATGAAAAGCAGCGCTGAAGCATGTCTGCTCCAGATGCACGGAGGGGATGCAACTTACCTGTTTCCCCCCCCCCCCCATTTCGTCTGTTTAGTAGGTTTGGAAAACTTCGGCCGCACAATTAATCACATTCACACAGACTCTTCCCGCCGCACCTTGTCAACATGTCAATGTCACAGCGGGAGTTGGTGCAGCAGAACCCGTCTGAGTAACTCCAGGTCTGTGGTCACAGTCGGAGCTGTCTAATGCACCTACTTCTGGCTCCACAGGTCGCTGAGGACATAATAAGTTTGTCATTAAGCCAATAATGATAGCGAGTCAGTAGAACCCTTTGGCTCACCTAGAACTAAAGTTAACATGCATAAATATTAGTGGGGAATTGCAGGCCAGAATCAAATTAGCTCACCAAGCAGGTGGGCCACGTAATTATAGGTGTCACTGTGATGGTAGTATGGCTAAAATGTGAAAATGAAAACAATAATGATGAAACACCCCAGGACTGCACCCACCCCTGACATGTACATGCCTCTTAAACTTCATATGCTCAGCAGGTAAGAGATATGATTCTCAAAAGGAAAGCTGGACCACCAACAAATACCCAACACTCTTTCTTTTAACACTTGTATTTGCAGTGATTTATTGAAGTGAGGTTCATTCCTAAAATATACTATCTGTTTGTTCTCTGTTTGTCTGCCTCTGCACATGCTGTTACTGTAACGTTAACTCTGGCAAACATACATTAATAGTTCTGCACTTGAGTATAAATATTCAGAATTCTTTTTAACTACAGAACAATACACTGATTGTTGTCCTGTCATTGAGAAAATATATTTTTTTTTCCTTACTGCAATTTTTGATTGCAATGTCCGTCAGCATCTCAATTTGCAATTCACTGAACTGAAAATCAAATTTTCCCTTCAATTAAATGACTTTCTGGCTGTGAAATCATTTGCGGCGTGTCAACAAAAGCAATCAAAAGTTTTTAAATAGTTAAGTAGAAACAAGCTTTTTTTTTTTTTTTTTTAGGCTTGTTTTATATTCTTTGCCACAGTCCTACCCGGTGTCATGTTCAATGGTGAGAGTTTATGAGAGAGGGGAATATTCACAGTGTCAGTGTATCACCCAGCAGGGTAGTTTAGCAGATACTCTGTCTTCTAGTCAACACTTTAATTAGTATTGTGTTGTGGAGAAACAACAGCTTCTTATTTCCTGTCAACATGCCCCTCCAGGCTACCAATTAATAAAAACCACCTCAAAGATTAGGTTCTCACCGCTGCACTGCAACGAGCTCGACGAGAGACTCTGATTACAGCAGAGATTACAATGGAGACAACAAAATGTGCCTGTGCTCAACTCTGATCTGACCACATACTGTTCATCGGCACATGAAATAATTCAGAAACTCTTTTAATAGGCAAGAGCACGAGAAGTGATCTCCCCCGACTGAGTTTCATATTGTTGAGGGCACACCAGAGCTCTGTCACACCATATGAACAATCTGTATGTCAGACACGGCTGCTCCTCCATACTAATGCCACCGTGCCAGCGTGAAGCCCCGTCGCATAATGAGCAAGTGCCATGCGTCCTCACAGCTGTATTCTATATTTTACCATCAGTCAAGTGAGCTATTCAGTCGTCTGTACGTGCGTGTGCGAGTCAACTCCGCGAGAATTCAGTATTCCAACTAGCCCGGCCGCAAAGATATTAGCGATTCAACACCACTTCCTGCAGAGAGCTCACTGCTTGGGCGAGGTTACAGACGTGTTACAGCATCCGCGGAGAAAGGAAAGGAGACCTGGTTTCCATGCCAACAGCCTTTACCCAAATATGGCCACCGCTTCCTGGCACAGAAACCCCTTTCAAATCAATGAGCATGTGGAAATTATTCGTAAAGTAATAGGGCCACTGATATCAAATGAGACGTGGAGGAAGGAACAAAAAAAAAAAAGCTCAAATAATAAAAGATCTTTCAATAGTTCAGGAATGATGCTAATCTTGAGGAACAGTCCACCTCAGTCCATCTGGAAGTGCAAACCACAGTTATGGAATATGTGTGAAAATAAGATTTGCATCCTACTATACAGCTTCAGACACTAACGCCTATTGAATATATAGTGTGAACATGGAGCTAGACATGGCAAAAACCTTTAATGAACAGCTGATTTCAAACAGGGTTCTGCCTGAGGAGCTGGTAACAAAAGCACATGTTAATATATAATGCTGGTTGTATTCTATATTTTTCTTACTGATATATAAGCATCATATATATATAAGCAACACCCATCATATATATATATAAGCAACACCCGAAATTCCCCTATGGGAGATTAATAAAGAATTATCTTATCTTATCTTATCTTATCTTATCTTATCAAAACCATCACTGTGTCAGTCCATCTCTTGAAAGCTTATAACATCCCTATCTGTCTGTGGCACCCAGCCCCAAGTTCATTTCTTCCCTCTGAGGATCTAATTCTTTAAGAATGGCTGCCAAATATATTATACATGTATTTTTAAAAAGGTTTGGTAATTTCCCGAGACAGCTGAGCACTGTATATTTTAGCAAACACATCAGTAAATAAGGAATAAACACAGTGTGCGCTCTCATGGTAATGATGAAACATGTCACCCAGTGCAACAATATGGCTCACTGATGTCTTTTAATTAGTTTATAGAGAACAATAGAGCTTTATTTTTCAGCCATTTAAAACATTTCTAAACTTATGAGCTGCCTGTTCCGGTCTGATTCCAAACAACATGTCCGTGCATTCGTCTCCAGCAGATTAGACGACTGTAATGTTCTTTTTTGCAGGACTTTCAAAAAGACAACAGTAGGTAAGGTCCAGCTCATCCAGGAATACATAACATTGCAACACATTACACCCATACTGAAAACTCTTCACTGTCTGCTGGTACAACACAGAACTGATTTCAAAATATTACTGCATGTTTACAAGGTGCTAAATGACATGACTCCTAAATATATGTTCAACCTGACTATAGTCCTATCACATCTCTCAGATCATCATGCATAGGTCTCCAGAATGTACCTAGAAATCAAACTAAATCTGAGATCTTACATTAGTAGGATAAAGTCATTGTTGGTTTTCAGTCTTTTCATGGGATTTGTTAACAGTAAGAAAAATCTAGAACGTAAGACCATCAATATGGGCATACTATATCCATGATTACTCTTATAGTGCATTGGTTATATGATGTTTATAGAGTAAATGTTAATCGCTTTATCATATATTTGCATTTTCTGTGAGTAAGTAAATGTATATTTTTAAGGGAGAACAAAAAACCCCTGCATCAATTATGCAGACTGGCCGTTTGATTGCATGTATGAAAAGCCTTCAGCTGCCTTAGAATAGATCAGTTAAACTTTACATTGGACGTACTGTAATTGGTGAAGTGTGCGTGCACATTTAGGGGAAATGCTCTTGAAGTGAATGCACAGAAGCACTTAAGACTGCTTCTCTCATATCTCGGGGAACAATGGCTGTTCAAAGCTAGGCCAAGCTTTCAATACACACACTGAAAACCCAAATATTTTCAGACCCTTGGATTCGTTTCGCTGCGCTGCATGAAAAGAGGGCCACATCCAGGGCATTGAGGACATTACTTCCATGTGACAGCAGGCTGTTTACTCCACCGCCTCATGTCCCCTTGGCCTCTCTACTCGACTGGGTGTCCCCTTGTATTGATTGAAACCAAACTAAGTGGTCTAATCCTCGCATGCCACCGCAGAGGACTGGGACAAAACTGTCTGCTGTGCTTCCTGAATGTGTGTGTCTATGTGTGTGTGTGTGTGTGTGTGTGTGTACGGGAGGGTTTATCAACAAGATAAATCTGGAGGATCGTCAAGACTGTAGCGAAAGACAAGTGACCTATTTTATATGAAAATGCCTGAATATTAACAACAGGCTAAACGGTAGCAAATAATTGTAAATTCTTTACACAATTCTTGACTACAAAGATGTCGACAATGGTGAATTGGACCTGATGCTTTTCTTCACACACACATAACTGTCAGTGAAATCCGCCACTCTGGGGATTGGCTGTTTTCTGAACTTTCTTAGATTTCTTAGATTCTAAGCCTCTAGTCCTTTTTTTTTTTTTTTTAAACATTACTTGAAGCCTCGCTTTTGTGGGCTGATGCAACAAACGTGTCAGTGTGTGGGTTCCTCTGTTGTATAGAAGCTGTCTTTAGACGACGTGGAAAGGAGCCACGCGACAGAAATAGGATTCTTTTACTTTCTCATGTATGTGCCTAAGAGATATCAGACCGACGCCTATTACAGATCACATAATAGATACCAAGCCCAGGGGCCCACTGGCTAGTTGCAAGGTACAAAGATATAAGAATGAGCATTGACTCAGACCCATTAGAAATCAAGTGAGAGGGGCGCGTCTTCGCCCCTCGGGCAGAGACAATGGAGATGAGACCCACACACAACCTCCATTGTTGATACAATATTGACATGGCACTAATAGCTCTGGCTGTAAGGCCGGGCCGAGGAGCAACCAGGCGAGACAAAAATTGCATGAAGGCCAGGCATACCCCTTCGCTGTAGCCTCTCCACGACCCACTTTAACTCAACAGCACACACCATTCTGTTTGTCTCTGTACATTACCCTCAGCTGCTTGACCACTGCAGGCAAAGTCCCTCAGGACGTCTAGACTGGAGTTTAAGTCCCACAAGCACACAGACAGACACACACACGCCATCCAAGGTCTTGAATGAAAACTAGAACACGTTTTTTTTTTTTTTTTTTTTTCAAACCTCAGCGGACATGACAGAGAAGGCAAACTGCAATATGGCAATATTAACTCATACTCTAAGCTTAGACGAAAGCTGCGGTAATGTTCCGCTTTTGGCTGATCACCAGCGTCAGTGTGCGCTAGCAGAAGAGCGCTGATGACTTATACACACGCAGTTTGTGCCTGCTGTCTGAGTCACTCACGAAAATGTGTTCCACATGCCATTTTATTCCTACTGGCATCAAAAACAGCTTGTAGTGACGAGACCAAATGCATGCTTAACACCATTCACCACCATCATAATTCATTTCACATGCACAATGATCTGAGAAAAAAAACTGATTCATCTTGGCCAGCATGTATTTTTTTTCCCTAGTTTTCACCGACTGTAGGTATCCAGTGGGGATAATTGCTTCTATAAATACAATTCTAAGACAGTGTGTCCACAGTTCATTGAAAAAAAAAAAAAAAAAAAGTACTGGCGCATCACTGCTGTGAAGTGTTTGGGTGATGATGAAGAGAAGATCTGAAGATTGTTTTTATATCTATGTCATCATCGCGCCAATCACTCCGAAGTGAGAGGTGCAGCTTTGCTCTGAGGAGTTGTAATACTTTTATCATGACACAGTCGCAGCATGGCCGAGAAATGGTGACTCGCTCTGAAACCTGGAATGCACTGCGGAGTGTATGCCAATACATGCAACACATGTTGATCAAAGGCTGAGGTACTTAGAAAAAATATGCACTGAAAACTGCTATGAAGATACTCTCACTAAGAATAAGCCACATGACTGAGCTTCAGATGTGTAAATAAGGAAACTTTGTGATCTCAATGATGTCTTCCTCGCTCTTAAATTGTTTGTTTGTCTGCATCCCCTAGAGGACCGAGCACTTAGAGAGTCATGTGTTGTTGGCCACACCTCGCAATGCAGTGATTAAAAGGACCTGCCACAAGACTCTGTGTTCAATTTCCCAAACACGTCTCTTTACTTCACTTGCTTAAAGAATGATGCCAAGTCACTGATACCCCTTTTCTCTCTGAGCAGCTATAAACCTCAGAGGAAAAAAGATATTTCTTCAGATCCCAAAATTATATTTCTGGTACTTGTTTGGAAGAAGTATACAGTCATCTTTAGTTGCTTGTACACAGCATCAATGGCAAATGAACATTTAGGAAATAGTCTCTAAAGATGAATATAACATACCCTGATTCACTTTCTGTTTATTACAATTATAATCTTATCAGATTCAAAGTACTTTAAAATACATGCGCAAATATTTTTTGGGGAGGGGTCAAATTTTATTATGATCTCAGCTCAGAATCGTTGCACTGTCTTTTCCAAGCAGAGGCCTGCTGCCTGTTTGTTTTCATTCTTAAAGCAGATAAGTGTTTCCTCATACAATCATTGAAACTGTGTTAACAAATTATTCAAATTCATCTAATTGGAAGTCACTGTCACATACTGCACTACAGCGGAGTCTTGTGATAATAAACAATAGAGCAAGAAAACAAGGGGAAAAAAGTGAGGCTTAACAGTGAATTAACAGGCAACTGCACACGAGTATCAATACGCAGTATTCTGCTGAAAATGATTTACATATTGAATTTACATGAGCTGACAATGACACGGTATTGTAGTATCAGACATGATATTAGTTCCCTTATGATGTGTGACTGGCAGCTGTACAATGCACCCTGGCTGTAAATGTTATGGGGGCCAGGGGCTGTGAAATGGAGTTTTTCTCCTTGTGAGAAGGCAGGGTGCCAAGACTACCCGCTAGAGAAATACATGGAAAATATGAGCAAGCTCTGCATGCGAGTTGCTTTCTTGGAGACCCATTGCTCTGTTGCAAATTGCCTGCATCTCAGCTTATGCAAATAGACCCCGGTAAAAAGTGATATTTTCCTCAAAGATGCCTCTCTCGTTCTTTTGCCCTCCCTCCCCACCACCACCACCTCTTCTATCCCCATGACAATCCATCAACACAGATAAAACCCAACCATCTTCAGCTTCATTCTTCCTACTCATAGATTTTCCTTGGCAGAGTGAGGGTGTCTTGCATCACTATTCTGAGGACTAGTTCACTTCATCCGGAGTGAAAGAGATTTCTTGGAAAGTATGTTTTCGCGGTTACATCGCGTCCCTCGGGCCTGCACATTGATTCGTCCTATTGTTTTGTCAGGTCAGCAGGAATAATGAGACAAGCTACAGTAACTACACTCAGCAGGTACAGCACTTTTTGCTCAGATGTAATATATGCACACATGTCCTGTGAGCCGCTCTCCGCTCCCACTGCTGTAAATGAGCTCTACGGGCCTGCTCGGGATGAATATGTATGATGGGAAGAAAGGGGGGAAAAAAAAAGAAGGAATTCCAAACTGCGTTTCTTCTGCCTGCAACGCACTGGGAAGGTTCATGAGGAGTTCGCCATCAAAAATATCCCTACACACCTCCAGCGCAGCCCCCTACTCCTCTCCTGATCCAAACCAGGTCTGAGGAATGAAAGGGAGAATGAAACGAGCAGAGGAGGGCTTGGATCAGGACGAGCTACACTCGAGCTCACATCTCATGGACACAAGAATCCTTTTAGCGTTATCATAGGCAGCAGATATGTTCAGGGTAGGAGGCTGCACGGGAATCTATTAACGCTTTCTGTTGATAA
The DNA here is from genome assembly GCA_037975185.1 of Centropyge bicolor. Lineage (NCBI taxonomy): Eukaryota > Metazoa > Chordata > Actinopteri > Pomacanthidae > Centropyge > Centropyge bicolor. The sequence goes on along the minus strand of JBBMOC010000007.1, from coordinate 6,180,067 downwards.
CAAAAGATGGGGTCTTATCAAGCTCGTAGAAGTGACACAGAATGCATTAACATTTATGGTGCTCTCTCCTCTGCTTTTGTGTCATCTCCGGAGTGCCCACTCTGTTCTTTTCTCCTTAATGCAGTTCAGCACTTTGCCCATTCGCCCCTCACTGTGTGAACCGCTGCAGAAGAAAATAATGACCAAACAAAATCCCTTGTGCATGTTTTGCATAAGAAAGTAGCCCATTTTCTAAAGGTGGAGCAGACATTACCCCAGTTCTCTCAAAGCTAAACATTAATGAGCACGCAGTCCTTTAAACTAAATGCCAATTTAACTGTCTTTAAGAGAGATTAATATCACAAAACTTTTAAATTGCATCATGTGGCTCAGAGTAAGTTTGAATGTTTATGGTGTGTGTGAGGGTGTAATTAGTTTTGGTCAATCCAATACTGAACAGCATTCTGGGAAAAATTGTAATAAATAATAAGATTTTTAATGAATGTCATTTTGCTTTTTTTGATTGACATGCTGTTGATGTTTTATTTAGCACAACACAATGTTTGTTGCTCCCTCTAGTGGTCCATGTTCAAACTTTAATGAGCTTTCACTGAAGTGTCAGACAGACGTCTCAGATGTTAAAGTTTCTGCCCCACAGAGTCGCGACAGCTCTCGACTCCCTCTGTGAAGGCAATATACATCCAAAACAGAGCTGCTGCAATGAAAAGTTGTGTCAAGATTTCTTCTAATTGACCAAGTTACAACCCTGACTCCAAAAAAGTTGTGACACCGTAAAAATAAAAACAGAATGCAATGATTTACATATGAACTATGTTACCAACAACCAAAGTGTTACTGGGCCCATATATTAATCTCCTTTATACGATAATGTGTTTGACAAAGTGTTGATCTTCTCTCCATCCTTGCTTGTGAACGACTGAGCCTTTCCAGGATGAACCTTTCATACCCAATCATGATACTATCACCTGTTACAAATGAACCTGTTTACCTGTGGAATGATCCAAACAGGTGTTGGATCAGTCCACAACTTTCACAGTCTTTTGTTGCTCCCGTCCCGACTTGTTTGAAACATGCTGCTGACATCAAATTTAGAATAAGCAGATATTTACAAAGATCAATGAAGTTAATGAGGTCAGAAATTAAATATATTGTCTGTTTTCAATTGAGTATATGTCAATAAAGATTAGCAAATTATCTCATTCTGTTTTATTTATGTTTTACACGGCATCCCAAACTTTTTTTGGAGTCAGTATTGTACAGAATATCAGTATCCACTTACAGTGTACAGCACCGTTAAGGGACTTCACTTAGTTTACAAAGCAAAGATGTCATATTTTGGCGAACGCTGTGTTTTCTGAGGACACCAATATAGCACACAGACAGGAAACAATAATGAGCCGGAATACAAAGTCTGTGAGAGAGCACAGGATAAAAATGGCCCTGCTGTTGATGCTAACACCCACCTTTAAACATCTGACGCCAAGATTTTCTTGGACGCATTTAATTATCTTAACAGATGGACTGAATTATGCATCTAATGCTGCGAGATGCGTAAGAGACATATCATTTTTTAACGATTTGCTGGGACTTGAATGAAATGGAAAAGTCCTCATCATCCAATATTGTGGAGGGGCCACACAAAAGTTTGCCAATAGCTATGTTTTACTATGTAACTTGTCAGACTCAAATGAAATTAAAAAAAAAAATAAACAAATCAGACTTTAAGAGTTGAAAAGCAGGAAGTGGAATCCTACCATCGTTACACAGCGGTCCTCCGAATGTCGTCATGCTGCAGTCACAGCTGAAGCCCTCCCACTGCTGAAGACACACACCCTGGTTGGCACATGAGTCTTCTTGGCACGTCGTGCTGGGGCCTGAATATGGAGATAAATAGCAACTTGGTGAGCCGACTTTTATAATAATAAGCAGCCCAGTTTGACTCTGCAGTGAAATTAAATGTCACACACAACATACAGACAATAGGCTTCTGCAAATGGAAGCACACACAGAACAAACATACATATGCTACGCAAACACTCCAGCTACTGTGTATTCAGTCATATTTTGCATTAATTTCTACAAATACTGGCACAAATTTCCTGATTGTAGCCAACAGCCTGCGTGAATCCTCAGAGAATTTAGCCGTATTCAGTGAACAGATACAACAAAAACCTGACACAGCATTAAAAAAAATACATTTGATGTATAAGCTCAAGTAATACCAACAATATGATTAAACTGTTATTGGTTATATACATTCGTTATATTACATTTTTTGTTTAAGAATAGCAGAATATTAAGTTTGCATTAGGTTACAGTCCCCATTAACATCTGACTTTTGTACAGGACAGTTGTGTGTATTTAAACTGTGTCGACATCTGTGTAGCTTGATTTTTCAAGTAAAATGTTTCTACAGTAAACAGCACACACTGTAACCCAGTTCTCCTTTCCTCCTCCAAACTGTTCTCTGACCAACTGTGAAGGAGCTTTGTGCTCTCAGATTACAATCTAATACAAGTGTGCAAGATGCACTGAAGATAGACGCTGTCTGATTTCAATCCTGATCATCACAAGCACGTGGTGTTGCCAGCTGTGCTTGGGGTCGTAGGACAACGATACACAGGGGCCTGAGTGATCCATGTGCTTCTAAATGGCAATGTAATAGTGCTTCCAGATGTGTTTAGAGGCAAAATGTTTAATCATCATGCCTGCGCATCTATCATTATCATCTTTCCACCAGTCAATCAGTCAGTCAGTCAGTCGATGTGTCTGAGTCAGTATGCAGTAAGTATACAGCTGTTGTAGCCCGGCTGTCTGTTTGTGTGACAGTGATGCTGCAGTAGTTCAGTTAATGGAGAAATGTTAGTGGAATGGCAAATGGTTAGTATGGATGCATGTTGTTATACTCTTTTATTAAGTTTTAATTGTGGGATTATTGCGGTTTGGGACTATTGACTTGACAATTCCAGCCAACTTTGTTTGTCAGTTCTGATTGGTTATTATCAACATCTGGATAACTGAGCTACATTTATGACACATGGACATGACATCATCTGAATAATGACACAGATGCATGCATGTTCTCCTCTTTACAGCCATGTGCATGTGCAACACATTTACCTTTGTCATAGTTTGGTCATTATCATGACATTGATGTGTGTATACATTCTGTTATGCATTTATTTATTTGCACAGCTGTTGAACGAAGACATACATTACAGCCTCACTCTTACATGTCCTCTTTTTTTCTGACTAAAGTGCAGCTGCTGCTCAGCCTCAGAGTAGCTATGGTAACTGCTTAAAGCTGTTGCCCACTCAAGGCTGAAAAAATGCAAAAAAGTAAAATGCAGTACACTGTGTATATTTTGTCACAAGAAACAAAAACAGTTTAATAACTTAATTTATGATTACGAATGTTTCTGCAATGCATTTTTAATACACATCAATTTAAACTGCGTGTAACTTCATGTTACACTAATGATTCCACTGCTAATGAAATCTCTCATATTATAATATGCCTAATGTGTCAGAAATATTAAGCAGTCTAATTCAAGTACTTCAAGTAAACAATGAGACAACAGATGTGTAATTGCAAACATATATATCTAGTTAATATCAGACATCACAATTTAAGTCATTAACATACAGAATCATCCATTTTTTAAGACGAGTTCCCATTTTTGTAATGATTCATATGTAAGACATGAAGTAGAGAATAATCATATTACTTAATATCAAATTTGTGTTAATTACAAAATGAGTGACTCTAATGTAGCTGTATTGCTATTTATTTATGAAAATGCATCTGAATTCCTTTCAATTGCTAGTCAGTGGTGCTATTTTAGCAGCTGGCTGTTTTAACTTTGTTTAAGGCTTGAAGCCTGCTGCTTATTATGGTTCCTCCTTACAATGTGGTAATAAAAGTAATAAAGAGTAACTGTAGTAAAAGAGGAATATGGTTTTGGTAAACATGGGATTTATGACTGATTTCATGTAAAACATAAAAATGACTGAACTTTGAGTTCAAACCTCATTTTGTCATAGGAAATTCATGCAACATTGTTATTGAGACTATGATAAGTCATGCAAATGTATCCTATCTATATACAGCATGTAGACACAAAATGAAAGAAAAACAAAACAAAACATAACCACAGCAAAAAAGAAACTTATGTCCAACAACATACAATATGTAAGTGCAACTCAAAACGTGAGCCCCATAGGCTTTGATACAAGATGGTAATGATACTTGTATTCCTATGGGACTGAAGCCCATTTCATATAGCAGGTGGGTGAAATCAAACTAGGCAGTCATCCTGCTCAGGGGGATGTGGAAAGTGTGGAGGTAGAGGCTGTGGAGAGGTGAGTGGGTGGGGGGTTGGGGGGGGGCAGAGGCATTGCAGATGCAAAGAGGGGAGGGAATCAGACTCTGTATCAAACAGACAAAGCTATCTACCTTGCAAGTCAGCTTTCATCAATGCAACTTTTGTCAGCAAAATAATAGGAAAGGAAAAGGCAAAGTATACCAGCTGTTAGTAAAGCACCAAGACATCAGAGATGGAGCAACAACAACACAGACTGCTGGAGCAGGAGAGACAGAGCGGGGATTGAGGCGGCTGTCTGTCCTCAGAAAGAGCCAGAGGGGAAAGACTGTATTGTATAATGGAGGCCGGGTTAAGCCAAACTGAAACAGCAACTACTCACAAAATGGCATCGACAATGTGAAGTAAAAGCATGCAACTGTTAAGTCGTTATTATGTGAAGTGGATATGCTTTGTCCATTATGGTCAGTAAAAATTTAAAGTGATAGTAAGCTGCATATTTTCTCTCTCACACTCTGAAATTGTCTCTGCTGTACTCAAAGGCTGTCAGCGACTATACGCCACGTTCTGACTCCTTTAACACGATTCAATAAATGCGATATCATTGAAGTCATTTTCCACTCAGAGCCGCCATTGATACCGCGTGGCACAAGCAACAGCAAGTTTGACAGACCCACACGGGGCGCCGCTGAATTTGATTACATTCGTAACGCTGGAACGTGGAAAGATCAGATGTTGCGCACTCAATAGAAAAAGAGTGGATGAATTGTGAAATTAAACTAAGTGAGTGAAGTTGAAGAATAAATCAAATATTGTCTCTGGATGTGGTGAGCACATTAGACTGGGCAAATGATATTCATGCATGCAACAAAGGCTTCATACATAATTCAAAAGGATTGCTTCTGGCAAACTCTCAGATCCAGCAAGCATGCACAGAGCAAAACAGAATGGGGATAAAATGGGAAATAACACTGGCAGGACAAATATGGCAGAGAGAATAATCAGATTATGGCTAAGTGAAACAGAAATGATTGCCTGTGGAGGAGTGTCAGAGCTTGATGCATTCTAACAGAATACTAACACACTTTATGGATGTAAAATTATGTGCCACAGGTTGGCAGTGTGGGTGCCTCGGTGGGTGTGCTTCACAGCGTACGTGTATCCTTGTGTGTGAGAACAGAGAGGGGGGGGGGGCAGAGCAGCGAAACAGCGCCGCATGTGTCGCAATGACCCTTTAGGAAAGTTGTGTGATAATGAGGGGAAACCAGACGAGTTAAGAGAAGGAAGCTTTAATGATTTCATTAGTGTCATCAGGAATCTGACCAGTCAAATTCAAACCTGAGCTTTAGTAAGAATATGTAATGAACTAAAAAAAAAAAAAAAAAAAAACTTTGAAAGCAACATACAGGTCTAAAGTTTCCTTAGTGAGCTGAGAGAGGACTCACCTTCACATCCTCTCTCTATCTGTCCCACACAGTCCAGAGCGTCTGACATCAGGTCTGGGAGCCGCCCGTTCAGATCCACTGATGCCAGACAACCTTGAAAACCCTCCTTGGCGTGCACCAGTTTGGGCAGCTCTTTGTACATCTCCTTGGCCACCCCACCAATGTAAAGGTTGCCTGTGTGGAAATGACAAACATGACAATACTGACCCCTAGTGGAAACAAAACGCCAAGCTTACAATATCATGCTTATTACAGTTAAGGAATAACTAAGTAGAATTAAGGGGCAGCATTGAAATTGGTCTCACACAATTTCTGTGTTGTTCTTTAATGATGAGAACATTTGTTTAAGTGTGTGATCCAAGTGAAGAAGAGCCGTTCATAAGTGTCATGATTGTGTCAATTTGCCTTTTATTTATATTTTACCAATATTTGTCATCCATCCTTTTCCTCTTTCATTATCAATTTTTAATAAGATTAAACCTTTGAATTAGAAAACTAATTATGCCGATATATATATAGAAAGAAAAGCTTTCATCTTTTTAGGCAGACAATTCTTTCAAATAGCATATATGGATGGTCTGCTAACCACAAATGGTCTTTTCTGTGAACTCCCCGCTCCACATGCACATTAGTGTTGGCCGCTGAACAGATGGGGGTTAAGTTCCTTGCTTAAGGGTACCTCTGCGGTGGTAATGAGTGAGGGCCAAAGCATTGCTTTTTCCCTCCATGTCTGCAGGGTTTATCCTGCTGGTACAACCTTTCAGTCACTTTTTCACTTCTAGGCCACTGCTGTCCCAATTTAATGAAATCTGGGGGGAAAAAACAAAACCCATATAAATTCACTGCGCACCCTTCAGGTCCAGGTTTTTAGCTCCTGTGGTCGTCTGTGTGGTGACCTTGGTGTCTATCTTGACAGTGTGGAGGTTGTTGGTGTCCCTGGAGATGATGACATTGTGCCAGTGGTTGTCGTTCAGGGGCTTGTTTGAGTTGCCTTTGATCAAGTGGGCTCCATTTCCCAGGTCGGACACATAGTGAAGGTAACTGGAACCAGATATGTACAACATGAGAGGATGCAAGAAGGATGTGAACTGAAGGACATGAAAGCATGGCATTATGAAAAAGGACCCCAAAACATAGCATTGCAGAAGTTTCCGGGATATAAAATCAAAAAGTGGAAACATTTGAAAAGTGGAATAAACCTCTGAGAACTGGAGCGAGAGGGTGCAAGTGTGTGTGTGTTAGCCGCTGTTGCTGTTGCGCCTGTGCATTCAAATGTGTAGATATGAGAATATCGGGGAGTGCAGCTGTCTGAAAAGTGGCTCAATAATTGGCAGGTTGCAGAGTTAACAAAAGGTTGTGGGCTGTGCTGAACAAATTGGTCTTAAATTCCTTTGGTTTCCAGGCAATTTATGATTCGCATGCTCATTTTAATTAAAATGTATGACTTTAATGTTCGGCACACTGAATAACACCTTAACTCCAGGCATTACTTAAAAGAAGGTCATTCTATAGCTGCAATTCAGCAATAAGAAACACACCCTTGTGTGGCTGATTTCCTTTTATGTCGGGTATTTGTTGTGCCTTCATGAAGATTAAAAAGAACAGTAATAGCCGACAGCTCTTTCAGTAAATATTCTGGCACAGAGGTGATAAGAAAAGAATTTGAATTCCCATAGTAATGGCATAAAAAAAACTGTCAAGAATTATATTGTGTTTGGAACCTGTCACATACTATGAAGGGCTGCATTATTAAAATCATAATCCATTTATATGGAGATTCTTACATGAATAAACATCTTGCTACACTGATATAAAACTAATTCAACACAGTTTAAATTCCTATTTGCTGGTCTTTACACCTTGTGGTAGGTAGGTCTGCCCTGCAAAATGAAGTCATGTGTTTGTAAAAGAGAAGAGCAGTGTGGTGAATGTGGCACGAGCAGCTACCTCATCTGAACAAAACACAAGAGAGCCGCCCACGCCAAAATCAAACTTCCCCTAAAAACATTGCAGAGTGCTGGCAACATTCATTGTTGGACAAGCAATCTTGAGGCGGGGCTCCGCAAACACCACAGCAATTACTCCTACGCCAAAACTGCTGTCATATCCAACAGAAAAGGAACGAATCACGCGGCGTCTTATTTTCTAAAAATGCCCAGCGAAAGCACTTAAACATGTGACATAAATGAATGTGACTAGATCTTGTAAACACAACAGTCGGTCCAATTTGTGCATTCATGCTCGGGCTTCACAGAGAAGTATCCTCTTACCCTTTGACCAGCTCCACCACTATGAAGTCATTTCCATCCCCGCTGTTGTACAGGATGAGGCCGTCGGAGGAGGTGGTTTTGAACTGAAAGAAAAGGTGCATTGAGTAGTAGGCCTGCAGGGTGGTGAGGGTCACGTAGCTGGAGCGGGACTTGAAGGTGACGGGGTCGGCGATGATGTTCTTGAAGCCGATCATGGCGTTGAGCTCGCAGTAATCGATGTCGCCGTTTTTGCACAGGTCGATGTAGGCCATGCCGTTGAAGGAGAGGCTCTGGAGGTGGCCGATGAAGTTGGACGGCACCATGGACATGAAGCGCTTCTCCGTCACGATGCCCGTCTCGATGTTGTGGAACTCCAGCTGGGTGTGATCGCCTGCCATTTGACCTTGAGTCAGAGGGGATGTTATATATGACAATTAGATGGTCAGATCCTGGAAATAATGGCATGTGAAGATTAATTCCACTGTGCCTCAATGATAATGCCAATTTTCAGATGCAAATCTATTTGAAAAAAAGTTTTGTCTTTTTTGAGTTTTCTGTGCAAACTGTAAATTAGTCATTTCTTTTTCTTGAGGTTGTACATTAGGTAATACAGCGTTAAGAATTTTTCCTCTGCAGACAAGTACAAACAGTCCAGACTGTATATCTTAAAATAACACAACTTTTCTTCACATTCTGCTGCTTCAGGCTCCACAGACAGTCGATGGAAAAAGTTTTGTTATAAAATGAAAAGTACCATCAACTTGTTTGAGTGCTACTCTTCCATAATGACAACAAATTGTGGCTTAGTATTAATTTTTGTAGTCATCTACTAACATTCATCTTTCTACAGGATGATATGTTTGCAACATGATATGATGTTTTTAGCAGCAACATTTTTTGTTCAACAAGAATTGTCCAGATGAGCAAAACATCTAAGCTTCCACAGCACAGTTCAGTACAGATAATACACCTGAAGTTATCTTTCATTCTGCCATAAAGCGCGTGTCTTACCTAGAATCTGAGAGCCCGACAAATGTTACGGATAATGTGAGTTTACAGGAAGAAAAGCATGAGTGAGTCAGAGGAGCAGAGGGTGAAGAAGTACCTTCCACAGGCAGCAGATCATCTACGGTCAGTTTCAAACTCTTGCCCCTCCTGAACACACGCACTGTGTGCCACTCATTATCGTTCAGATTCTGACCCGCAAAAATAGTCTCTGGACCTTTGCCTGCAGGACAGTCCAAACAACGGTTAACAGGCATGCATGCATACACACCACACACATCACAGAAAGGCTGAGAGATAGAGAGGGAGGGAGATCGAAAAGGAGGACACAGTGGATGAGTTAAGTAGTTTGACAGAGGCAGAAAAACATTAAGGTAAACATAGTTAATGGTCCGTAAAAACACATCGTTCTGACTTGCATTTGCTGTACTGATCGCACCATTAGATAGGGCATCAAATTTCTGAATTCGACACCATTTTCCCCAAACCAAGAGGAGGGAGGCAGTAATCAGGATGTCACATTATGATTACCAACAATATTCACGCTGGCTATTTTGCTGTAAATGTATAGTGTCTAAACAAACATAGGGATAATTAGACTCTTCATTATAGCTGGCCTATTGTTTCCTTTCTTTTTCATTCCTATCGCACCACTTGGTGGCAGCAAATAACTACCAAAAGGCTACGCCGGAGCAAGGCGCTTAACCACCGAGCATCACTCTCCATCTTGTTTACCTTCGACAGTGCAGCCCAGGATTTGATTTCTCTCATGTCCACCACATGAAATGAAATAGTGATGTGGAAAGAAATGCTAGCATAATGGAAAAGAACCCCTTAAAAGCTGAACAGACAGGCTATTGCAACTGGAAATTCAGGAAATACAGAATGTGATTTTTTCTTTTTTTATCATCACCCTTGAAAATAAATGGGTGTTTTGAAAAGATGGAACAGGCAGCTGATGTTGTCAGTAACACTATGGAAACTGCATAAATTTGATTATCAACTCACGCACTTTGATTAAATCCATAAATGACACCAAATGACCATTCAACTGGATACTTCACATCTCTGAATCATTCCGTCACCGACTCCTAAAACCAGCATTTTAATATTGCATAAAGCGCGTCACAGCTAGCAGGCAGTAATGGAGATGTCACACAGCATCACGGTGCCAAAAACCTCAGAGAGATACAATCAAAATTTAGAACCACAGATAAATCAGAGCGACTGCACCGAATCTCTGCGTTTTCATGAGCAGAAAGAAAAAAATAAAAAACATCACTCCAAGATGCACGTCTGCATCCAGAAACTCCAACATGGGTCCAATTGGGGCAACACATTATTTTTTCATGCAGCCTCCGTCATAGAGCATCTTTGAATTGGTGCGCTGCTCTGATGTTGCCCTGCTGGGCACACACAACCAAACAGGCCAATGAGGACGTACCACTGTGACAGTATTAAAATCCCCAGGCTCCGGATACCTAGCCCACTGTGGGGAGCATTTCAGATGGGTGCCAGGTTAATTCCCCTGCGCCCATTTATGGCTATTTATTTCGTCCTTTTCTGCAATCTTCAAAGGCCCGATGCAATGTGTATGCAAATCTGTGGGTGCCAAAGTACTGGGACACACTAAATCTCAGAGGCACAGTTCTGCTTTGTAAGCACTAAACACCGGGGCAGGATTGAAAACCAGACGACTGGCGAGGGATTAAGGAGGAGAGATATGAAATAATGGGATGGAGTTGGACTTGAAAGCATGCTTGATCTTTGCCTTCCGTCATCCTGTCCTTGTTGCTCTCCAAGGAGGAAAGAAAGGGAAGGTGGGGGGAAAAGAGGTCAATCGTATTAAGAAGCACATTCCTGCGCCGCATTCACTACTGTAGGACCTGGGCTCACCCCTGTAGTGCAGTCTGTGGTCCAAACAGCCAGCTGCTGGCCAGACATTAAGGAGCTTTAGTCCCACTGTCTGCCATGTCCAGCTCTCTCCGGCGCCCTCTCTGATGGTGATCTATCTGCAGTGAGGATCTACAGTGATCTCTCCCCCCGCCTCATTGACTTCAGGCCCCGAGGGAACAGTGGAGAAGTGTGGCATGGGGCGGCATGAGAAGATGTGATTATCCAGTCAATCAGCTCTGGCCCGGCTGGATGACAGGCCGGACGCTGGTGCCGCCCGCCCCACCGCTGTGACTCACCCAGGTGGAGGGAAGAGGGACTCGCTGACCAAGCAGCAGGCCACTACTGCTGGATTACCGTCAACACAGACATCAAAAGGCACATGGCCACGGAAAGCTGAGCAGGCTGCCATGCCGGGGAACCCGCTTGTCCGATCAATGCACTGCCGACTGAAAACGTTTACGCAAGCAGAGGTTAAACGGTGTTAAAACAATAAAAGATGACAATCAATACTAATCTGCAGCAGCCATTTGCATTCACGTTCATTTGCTGTATAAACGGCTCGATACAAAACGCGCTGTTTTCAACACAGCTCGATCCGACTGACATCTCATTGTTGAGATCGGAGTATGTTTGAGCAATAACTTGGATAATCATCGCTACAGCGTACCTGCTGGCTTGACAGGGAAGTCCCTCAGCCTGCTGTAACATTTGGGGATGTCAACGTTTACTCCCAGCTTTTAATTTAAGCAGTTAGTGTTTGCACCGAGGACCACAGAGCCCACATGTGTTTATGAAGCTAATTCAGCGCAACCATAAAGAACCTCCTTATAATTGCTCCTTAATTTCATGCACTTCACTGTTTTTTTCCCTTCACTGGACACAGGAAACATAGAGAAACATAATAAGATTTAAATTTTAATGTAATTAAGATACTGAAATTTTATTTCAGTCAAAGGGCGGCCGTCTAAGCAGGCGAGGGTATTTTATGTTTTCCAGTGTTTAAATTTCTTATTTCAGCCTTTGATTGAGACTTGTTATTTCAAAAATCTAAAAGATGGCTATTGTTTTGAGAAAGAAAATCTTCAGCATCTTTCATTTTCTAAAAAGTAAAACATAAAGTTTTTCCACAGATTCTATAACCTGATAATTTTTCTACAGTCCCTTACTAAATCACAGTTTGTACTGTCATGATGGGGGGGCATTTTTTTTGTATCTTCAGGTTGACTCATCTACACTATAACTGTTCAGATACAGATTGAATCGAGCAGTCGTTCTTACCAAATATTAAGAAAACTTTTACCTTTCCGAGCATAAAGGTGAGTAACATTAAACCTGCATACCGACATACTTGGTTGTGAGAGGCTGGAAAGGCTGCTTTCTGTTTGTTGATAGCAAAGCCAGGCTGAACATTTTATTCTAATGTATTCTAATTGTAGTGGGTGTTCAGTGTCTTTAGGCAGTGTGATGTGAATGAATATACACCGGGAAGATTTGAGCATGTTAGAAATACAGTGGGCTGAATAAAGAGGTTGCAATAAAATGTTAGTAATCACGAAGACTATGGCCTTCAAATAATTGTTTGTCAAGATTACATGTTGAAATCTAACCACAAAACTGCTGAGGTATTTAAAGATGTTGCAAAAATACTGAATTTGCATTGACTGGCAAGTATGCACATACCTCTCCCCCCTCTGCATGCTCCTTTTAAATCACCTGCTCATCTATCATTGCTAACATGCACACAGGTGTAATATCCATGTAAAAGAATCTCCCGCTGCTATTTCACACCAAATAAGTCAAAAATGACAGATTGATGCGTGGAAAAGATCAATTATGAGAGAAAAGGGGCCTTGGGATGTTGTTCAAGAAGGTCATGGAGAGAATAATCACATAAAGTTGCCCTCATCACCGCATCCCGGCTACACTGTAAATTGTGATTATCCCGCAGTTCAAGTTAATGAATAATAGAAGACTAGAATGGCAGACAAAAAAAAAAAAAAAGCCAATCTGTCACAAGATATTTTTAGCTCATATTTTTAGTTTGTTGTCACTCAGTGCCTGTTAACAGTGTTTAAGTCAAAGTGGCAGTGTTTTCTTCAGACAGCTCCGGGCAGCCCCAGGGAGCCGAGGTCCCTAATTGACAGTGATGTGTTCTTTGAGTCGGTGCTGAAATTCTTCATCCACCAAGCTGACCGGAGCTGCAGCGCCTGACAAGACACATTAATTAACACAGAAAAAAAAAGAGAGGACGAAAATAACACGGAGAAAAATAACAACCTAGAAAAAAAAATGAATTAAACGTTAACTCCATAAGTGGAAATACGCAGGCTTAACATGGCTCTTTCCAAGAACTTTAATTAAACATTTTTATGATGACACAATTAGGTTCAGATCTATTAAAGAAAGACCAGCTGTTTCCAGCTTTCTTCTCTATTTTACTTAAACATTAGCCTTCCCTTTGGTGCGATATTGAATGTTGATGGAAAATATCTTCTTCTTTGAATTGTAGCTATGGATGAAAAAACATCTGCTTATTTATTTGTATCTATAACATCTATTAGTTCTGGGAATGTGACAATAGGACATAGTGTCATTTTAGACTTTTATATGTATTGAGAATAAAACTACAACCACATACAAACAGACGAATACAGCATGCCAGCATAAAGTTACTTAAATGCAAAAACAGACCAGTGCTGTATGGTAATTTTTTCCCCTACAGTCTATGTTTAATCATCCAGCCTATTAACACACATATTGTACACTGCAGTGTTTGATGCTGGTGACCAACTATTGCACTATACATCTTATAGACATTTTGTAAGGCTCCACCAGCTCTATGCTCATCCTGCCACCATCTGCACCAAAATAAAGTGTGCAACTAAATGAGACTGGAAAATATTAGTTAAGAAAATTGCCCTCCTCCAAATAAAGTAATCAGTCAAATGTGGTGGCAAATATTTGTATAACAACCAACCGGTGTCCACGTATGCATAGATTATGCCTTCGCACCATCCTCATAAACCAAGAATGACCTTTTAAAGCATTGGAAGGGGGAATTAGAGCTTAGAGCTGTTTATTTGCATACACAAACAAGGGATGCAATCCAAGATGCATGAACAATGCTATTTAGCATTTAGAAAGGTGTTAAGAAGGGCTGGCTCGCAGAGGCATGTCTAGAGGTCACATCATGTGATTCTGTGTGGAGGCGTTTGTTGTGTAAGTCTCCGCTTCTCATCAGGCAATGACCTTCAAATATTGTAACACTTCACACACACACACACACACACACACACACACACACACACACACACACACACACACACACACACACACACGAGCGATCCAACACTCACACAGTTTTCAGAGGGAACACTTTGTCCTTATATACAGTATGTGACACTCTATTATAGAGCTCAAACCGTCTAATTTCTGTTGGTGTTTACTGATGCCAAGAGTGTGCCTGTCACTTCAGAATCATTAAACAGGAAGGAGGCTCACGTATTATGACTCCAGTGAGGTAATTATTAATTCATCACTGTTCCTGAATAATAAATGTCAGGGATATTTACCTCCCAAAATATTGCAATGTAACCTCTGTGTTGAAACACACACATACACAAACACACAAACACACACACACATATATCCCAACCATGAATCCCACAACAAGATCTATTCTCGCTCCCTCCCTCTTTATCTCTTTCTTTCTGCTCTGTGAGGCAGGTTAATGAGAATAATAAAATCACACTCTGTATTTCCTCTGTGCCTTCAATGGCCTCATCAATTTACAACTGGCGTGAAATACTGAAGTAGAAAGGAAACAAAAAAAAAAGGAAAAAGTGTGAGGAGGGGAGAGACGGGGAAATCATGCATGTCTAAAATACCTGCACTTTGAAAGCATGCGTTTTATATCAGCCTGAATTCATGAGTGAAAAGGTTTGTTAATTAGAAACAACAACAGTGTGTAGAATCGCAGCTGACTGCCATATTTGGGTATGTCATTAATTCAAGCCTCCCTCCATCCCCGGTGCTCATTATTCTCCTGGACAGCTGATGCACACAACGCCACCAAGCAGTTACCATGTAGGACCTGGCACGATGAAACGTAATGTCTATGTCAAATGCAAGGTGCAAGTCAGATATATTATATATTATATCAGTGCACTGATTGAACTTGCTTTGGGTTGTTTTAATGTGAGAATCATATAATAGCTGCAGTGAAGAAACTGTAAACATATTGTATGCAACAACATTTTAACAGACTAAAACATGAATGTCCAGAAACAGTAAGAGCGAGAGAAGAAGAAGAAGGAGGAGAAGAAGAAGAAAAGAAAGGTGAACAGTAACTTACTGGTGGTACAGTTAATCCTGATACAATCTAGATGGGGAAGAATAGATGAGAGATAAATTCATCTTTCAACGTTACAGCTGCAGACATCATTAAAGCATACAGTCCACCCCTCTGGGGACACACACACGGACACGATCCGTCCTCTGATGCTCTCACCCGTGGCCCCCGAGCTGCAGCGAGCTGGTGAAAAGCACTGCAGTGTAGTTGTGCCAGAGGAGGTTCACAGCATGTCCCAGCAATGCAGAACAGGAAATCATGAGAGCTGAGGTTTGGTTAGAAGATGTTGTTTGTGTTGTTTTTTCCATATAGCCAGACAGCTTTTTTTTTTTTTTTTTTTAACATACTGGAGGATTTCTGTTGATTTTTGTGGTATCATCTATTATACAGGATGAGAGCATCAGATTTCGGTCAGCGTCAGACAGGGCCAGTTGGAAGCTATTCTGATTCTCCCCATCTCTGTTTGTCTCTATCGAACTATCTATGCACCCATCTACCCCTGATAACACTTTTACCATTGTTAGTTGTACCTCTGTATTTAGTCAGATTCACTTAACTTAAGATCAACAATTAATGACTAATGGAAGAATTTATGAATGCAAAAATGCTACTATTCCTCATGGTGCACTACGTAAGACTAGCAATGGAGGAAATGACTGCTATTTAAGTGAGTACAGTTTATTGTTGCAGAGCATTTCCATTTTATGATACTTTATTCTTCACTACATTTTAGAGGCGAATATTGTACTTCAATACAATAGCATTCGAATCTGCTGGAGCAAAGCAAAGCCATGTAGACTGGCACTTCTTCTCTTCTCTCTCTCTCTCTCTTTTTTTTTTTTTTACCTCTCTGTCTCCTAAGGCTCAGCTCATGCCGTGCTCTGAGAAAGGTGACCCAGATCGAACTCCCCTCCCCTCCTTCCCGTTTGGCCCTGCCTGTCGTGTGTCGTCAACCACAGCAGAAAAGTGGTCGCAAACAGCCAGAGACCGACACTGGCCTACCCTTACAGGGAATGCTCTGCTTTTCTTTTGAAGGAGGGGACGAGGGGAAGAAAGGCTCGAAGGGCCCGACGGCCGGGGACAAACTCAAAAAAACTCCAAAATGTGTCAAAGATCATGCAAAAGAAAACAAAGCACGGGCGGCCTTTTGTTTTCATCAGAGGGTGTCTTTTTGCAGTCGTAACGATCTGACTTGTCGACCCTGTCAGTGTGTGGCGCTGTTGCGTCTTCCTCGGCGAGACACGTGCATCCTCGTGGTTGACAGCAGACACAGACTGTCTACTTTGTATGCGCCGCTAAACGGCTCCGCTTAGGGAGCCCATTTCTGTTTAGCCAGTGGAAAGGAGAAATAGATGGCTATCATTTGTGCGGCACTGCTCTGTTTGGGAGATATCAAACTTTTCACAGGCATCATTGGATTCTTTCCTGAGCAAATAAGCACACATACACAAACTCGCACAGACGCTTTCATTTTGTCCTCAATTTCCTTTTCGCTGTAGGCAGCAGTGTCATTTAAGACACCGCTGCTGATTTGCATGCATTCCTCCATATATGAACAAAAGATTAAAAAAAATTGTGTATGCTGGACGTTGATTGGCAATAACTCACAATTAAGGGCTGCATCATATTAGTTAACCACCAGCTGAGAGGAGGTATAATATTATCAACCAAAGATTATGAGCTTCCTCATATGAACGCTATCTGGATGTGTTTGCAGTGAAGCGGCACCAGGAAAGAGCACAGCAGTATGTGCACTGTAAGGCCAATTTCCTCTAGAGCAATACACATGTATGGATGCTGATTTGAGGTCAGTTGATGGAGTGGGCAGCGAGCATTCCCTGCTGGGCAATGGCAGCTGTGCGCTCAACTGGCAGTGAACGGAGAGCCGCAGACTCTTGCCATTGAAAGGCTTTTACACCTTCTCCTTCTATTCAAAATGCACATATGTGTGTGTGTGTGTGTGTGCATGAGAGAGAGAGAGAGAGAGAGTGCGTGTGATGCGTGACTTTGCAGTCAGCGTATGTCCGAGGCGTTACCTAAATTGACAGTCAGGCGGACGCGGCCGCTCTCCAGCTCCAGACGCAGGGTGTCAGCCGAGTCCCGAGACGTGGTGGCTATTAGGATGCCGTAGGCTCGCTGGGAGCGGAAGCGCAGAGACACATCCTCGGCCTCTGTGTGCATCACCACTGGCAGCTGGACCTTCATAAACTTACTGCCGTCGTAGCTGAGGATGGTCGCCTCTGCAGAGAGAATAAGTAGGAAAACAAGATGAGTGATGGGGAAAATGGCGTGCAGCAGTTTTACGGTAAACCAATGACCCGGGCTGTCGGCTCAGCTTTAAATGATGTCCTATTTGTGGAGATAATTTAGTGTTGTGACTTACAAGGAAATACATTAAGGGGGAGATATTAAATAGTGAATATGCATTTGGAGGTCAACACACAGTGAGAAAGCACATCATGTGTCTGTTAAGCAAACGTATTCAGGTGCTGCCACTGCCAGCCGAGCAGCCTGCACCGGCTTGTCGTCCAGCATCCAGCCCGTTCACAGAGGAATGAGTTGACAAACAGGGACAACTAGAGTCTTCCAGGAGAGTCTCAGACATGTGCTCTGCAGGTTTGTTAGGGAGGCATCTCACTGACAGCCCAAGTCCTTCTGACTGCAGATGACTCTAACAATGAAGCTGCTAGAATTACAAATGCAATACAAAATCAATGGGTCAATTCAAAACTCAGTGAGTAAGTGACTCCTAAAGTACATGTACACAGATATGTCATCCAGGAGCGCCGTGTAAAGACTTGTCACAAGTCGAGCATCACATTACGCTGTGTACTCCAGCTGACAGCCGGCACAACTCTCTGCAAAGTCTGAGCTCTGTGCCAATTTAAAGGGTGGCCTCCGTCGATGAAAACACAGAGTATGGAGGCAGGCACATGTGAGGACAGAAGTGGAAAAAAAAAAAAAATCACATTGTGACAAATGGATAAAAATCTTCCTGGAATGGAAATAAAGGTAAACTCCATCAATACAAACCAACACATTGCTTGTATTGTTTTTACAAGAGAACAAGTGGCAGCCTTGAATCCACAATTTCTGTATCTGCAATATAATAGTGACAAACTACAAAAGGACAAATTGATATTGACTGAGGTAAAAAAAAAAAAAAAAAAACACACACACAAACGGCGACAGAATCGTAATAGTCTGTGGACCTTGAATATTGAGCTTCTGCTCAGGGTGACTGCATTTACTCAAAGCATTAGGCAGCTGCCTGGAGAAATGCTGGGGAGATTGTTTAACGCCGGCAGGAGGTTGTAACAGCCTTTCCGGTAGTGTAACTAAACCATAACCCAATAACAAAGCCATTACTGCAGCTGCAGCGCTGAGACAGATAGAAGCCGAGTTGGAGGGACGGGAGATGGAGAGCGGCGGGGGCGATAGGGTACCAAGGTACACACACCACCTCATCACCACTTCCTCGTCACACAGAGCCAATGTCACATCCATCCCCTGGGATGACTCCGTCACATTCCTCACCCAAATCCAATTTCTCCACGCCCTCCTGGGGTATGCGGCAGATGACAGGGGCGTGTGACAAACGAGTTCTCACTGCTAAACTGTCTGCTTCCTGCCAGGCAGCAAAAGCAAAGAGCTGCATTTAGAAACTGCGAGCAGATGCCAGGAAAAAATGGAGCTACTGTTCAAGCTCTCCTAATACTTGAAAAATGTTTGTCACTGTAATATTAACTCACACTTAGAAGCGACGAGAGCATTTTCAAGTAGAAGCAAGCACTTCACGTGTTCTCCACGTGTAACTATATGCTAAATACTGTAAACAAATGAACAGTAAGTGCTGTTCAGGTGTGTGTTTACAGGGAGATGGGAGTTGAAAATCATTACTGCCAAACAATGAGTGACAGATCGGAGTACTGCACTGTATAAGATTTCCAGCTCCAGCATGAACCCAACCCCTTTTAAAATGCCTCAGTCTGAAATGGGATCCATTATACGTGTGTGTGCCCAAGGTGAAAAGGAAACAAAACATGAGACAAACTGAGCACATTCACTAATATGATGAAAATGTGTTCATCTTATCCACTGATTCAACACTGGTTTGTTAATTACCACCTGTATCCAGTAAACAGCACAGGGGTTAATTGACAAGGTCAGAAGAAAAGTAACGATGATGTAATCATTGCCAACATCTCACATAAATAAAACATTTTGTTCATATGAATAATCTTGATTTTTCAGACTGAATAAATGGATCAAATGAATCACAAGTGGAGTAAATATTGCATTTCATCCAAGATGTCACCTCGGCTGAGATTTATATGAGAAGTTGTCTAAAATGCCATAAATAAGAAAAGTCCAGGTAGACATGAAAATATGGAGAATGACATGTGAGGGAATCATCACCTAATGCAAAGTGAGTGGCTGTCAAAAATCCAATCCTAGAGGTCCTCAAGTCATTTTTAATGGCACTCCGTGTTTAATATCAAAATAAATTGAGAGGACTGAAGCTGGAGTTTCTGTCTCTGCCAACCCAACAGGAGGCTGTCAGAGGGGAGATGGAGCATACCAAAACTAAACCAAGCATTCATTTTCCGT